>VZTZ01033664.1:0-106578 GCA_013400955.1 Drymodes brunneopygia | reverse complement strand
TGTGCCAGGGCCTCACCACCCTCACAGGCAAGAATTTCTTCCCAGTGTCTAACTTAAATTTCCTCTACTTCAGTTCAAGCTCATTCCAACTTATCTTTCTACTGTTCCTGATGAGCAGTGCCCCTCTGGCCTCTTGTGGGCCCCTTCAGACACTGCATGATGCTCTGAGGTCTCCGCGCAACATTCTCTTCTCTAGGCTGAATCAGAGCTCCACCAAAAAACAAAACAAACAAACAACTCCCCCCCCAAAAAAACCACAAACATACAACCTCAAACAACTAAAAAATAGTCTAGAATTTTAAAAAATTAAAATTAAATTTTATTCTAAAATTAATTTCAAAACCATTAAATTTTATTTTTATGTTAACATTTCAAAAACATTTATAAATTTCTTTTTAAGTATAACAGCCTCCCCACCTTCTCAGCACCAAAACTTCCTATTTTGTAGGGTTAACAGCACAGCTTGCAGCCAACTCACCAAAGCAGCCGCAGTCTTTCCATACACTGGGTGTGCAAAGTACTGCCAGGCCCCCTCAGCTGGAGGCACTTTTTGATCAAAAATAAATTACTAATTGAAAGAAAAGTTTGGATATAATGAGCTAATAATCAAAATAAAGCAGTTATTAATAGAAAGCAAATGTGTTTGCAATAGAACACCTGAAGTGCTGGATTTGGGGAGGAGAAATGAGTTGGAGGCTAAAGGAGTAACTTGGTGAACAGCCCAGTTTGTGTGTATAGTATTTTAATAATATATTAAAAACAGATATACATAGATAAAAACATAATNAAGAGCTGTCTGGTGTGTGTGTGTGTTGGGCTCTGTGTGTGTGTAGTGCCTTGCCGAGCGGCTGCGCAGGGAGACGCTTTCGGAAGGTCGCAGCACCCTACCATCTGACCCTGCTGTGACAGATGTGAGAAGGGAGAGGAGCCACCTGGGCAGTGAAATGGCACCCTGAGGGCATCTGCAGATTTTCCCATGAAGTCTTGTCCAATAAACCAACCAACAGCCCCACTGTTGCCTAAACCTGGGAATGGGACCAGTCAAGGCTCACGTCCCTGCCTGTGTTTCCAGCCCATCAGTGTGTGATGCTGGTTCCTTTCAGGCAAAGCTCCCTGCATGAGAGCAGATGCACAGCCTCCTTCAAGGTGAAAGTGAAATTTGGGAGGAAGCCTGAAGCTCAGCAATCAGGTCTGAAGAATTTTCTTCTCCTGCATCTGGATAACCTCTCCTTTTCCCATTTATCCAGCACAAAGACACTATTAGCTCCCACAGGGTGTCGGTCTGCCTGACCTTGCAGATGCTGTCTTAGAAAACAGACAGGGATTTCTCACTGAATACTTTGCAAGGTTGCTGGTGCCTGACTAATGATGCTTGGCTGCTGCTCTTTTTTTCTTGTGTTTTAAAAGGGTTAAAGATGTGTGACGCTGTGCAGGTGCTTTGCTGCTCAGAAAGGGGAAAAAACCAGAAGGTGGTGGTCTTAAAAAAACTAGTGGCCATCTCAGTGAAGCTATATACTAATTAATCAAATTAATTAATCCCAGAATGTCCTGGAATGGAAGGGACCCTAAAAATCAGCTAGTTCTGACCCCCTGCCACAGGCAGGGACACCTTCCACTAGACCAGGTTGCTCCAAGCCCCATCCAGCCTCACCTTGAACGCTTTCAGGAACGGGGCAGCCACAGCTTCTCTGGGCAACCTGTGCCAGGGCCTCACCACCCTCACAGGCAAGAATTTCTTCCCAGTGTCTAACTTAAATTTCCTCTACTTCAGTTCAAGCTCATTCCAACTTATCTTTCTACTGTTCCTGATGAGCAGTGCCCCTCTGGCCTCTTGTGGGCCCCTTCAGACACTGCATGATGCTCTGAGGTCTCCACGCAACATTCTCTTCTCTAGGCTGAATCAGAGCTCCACNCAGCCCAGTTTGTGTGTATAGTATTTTAATAATATATTAAAAACAGATATACATAGATAAAAACATAATATATAAAATTAGGATATAAAATTAGGATATAAAATTAGTATATAAAATATATCAATCTATAAAAATAAATATAACTACAAGTATATACATACATATCTCTAAAGGACATTGGAAGGATATCCAGAATACTGAGTTATACATCAAGAGAAATAAAACTTCTATCCTATAAAACTTCCCTAAAATGGCCCTTTCCCTCCTGACTGCTGCTAGCCATGGTAACAGAAGAACATCCATGCTTTTATCCCAGTGGGGCAAGGCTTAGCTGAAGACACCATATAAATATACACTCAGCTCAGAGCAAAGTACAGTGAGATTGATGCAAGATTGAGTGCAGAAGTACTTAGAAAGATTGTTTAGCTGGTAGGAGACAGGAAAAGGAAAAGGAAAGGTCATGCACTAAATGCAAGAGACAGATTTATAACAGCTCTTAGTGATTTATTTGAAAAAGAAAGGATGGGTAATCTAAATTAGTTGATCTTTCTCCTCTTTATTTACTCTTTGTGTTACAGCAGTGGCTTGAAGCCGCCAAGTGAAAGTGGGATCTGCCCTACACCATCAGCTCCTGCATCCCAAAGAAGCTGGTGATGTCACCGGACACAGAAGTGTTTGGAAGGGGAGGAGGAGAGATGTTTGACATGTTCTTTGACACGATAATTGACTTTACAGACAAAATAAATGTGAAAATCTATTGGGGGCAATTGGCATTTTATCCAGAGACATGTGGAAAATTTTTAATTAAGCCAGTGAACATGAATATCAGCAGAATGGGAAACCAAGCAAGGGAAATGACAACGATTTGTGTTGGAAGGCTGAGCTGCAGCCTGGAAGGAGGTTAGCAGTGTTTAACATTTTTAAGGTTGACTTTGGCACAAAAAAAATAGGGCAACTCCTAATGACACAATGTAATTGGCAGCACCAATATGTAGCAGGATCCGGAAATCACAGAGGAAGGCGGGGATTGACTTTGAATGCCATGTTCAAAATGGAATGAAAATTAGTAGTTAATTCTAGGCTTGGTACTAATCACCAGGATTTTTTGCTGTGGGATGTAACTGCTTAAGAAGGAAAACAGCATGGACACCCTTGTTATCAAAGAGTAAATGAGAGATTCATAATGAATCTGTGATGCCCAAAAACATGACTCATGAGTCTTCAGTAGAAATGGGGACCTTATGTCCAAAGGGCAATAATCTGCATCTCTGTTTAAGAAACAGAGATTTCATCTAGGACGAGCTAGAGAGAAAAGTTTGATACCAGGAAGTAAAAATTTTAACTTCCTAGCTACAGAGCCAAATGATGTCGATACTGTACTTGGAGACACTGAGGAGTGACATTTGGACAGGAAAAAGTCACTAAGTATGCCAGTAAAACAGAAAAAAAAAAAAAAAGGAGAGAAATAAACCAAATAAAATAGCAAACTACAACCTGTCCATTGACCCAGACTGGAAATGAGTTGCAAATCATCAGAGACTGAGGTCTTGGCACAGCCATCCTGCTGGCATAATGCAGCTAAAAATTCTGCATTTTTGAGACAGAGCCTTGGGTGTTACTCATAAAGACCAGGTAATTGGACTTCAAGGTTCAGAGGATCCCATCCAGCTCCATGTGCCTAAAGGTCTCTCTGGGATGACCCAGCTGTGCAGGAGCAGAGGAATAGTTGCTCAAGCATATTGACTCCATCACCTGAATGCCACCTCCACCTCTTCCTCCTGCTCTGCCATGTCCTAAGGCATGCACAGACCAGCTCCAGTTTGCACACAGTCAAAGCAGCAAAATTCAGTCTTGCCTACACTGCTAAGCAGCTCCCCGCTGGCTTTTGGGGCTGGATGTTGTGCACTTTAAATTGATTGCAAGGAGTACATCACCACATACTCCATCTTGGAGCTGCCTACCCCCAAGTGTCCCCAACTTGGAGACACCACCCATCTCTCTCAGCTGATGGATTACATCCAGAGGACATCAATAGCTCTCTTCCTGCATGTTGTGGTTTGACACTGGCCAAATGCCAGGCACCCACAACAGCCGCTCACTCGCCCTCCCCGGCTACAACTGGGCTGAGGAGAGAAAAATAATTAAACAATGAGTTCATGAGTTGAGATAAGGACTGAGAGAAAACACTCCCAGGGCAAAACAGGCTCAACTTAGAAGTACAAAGTGAATTTATTACTAACAAAGTCAGAGAAGGATAATGAAAAGTAAAATAAACCATTAAAAACACCTTTTTACCCCAACACCTCCTTCCTTTCCACCAACAGCTCCAGGAGACAGGGCATGGGGGTTTTGGTCAGTTTGTCACCCGAGATCTTCTTCCACTGCTCAGGGAGAGAAATCCTTCCCCTGCTGCTCCATGGGGTCCCTTCCCACGGGAGACAGTTCTTTGTGAACTTCTTCAGTGTGGTTCCAATCTCACAAGCAGCAGTCCTCCCAAAACTGCTGTAATGTGAGTCTCTCCCATGAGAAAACAGTCCTCCCAAAACTGCTGTGGTTTAGGTCACTCTTCCATGGGGTGCAACAGGCTGCTCCAGCCTGGAAGCAGAGTCCCCTCTCTCCACTGGGTCTCCCAATGGATCACAGCCTCCTCCAGGCATCCACCTGCTCTGGTGTGGGCACCTCCCCTAGGGCCTGTGGGTGGATCTCTGCATCCCCCATGGATCCCCAGGGCTGCAGGGGCACAGCTGCTTCACCACTGTTCATCACCACAGCCTGCAGAGGAATCTCAACTCTGGCACCTGGAGCACCTCCTGCCCCTCCTTCTGCACTGACCTTGGTGTCTCCATGTTTTTTCTCTCACATACTCTCATCTCCTCTTCTTCTCCGACTAGGAAAAAAACCTGGGCCCCCATTTGTTTTGATTTTCTTCTTAAATAAGTTATCACAGAGTTGTTACCATAATCTCTGATTGGCCCAGGCTTGGCCAGCAGCATGTCCATGTTCAGAGCCATCAGGGATTGGCTCTGCTGGACATGGTGGAAGCTTCCAGCAGTTTCTCACAGAAGCCACCTCTGTGCCCCCCGCCCCCCACCAAAAACCAGGCCATGCAGAACCAACACAGCCTGCATCATCCATCTCCACGCTCTGTCTCAATGAACACCAGGGCCATTAGCCATTAGTTACTCACACGACTGGTGCCCATGGTATCAGCAGACATTGTGTCTCCTCCTGCTACAAAAGGTATGTATCAAGTGGCCCCTGAGACAGAGGTCAGCCTTTGCCAAAGCTGCCAAACACCTCTATGAACAGCCATTTCTGGATGGAAGAAAACGTTATGCCCCTTCCCTTCCACCTGAGAAGAAAATTGGATCCATCTGCCTACACAGTCAGTTACTTTAATAAACATTCTCATAGCTGAAACAACAGGGATTTGGAGAATGGTATCTGCCCAGGAATGTTCTCTGGCAGTGGAGTCTCAGATAGCCCTCACTCATGCTATTAAACCTCTTTAAAACCAAGGTGATTGCATCCAAACTGCTTGTAGGGATAAGTTCTTGGCTTGGGAGTGGGCGCAGCCAAACTCAGTGTGAGACAAGGGCTAGGGACAGTTCCAAGGACTGGAATGCACATGATGTTTCAACACCCAGGAACGTGTTCTGGGACTCTTTAATTTACTAGTACTATGGATCTGATCTGAAATTTCAGAAGGCAATGGAAAATTTCCTGTCTTACAGCATAAGCCGTGTTATTAGCATTCTCACCAAGACAGGAAACATCCTCCATGGGATATTTTCAAGAATAGGCTAGACAAAATCACAGAAACACAGAATGGTCAGGGTTGGAAGGGACTTTTAAACCTCATCCTGTTCCACTCCCCTGCCCTTGGCAGGGACACCTTCCAGTAGAACAGGCTGCTCCAAACCCCATACAACCTGGCCTTGGACACTTCCAGGCATGAAGCAACCACAGCTTCCCTGGGCAACCTGTGCCAGGGCCTCACCACCATCACAGCCAAGAATTTCTCCCTGATATCCCATCTAACCCTGCCCTCTGGCAGTGGGAAGCCCTTCCCCCTTGTTCTGCTCCTCCAGGCCCTTGCTCAAAGTCCCTCTCTGGCTCTTGGAGCCCCATTAGGCACTGGAAGGGGCTCTGAGGTCTCCCCAGAGCCTTCCCTTCTCCAGTCTGAACACCCCCAGCTCTCCCAGCCTGTCTCCAGAACAAGGAGCAGTATGAATTTCCTGCCCTTTTGTATCTTGGTCCAGCCTTCCTGTGTGGACATCCCTCCCTAAATTATCTCTGCTGTATCTCTGAAAACCACGCAGCAAGTCTCCAGTGCTGACTCATTCATCTCTGTAGCTACTACAAACTCTCATTTGCTCCACATCTTTAGTACTTCCAGGGTTTGAGATGAATGATAGAACATTAGCAACAGGCAACTCATTAATACTAGAGGCAGTCCAAAATTTTCCATTGAAGCCTTTATTGTTTTGTTTCCTCTGCTAGGAAAGGAAGTTGGTGGGAGGGAAAAAATAATTGGTTTGGTTAAAATAAATAAAAATCTGGTTTCGTAATATTACTTCTCAGGGGGAAATTCATTTTCTTAGTACTCATTTTGACATCTTACAAAGGGGGTAAATGGTTCCTTTCCCTTTTGTATCTTTTTTCTTCAGGGAATAAAGGTAACCAAAGAAGCAGAATGCAAGACAAAGAAAAAGGGGGGAAAAAGCACCCAAGAAACACCTAATTCTGGCATTTTCCCATGATTTCCAAATAAAAATGGAAAGCATTCATTCATTCCTTCTTTTATTTTTGCCAAATGTGCTTCTGATTGTTTCATAGCCACCAGCAAATGCCACTGTGTGCACATTTTGTTGCTTGCTCTCTCTGGTCCCAAACCCCCAGGGTCAAGTCCAGCCCACTCCATCCTTTGGTGCAGCAGGGAGAAGTGCTCTGCCCATATCATCCACAAGTTCAGGGGGAGAAATCCCCTCACCCAATACAGATAAAGCCCTCAGTGATGCCACCACATCACAGAGTTGAAAAGAAACAGCTTCATCCACCACCAGCAGCCTTCCAAGGGGCTGCTCACTGACCTGACTGAAGGATTCCCTGCTCCTTGGTCCCTCAGGGTCCACAGGCCACCCTGAGAAGCAGGACCACAGAGAAAGGGGGGGTGAAGGAGATGTAACCTGCCTTGGTTACCTGTAAACTTGGGCAGCTCATGTGCTGGGGAGGGAAACTGAGGCAAGAAGCCCCTGAGTGCTGGAACTTGTGTCACACCAAGGCATACCCAGTGACAGCAGTAGGAATAAGTACATAAATAAATTCCATGTATAACTGAATAGTTAATAAATTGTCATTAATAAATATATAAATATAAAAATATAAATAATGTAAATGCTATGAATAAGATAAAGAAATATTAGAAATATTGGAAATAAATCCTATTTATTCTGTAGGATCCCTGGGCAGAGGCAGTCTCTGGCAGACATCCACAGTCCTGCCATTCTGGCCTCACTGAAGGCTTCTGGCTCACATGCTAGTACAAATCACTCATCCCTCTGGCTGGGAGGAACCTTCATCTTCCATGGACATCACCACCAGGCACCACCTCTGCTCTGCACCTCTGTGCCGACCTGGGAGGAAGGTCACAGGAACATGGTCTCTGTGATATTCATCTGTCATAGTATATAGAGGTTTAAAAAGAGAATTCTTCCCTTTAGCATGGATCTCCCCCATGACCTTGGGCTAGTCACTTACTCTGTCCCATGCTCTCAGGTGTTCCTCTCATGGAAATAATACCCAGTGGGACAGAGTGAGCTTAAAAACCATTGCTGGTCTGCTCTTTGCTTTCACGAAGGAATTGTTTCCCAGCCTTGGAAACACTGATTTGCAGCAGTGACAGAGGACTGTAAGGAAATCTTCCCCCCCTCTCTGCTGATGGGGAGCCTTCATCCATGCACAAAAAGAAAAGCCCAATGTGAGCCATCCTTTTTCCTCTCCAGCAAGAGGTCCTTAGGAGGTAATTTTTGGCTGCTGGGTGGCCCATAAGGTGGCCCCAATAGGCTGTAGAGTCTCCATCCTTGGAGATGTTCAGTACCCACCCAGTATGCCAGCAGCCAGATTCTTGGCAGTAATTAGGATTTGGAGAATTTGTATTTTAAAAAGAACCCAAACAATAAACAACACTTAGAAGATGCCCAATTTGAACAGAAAATGAGGACAATTAGCCAAAACATCACTTATGCATTAATGAAGAGGCGCTTATGTTCTAAGGCTGAGCTTCAGAGCAGGCACTTCTGCAATATGCAGCAAGGAAGAAAAACATGGGAGAACACTTTGCCAAGTGGAAAGAGAAGCCTTAAGAGTATTGTGAAAGCCAACAATCAGCACAAAGAAAGCTGAATCCTTCTAGTTCTTCTTAGGTTTAACATCCCTGCTGATCCCTTTTCTTGGAGAGGAATCCTAGCCCAGTGCCTTAGGAATTTGCTGGAGCAGACTGGAGGGATAGGAAGGTGAGCAATCTATTTAAATATAAAAATAAGTCTAATTATCATTTGTAGCAGTGGAAGAGAAGCAGCACATTGGCTCTCCAGTTCCAAAAGAGCTTTCTGCTTTAGCCCTGCTATCTCTAGCACGAGCCCAGGCCTTGCAAGGTGAGCAGACAAAAAGCTGAGTCTCAGATCACAGCAGATTAAAGGCTGTGTCACTCCTGGAAAGCCTTTCCCCACACTCTCCACCCCTGCAAAACAGAGCCCCCAAAAATCCCTGGCCATTTTCTTGTATCTCAGCCAAGCACCACCATCACACCTGGATGCACCTGAGCCTCCAGCATCACCCAGTGAGAGCTAGAGCTGATGCCAAATTGACAGCAAAAATCAAGATCTCACTGCTTGAACCATTTCCCACTTAGGGAGGGAGGAAAGCAGGTAATTGCCAGCTTTGCTGTGCCACCAGTGGGGCAGAGGAGTCAAATCCCAGCTTCATCTTAAATCTGCATGAATGTACTACCTGTGTGGTGGCCAGGTGTCACCTCGGATCTCCGCGCCGAGGAAAAGAAATCATCCAAAGGCATAAACACCTCAGCATTCACACGGCTATAGATTAATGCAAAAAGGCTGCAATCATACTTTTGTCACTACAACCCCCAGCTTTGCTCTCTGCCACCTCCACCAGCGGTGGGCTCTGCCAAAGAAAGCACTGGAAAACACAACCGCAGCAAACTCTCCTTGCAAATGTACATGCAAGGCAACCATCCCATCGCCTGTTTTTGCATTCCCAACACATCAAACGCCTTGGCCGGCAGAGAAACAACAACAGCAGCTCACTGCAAGGAGTTTCACACTCCGAATCCCAAACAAGGGCTACTGCTGAGGTGAAATAAGGGCATCCATTTCTAGTTGGCTGGGGAGGTGGTAGGGGGGGACAGAAGGATGTGTCATCTCCTGCCGCGCTGCATTAAAACATGGCAGCATCTGAAAGCTGCCCCACCCAAGCGGCCTAGGATGCGGTGGGATGTGGTTCCCCCGGATGCTTTGTCTTGAGAGCAGGCCAGCCTGGGATGCTTTCTGGGATGCTGCTGCGTGTGGGGCACCCCATTCGTGCATGGGCCCCCTGGGATGCGGTCAGGTTGCCAGTCCTTTGGGTTGGCTGCAGCACGACAGCCAAGGATGTGCTTGGAAAGGACCAGAGGCGACTTGCACATCCCACGGAGGTGACCCCAGACATTACTCCCCTGGAAATCCAAGGTGTTGGGTGTCTCTGAATTTTGGAATGCGGTGGAGGGGGAGGGGAAGGGGAACACAAAGACACTCAAACCTGCTGCCAAACCCGCCGACAAAAAGTGTCCATGTATTCACTACCTGCACAATACCCACTGCCCCATCATCCATCCCCAGAGAGACGGGGAATTTAAGGACACTCCCCCGGGCAGGAAATCTGCAAGCCTCCCCGGAATGTTTCACAGCCTCACTCCCAGGGTGGGATGCTCCTCGGGGATGCGCAGAGGGGGACTGGATAAGAGCGGGCGAGGGGCCGGCAGTTTGGGGATCTAGATGGATGGGGGGGAGGGGGAGATGTCTTCTTACCTGTAGGACGAGCTGACCCCCGCCGCCACCTCCTCTTTGATCTGCCTGTTGACAGCATCGGCAGCCGCCCGGCCTCTGCTCGGCTCCGCCGGCTGCCCGCCCGCCTCCTCCGCCTTCTTCCGACCCTTCTCTCTCCCATCCCCGGGCCGCATTGTTTTGGGATGCTCATCTTCCACCTCGAGGTGTTCCTCCTTCTTCTCGGGAGCGATGTGCACCTTCCGCCGCTTCTCCTGAGCCGGTTTCTCCGAGGGAGCGCGGTCCAGGGTCAGGACGGGGGACGGTCCCGGTTTGGGGATCCAGGGATGGTCGCCCCGCTTGGGGATGGGCCAGGCACGGAAATCCTTCTGGTACTGCGTCTCCTTCTCGAAGGGAGTGTCCGAGGGCTGGTACTCGCTCTTGGGCTTGCAGCTTGGCTCCGGCCGCTGCACCTTCCAAGGCTTGTAGTCGTGCCGCATGACCGAGTCGGCCGGGGGAGAGGCGTGCGGGGCCGGGCCGGGCCGGGCGGGACCGGGAGCCGGTTCACCCCCCGNGCACCTACACACGCGTGTGATACACGGCTGTGTGTGCCCACACCTGCACATCCACGCACCTACACACGCGTGTGATACACGGCTGTGTGTGCCCACACCTGCCCATCCACGCACCTACAAACACGTGTGATACACGGCTGTGTGTGCTCATACCTGCACATCCACACACCTACAAACACGTGTGATACACGGCTGTGTGTGTGTGCCCACACCTGCGCATTCACACACACTTGCAAACACGTGTGAAACACACCCATACATGTGTGCACACACATGCTTGCTCACAGGCCTGCATATACATGTACGAGGCGCTGATGTGTGCATTCACTTGCACGCAGAGTCACAGACACTGGCACATAGACATGTAAGACACGCTTGTGTGTGTGTGTGCACACAAATCTGCTTGGTCTCATACCTTCACACATATGTGCAAGGTGGCCATGTGCTCATGCACATGCATGCACAGTCACACACACCTGCACACACATCTACATGACTTGCACATTTGCATGCACACACATGCTCAGCCACATGTGTGCAACACATGCCCATGCACACGCATGTCCATGCTTGCGTTCATGCACCCAGAAAGGTGTGAACAGACACACTTGCACACATATGGGCACATGCACATTCACTCGGCGGGGTGCACACTCACACCTGCACACACGCATGCACAGGATTGCAAACACACATGCAAGACACTCTTGTGTGCACACACCTGCACAGGCATATGTGCACATTCACACACATGTGAACTCACACAAAAACACACACATTTGCAAACAGACACGTGGACATGCAAAAACACAAATCACATTCACACATGCAGGTTCTCATGTAAGTGTACATGCAGTGCACACTGACATTTGTACACACATGTGTATAAACACACGACTGCACACACATGCAAGCACATCCAAACTCATGTATAATCAAACCTGTACACACACTCACCCCAGTACACATATGCACAAGCACACACGTGAACAGCTGTGCAAATGCACCCCTGTGCTCACACACACACAACGGTGTGCACACCTGCATTCACATGTGCCAACACATACATGCACAGACCTAAATATGAACATGCACACACACATGAACACACACACAGCTAGACATGTCTATCCACACACGTGCACGTGCTGCATATGCACATTTGTATGCACGGGCACATGCCTTTATGCACGTGCATGCCCGTGTACACATACACACAGGTGCACACACACATGTCCAGTCTCACAAATGTGCACATGCTGTACACAATGCATGTGAGCACGTGAACAGATGCACCCATGCACACACATACACACAGATAAGCACATGAGCGCTCCCATGTGTGTGCATTCATGCACAGACACTTGCTCACACATGTGCACATATGGGAGCTGACTGTCTGTGTCACACGTATGTGCAGTCACACACACACACACATAGACATTTTATTCTTTCCTTTTGCCTATTCTGCAGTTGCAAACCCAAACTAAAACACCCCCCAACCATCTCCTGCTGGTGGTTTCCTCTGAAATCTGATTCCCAGGGTGGATTCACAGCTCCAAATCCCACCCTCCTTTCTAAGCCTTGCCTCCACCTTCTCCCCATCATGCCAGCCCTCCAGCCCTTCCTCCATCCCTCCATTTCTTCATCCTTCCATCAGTCCCTCCCTTCCCTCATTCCTCCTTCTGTGTCTCCATCCCTTCATTCCTCCATCAGTCTATCACTCCATACCTCCATCTTTCCATTCATCCCTCCATCCGTCTCTATTTCCATCCCTTCATCCCTCCATCCCTCCATCCCTTTCTACCACTGTCCCTCCATCACTCCCTCAACCACTCCGTTCTTCCCTGAATCTTTCTCTTTATTCCCTGGTGCCAGTGAAGTCCATTTGCACTCAGATCACATCCACGCTTGAAGCCCTCTGGTCTTTGTCAGCCTTGCAGCACTGCCAGCATTTCCACCGGGAGCAGAATTCCAACAAAACCAGTGAAATCCACACACCCAAATGCTGAATTACAAAGAGATAAAGCAATTCCCACTCATCAGTGACTGCAGCTGCTGGGAGTGCAGTGAAAGGCAGGATTATCCCTATGGGGGGATTGTTTCTCTACTACAATGCTTTGCATCCCCTTACTGATTCTTAGGCCCTGAGGATTCTGGGTTTGGGTTTGGTTTTTGTCTTCACTTGTCTTTGCCTGGAACGGCTGAATTTCATTCTTACCTGTAGGCAAATTGTGGAAACTCATTTTATGGATGCTATTGGAGCACTCAGTGCTGGGGATGGATGATTCAAGGAACCGCCTTTGGAAAGAGATTAAATAAATATCAACTAGAGGTGTCTATACACTTTGACTTTGCTTTGTCTTCCAGATTTATATCATTCCTGCTATTACATGCAGTGCAATTAAAAGTGAGGTTTACAATTAAAGATTTAGGAAGCTCCTCGGTATTTCCCAAGTTGGGACCCAAGCCATAGTGTTCTGGGACATCAGTGCGCTGTGTATCACCTTTGTAAGTGTGCAGTGGGCTCCTGTGCATCCACAATAGATGTGCTCATCTCTGCTTAGGCTGGGTTTTGAAATATAGTCACAGAATCACTGAGGTTGGAAAACTCCCCTAAGATCACCGAGTCCAACCATTCTGTCAGCACTGCCAAGACCACCACTAAACATGTCCCAAATGCCACATCTACATGACTTTTAAATCCCTCCAGGGATGGGGACTTCACCACTGCCTTATGCAGTCTGCCAGGGCTTGACAACCCTGTCCATGAAGAATATCCAATCTAAACCTGCCCTGGTGCAACTTGGGGCCATTTCCTCTTGTTCTGTGGCTTGTTACCTGGGAACGGAGCCCAACCTCCCCCTGGCTCCAGCCTCCCTTCAAGGAGTTGTTACGAATGGAGATGAACTTGGACAAGTCCTGCCTTTGACTGAGATTTCTGGCAGTAGCTCTGTTTGGGGCAGCCTGCACCCAGATTGCTCTTGTTCACAGGTTCTTAATAATGGTCAAGTAGGTCTATTACAAAATGAATTATTTATTGAATAGACACAAAATTAACAGATATAAGACTTTGAACAGATTACTTACTACACAGGATAAAACAAAAATAACTACTAGTAGATAACATACAGTGCATGATAAAAAACTACGTATATTACAGCTAGCTAAGAAATAGTATAGATTAGGATTCAATGTAACTTACCACCAAATTGATGATGGAGTACACATAGAATTCTTTCACTCAGTTTTCAGGAAAATATCCATGGAAGTTGTGTCCAAACTCAGGGAGAAGTCCTACACATTTCCAAGATGGGTGTAGGAGGCTTCTGCCTCTGTGGAAGTTTGTGTAGTGAAGTGTTTTATAGTTTGTAAAGTGAAGTGTCTCTTAGTCAGGAATTCCAACTTATCTCCCCGTATCTTGTTCTCAAGGCCAGTTGTTTATTGAGAAATTCCACCCCTGGTGCCAGAGAGAGAAATAACTCATGAACTAGGCAAGCTGGCCTGACTTATTTCATCAGTTCATGTTGGGGGGAGAGGAGAATGCCTGGAGCTATTGAAGCAGCTGATGGACAGAGGAGATAAGCTCTTCTGTGGCAGGGGGGAAGTCCTGACACAGGAGCTGAAGACAGTGAGAAGATTCCCTCCTTTCTTCAGGATGAAAGGAGAAAAGGAGCCTCCTTTTCTCCAGGGTGAACCCCCCAGATTCCTCAGCTGCTCCTCATATTCCAGATCCTTCCCCAGCTTCATTCCCTCCTCTGGACATGGTCCAATCCCTCAATGTCCTTGTCAGTGTGAGGGGTCCAGAACTGCCCCCAGGAGTGAAGGTGCCTCAGCAGGGCCCAGCACAGGGGGATGGTCACTGCCCTGGTCCTTTTGGACACACCATTGCTGACACAGGCAAAGTGCCCTTGGCCTCTTGCTTGTCTGGGCACACCTAGGATCACGTTTAGCCACTCTCGACCAGCACCCCTTGGTCGTTTTCAAGCAACAAAGATGGCTGAATTATCCCGAAACTGCTCTGTGTTTCCATGCACACTGCAGGTTAAGGGCAAACAGCTTTTGCATTGAATGGACTATGGTATTACAAAAAAATTAATATATGTATGGAAACAGGAACAAGGAAAACTGGAAAAGAATGGCCTTATGATGGTGACTCCAGGTCTGCAAGGAAGATGTGCAATCAAACGATTGCAATGGGATCAAGCTTGCTGGCTGGTTACGTTCCAGATTGTGTTTCTTTTTAAATAAACTCAGTAATTTCATTTATCTCAAAGCTGCCATGGTGATTTTTAAGAGTGCGAACCCCATCTTGATCTGAGAACTGCTGTCCACAGAGGCCCTGCACATGTTTGTGGACTTTCCTGCAGAAAACCTTTTGAAGTGCATCCATGTTGCTGTTTCTGGATTTGCTGCACTGAGACCCATTAGTGAAATGAGTTGTTCTTAATATAACAGGGAAGTTTTGTGGGAGAAAGGATGTGGACCAGTTGGAATGGGTCCAGAGGATGCCATGGAGAGGATCACAGGGCCGAAGTCCATCTGTTCTGGAGACAGGCTGGGAGAGCTCGGGGTGTTCAGGCTGGAGAAGAGAAAGCTCCAGGGAGACCTCAGAGCCCCTGCCAGTTCCTAAAGAGGCTTCAAGAGCTGGAGAGGGACTTTGGACAAGGGCCTGGAATGACAGGACAAGGGGGAAGGGCTTCCCACTGACAGAAGGCAGGGTTAGAAGGGATATCAGGGAGAAATTCTTGTCTGTGAGGGTGGTGAGGCCCTGGCACAGGTTGCCCAGAGAAGCTGTGGCTGCCCCATTCCTGGAACTGTCCAAGGCCAGGCTGGATGGGGTTGGAACAACCTGGTCTAGTGGCAGATATCCCCACCCACAGCAGGGGGTGGGAATAAGATGATCTTTCATGTCACTTCCAACCCTGACCATTCTGTGTTTCTGTGATTCTGTGATGTTTATGTGTTCTGGAGGGTGCAAGCCTGTACGAATCCAATGCAACAGCTCCCACTCTGGAGCTAATCCATGTCCTAGCTCTGCATTCAGCAGTGCCATCATGCAGGGATTTGCACAGCATCTTGGACCTATTTGGGGACTGGGGAAGAGCATGCGCACGAAGGGCCTTTGAGCCTCTTTTTGAGAGTTCCTCATCTGCAGCAGCCCTGGGCTCATGCCACATGGAAACGCTCAGTCATGCATTAATCATCTTTATTTATAACAAAAGTCATGGACAAAACTGCCTTGTGAGGTTTTGCAGCATCAGGAGATGCTGCTCTGCAGATACCATGCAGACCTGGGTGGTGTTAGAAGCTGCAGAATTAAAAAAATTGCTTAGTGTTTCAGTGAAATATATGGTATGCATATATATACATCTTGAAGCATGGCTGCTCATTCACATTCAGGAATCAGCTATGGAAAAGCATCATCAAGTAAAATCCATTAGCTCTAATCAGCGGAATTGATGTGCTGGCTGCAAACATCTCTGAGAGAGGATGGGAGTTAAATTAAAAAAAGTCTGTTTTTAAATTACGGTCACCGTGGTAGGAAGGAGGAATTCCTTCTCCAGCTTCCTCTGGGAAAAAGGCATGGCCAAGTGTGATGCCACACTGTGCAACATGAGGGGGTGGCCAAGGACATGGGTGTCATACAGCATCAGACTGTATCAGTCTGGGGCATAATCCTGCCAAAAAGTTTATTATTGGGAAGAAATTCTCCCTCTGAGGGTGGTGAGGGACTGTCAGAGATTCCCCAGAGAAGCTGTGGCTAATCCATCCCCAGAAGTATTGGACAGGGCTTGGAGCAGCCTGGTCTAGTGGAAGGTGTCCTTGCCCATGGCAGGGAGTGGAACAGGATGATCTTTAAGGTCTCTGTCAACCCAAACCAGTCTGTGATTATATGATGATGCTAAAGGCAGCATGGTGTGGTACAAACCAGAGCAAGACCAAGATTTCGCAGGACCCAAAATCATCAGGGACTTTGAGCAGAACCCCAGGCAACGGCTCCCTGTCCTATCCATGCTGGGATCCACTGGCGTGGAGGCAAGGAATAGCTCCAAGCATCCCCCTCCAAGCAATGATAACAGGGATATTTTGGAAGCTGATTAAGGTACCTGATGAACCTTCATCTCCTGGCATCCTCACATGAAGCCAGGGCACCTTTCAGTCAAACTTAAGCTATTTGAGACGGTCCAGGGACATTTTTTGATCGCTTCTCCTGCATTTTGTGATGGCATGAAGAGCAAGATGACTGGCAATGATGATGTGAGCAGATGTTTATACCATAGGAACTTGCCCAGATCTTTTCTCTGCGGGATCTGATGACAAAGGTGGATTGGCTTCTTAGGCCACCAGCTGACATCTCATCACATGCTGTCTGTACACATTCTCCCCCACACCCTGTACACACATATCCACCAATTCTTTCAGGACATAATGCTACAGCATTGTGAGAACAGCATGGCAAAGCTCAGGGCAAGGCCTCATAGGAGTGGGTGGTGGGTTTATTCAGGGAAAATACCCCATACAGTGGTAGCTATCTCAAAGGTAGGCACCTAACTCCTTGTTAATCACTGACGGGAGTCAGAGGAAGGGGATGGCAGCTCAATCCATTGCTCCCAGGAGATCACTGACAAAAACTGGAATGAAGTGAAAATGAAGAAAAAAATCAGATAGGAGCCCCACAACTCCTTAGGAGTCTTTTTCCTCCATTACAGGAATGGAGATGCCCTGGGCATCTGCTTCATGGGCTGAAGGTAGGTGAGACTCCATCTCCAAAGCCACAGCCAGACCACACTTGCAGCTCCCTCCGTGTAGGGTGTCCAGCTCCACACCATCCCAGTGAGATGCAGGAAAGCTCTACTTCTGGCAGTTCCAGGCACTCCCTACACTTTGCAGATGTCCCAGCACCAACTGCTCCTATCCCTAATATCTCTCACCAGGGACAAGAGAACATGACAACAGTGCAGGTGACAATTTAGAGGGGAGTTTTAGTGGCCTCTTAAGTCTTAAATCATTTTATAACAATGCAGTTTCTGCTTGTTGGGTTCACAAGGTTCTGCCTTGTGTTCTTGTTTTCCTTGCCAACTTTGCTTATGATTCATGTATGTTGTGAGAGTGTTTCAAGGCCAAATGGGACAGGAGCCAAAGCAAATCCATATCAGAGTGCTGCATAAAGAGAATAATTGAAATGTATAAAAAGAAAATTTGACCAATAAATCAAGTACTCTAAAGGACATGAAATTCTTTAATGGAAATCACTGGCATAACACAGCCAGATTTCAGACAAAGTAATTTTGTACTAGGTAGAAGGGGGAGTGAAATTTGAAAGAATTTGCATTAAAAAACCCCCCAAACCAAAAAACCCACCAGGCAGAAGTGATCTTCTCTCACACCCATGCCCTCACTCAGAGCTGGAGAGGGACAAAGACCAAGTTTGGTGCAATGGTATCACATAGGTTTGGGGTAGTAGAAAGGAGAAGAACCTCCCAAGGGAGGAACGCTTACTACTGAAGGAGTGATGGGTCAGGAAGGAATGTGACTCAGAGAATCCACTGTGGAACTAGCAGGATGGTACATTTAGTTTCCTTCTGATAATTTTGCCCACTGGAGGGTAAATAAGCTGTAGAAGTACATATTAATGACGGAGAGACTTTAGGGTAAATAAAAGGGGATTATCTATGATTGGAAGACAGGAGCAGTGATCTGAAGAGTGCTTGTACTTCTGCTGGAGCACTAAGATCCGTAGGGTGGGGCTTCAACAAGGAACTCCACCGGTCCACTCCATGGCCAGCTCCTCCTGCCAACTATGCAGTATCCTGGCATCCAGTATGAGCCACTGCACTGTTCCTTGCATCTCTTCTTGCAGATCTTCTGTGTGAGGCTTTCCCAGCCCTGATCCTGGATCCTGGCCAGTGTCCATGTGCAACCCATGAAGTCTCATGGGCATGTCCTACCATGCTGACTTGCAAAGGCTGGTGACTTGAAAATCCCACAGTTCCATGACTCTGGGCTTACAGGTTCTTCCTCATACTCTGAGAGGGACATTGCTCCACAGAGTCACAATGGCCACTGATAGAGCTATTACAGAAGATGACTTACTGAGGGATTACAGGAACTTAATGTTCCCAGACTAAATGCAAGCCATAGGAGATTGAATAAATCACTATATATAACTGAAAAGGGAAAAGCCTAGGGGAATGTGGTTGGAACTTTATCATGGCCTATACGTGTGTGAATGCCTGAGTGCGTTAGGAAATAAGACTGATTACAGTATCAGGATATAAGATACAGAGATCAGGGCTCAGTGTTTGAGCATGTCTGAACGGTTAACGAGTTCAGAGACACAGCTCTGCTCTTCCCTAAAAGAGGAAAGAGGAGGCTGGGGGTGACGGACACCTTCTTGCTCTGTACAACTTCTTGACAAGAGGGTGGAGCCAGAAGAGGGTCAGTCTGTTCTCACAGGGAACAAGAGACAGGATCAGAGGAAAAAGCCTCAAGTTGTGCCAGGGCAGGTTTAAATTGGAAATCAGGAAAAAATTCTTCTCCAAAAGGGTTGTACAGCCCTGGCACAGGCTGCCCAGGGCAGTGGTGGAGTCCCCATTCCTGGAGGGATTTAATAGACATGTGAATGTGGCACTCGGGGAGATGGGTTAGTGGTGGCCTTGGCAGTGCTGGTGGAAGAGCAGGACTCCATGACCTTAAAGATCTTTTCCAACCTAAATTACTCTGTGATTCTGTGATTTTAAGTCATAGATTCTGTTTTATCTACAGTCAGCAAGGAGATGCATCTCTTCCAGTTCCTCCTGAGTGGAAATTTATGATTCCTCTCTTACTTAAGCAGAAGTTTTCAAAGCCCTCCATAAGTAGTTATTTTTCTCTCCTTAATTAAGAAAGTAGAAAGACACAAAACAAATGACATAACCACAGCAAAGTAGGACATCAATATTTATTACCCAACTGAGCATTGCTAAACTCCTTGGTCGGCTCTTCCAAGGAGCTGACTTGCTCATTAATTCAGAGGATGAGGCTTCCTTGTCGTAATAAGCCACAAGCAAAGACCTGTGACTCTCTTCAATACAACTGCTTTGGTAATAAGCAATACAACTGCTCTAGGGCTTAGCCTGAAATTTCTCAGGGCAGAAAATGCTTCCCACATGTCTGGGTGTCCCCAGGGCATAGGTGTGACTCTTTTCACTAGTGAAAACCAAGAGTTTCTTAGCATGTCCAGCAAGGACAAGAGTGCTGGATGGAAAATATCTTGAAACATCACCACTGGACCAGAGATGTCCCTGCAACAATTTCCCATGGAGTCATAGAATTGTTAAGGTTGGAAAAGTCCTCCAAGACCATTAAATCCAACCATTCCCCCAGCACTGCCAAGCCCCCACTAACCCAAGTGCCACATCTACATGTGTATTAAATCCCTCCAGGAATGGAGACTCCACCACTGCCCTGGGAACCTGTGCCAGTGCTTGGCAACTGTTTTGGGGAAGGAGTTTTTCCTAATAAACCAATCTAACCCCTTCTTGGTCCCACCATCCACCTATCTGATGATGCTTGTGTTGCACAGTCCAGGAATACCAGAAGCCCTGGGGGCACGGATCTCCCCACAGAATTCTGGAAATCACTGATAGTTTCTCACCAGGAAACATCCTGAAAGAATTTTAAAAAAATTGAAGCAGGCAGAGCCCTGACATTTACAGCAGAAGACAAAGGATGGGGAGATACTTGAGTGAAACCTAAACCAGTTTTAGCTCAATGAAGCAACCAATGCCTTTTTAGGAAAAGATCCCTTGAGGTTTCACCAGAGCTCTGTTGTCCTAGTGATTTGGGAAAACAGATCCTAACAGATCTGTCGTACCCCAGCATCTTCCTAGGCCTGACAAAGGGGAGGGATTATTTTTCAGCTAACATCTCTGATTTGCTTCTGCCAAAGGTTGTTTTTATTTTATTTTGTTCTGTAGTTCTTGGCTGCAGTGACCTTGGTGTTTGAAATGCCCCTTAGACATGGGAGTGAAGCCTTTGTACGTGGCCAGTCCTTTCACAGTGCTCATTGTTCAGTGCAGCCTGTTCACCGTATTATTCTGTATCCTGGTTACAATGAGACCTTTGGTTTTCCCAGCCCTCCCATGAGATGATTTCTTTGCTTACCTGAGTGGCTTGTCAGTTACTTGGGGATATTTTTCCCCCAAATTTCTAATTTTTTTTCCACACAGTAAATTGCATCTCTTTGCACATGACAAAGCAGAGGCTCAGACTATGCACCTGCTTGGAGATATAAATGCAAAATGGGAGTAGTATTTCCTTTCTCTACACCTGTATAAATGTGTGCAAGGATTCACATGAACACTCATCCGCCCCATCCATCCACCATCCATCCATGTCTTGGCAGAGGCATGAGGTTGCTCGTGTACCCTGTGCTCAGCAGTGAATCACCCTTGTGTTGTCTCCCCACCTCCTTGGCTGAGACTGAAACCCATCCACATCACATCACTTGTGAACAAAAGTGACCTGCCTGTGCTTATCCCTTCTGCTTGTCCCTTCCTGCTGTGCACAGGGTGATTTGTAGGGGAGGGGGGAAAATAAAACTGGCTTACAGGCATGAATGCCTCATTGCCTCTGCCAACATCCAAATATTGCAAAAATTGAAAGAGACAGGATCTTGAAGGCAGGATTGGGTCCTGAATGGAGTTTATTTTCCAGATTTGGGTGGTAGAAACATGAAATTGTCACCGTCGAACAATGCTGTGAGTCATGATGGTGTAAAGTCCGTGACACCTCCCTCTCCTCCCTGTGCAGGATGGTGCTGTGTGCAGCCACCACTGCCACTGTATGTTGCACAATCCCTTCTCCTGTGACACTGGGTAGAGATTGACAGGTGACTTTGCACTCTGCATTTGCCACTTGTTTCCTTCTCCTTACGAGACGTGCATGCAGACCCCAAGATGAAGGTTGAGTTCGCTCCGCGGTCTGTGCCACTGCAGAGAAGGCTTCAAACAGCATCAGTGGCTCAATGGACCTTCAGCTTCCTGGGTCTAGGTAAGAGACATCTCTTCTTCCTTTTTCTGAGAAGCCAGAGAAGCTTTCCATAGAATTGCAATACTGTTTGGGTTGGAAGGGACCTTAAAGACCATCCAGAGAAGCGCCAAACAGCCATCCTTGGTGCTACTGTGTACTTGTGTCATAAACCCTGGGGGTCTCCCTGAGCAGAAGAGATCCCATCTGTGATCAACCTTCTGCCACCAGAGAACACCTGGGAGGAGGAGACATGAATGTGTGCTGTCAAGAGAGATGGAGATCTGGCAGGAGTCATGCAGCCTTAGACCCAGCTGGCCAGAATGGGACATTTTGGGGTGCTCTGTGATTCCTTCTCTGTCCCTGCACCTGCATTTCCTTCCACAGTGCATGAATCAGATGGGATGCAGTAGAGATGTGGTTGCAGTGTTAACAAAGGATCCAACAGCACATCCCCACTCGCAGCATGGATGCATAAGTTGGGACTCATGGAGTTTTAACAGTGTTTTCGGAAAGACAATTTGTACTTGAGGTTTTTCCCTTCTTGGTATTGGGAACAAGCTGGCACTTGACTTTCCAGAGATGGAAATGACTTCTAGAGCCAGCAGAATGACAGCAAATGGCCAGGAGAGGGGAATCCTCTGTAGATGTAGGAGTTACTTGCAACACAGGCTCTACCTCCTGCAGGGAAATGCAGCTTGCTCTGAATGAGGATGAGACCTAAACCCACTCCTCCTCCCATAGCTGACCTTCCAGAGTTTATCATCTTTCTCTGGAAGAATTTTATTTGTTGCTTGGGGTTTTTTGTGTGGTTTTGTGGGTATATTTTCATTTGTTTTTGGTTTTGTTTTGGTTTTGATTTTGGTTTGGGTTTTTTTTTTGGTGATGCAATCTGAAACCAAAAGCAGTTAAGAAATGCTCTAAAGAAGGGCTTTAGAAAGGTGATAACAAAACCTTATGAAGCAATTCCAGCTGGTTTGGTTCCTTTTACAAATTTTCTTTTAAGCTTGGAGCTTTTCACCCAAAATCTCCCAATTTAACAACTGCATAAGCTAGATGCTAAGAGATAACCTTATTTTTATCCCATGAGCTGCCAAACATCCCTTGTTGCACTGTTAAAATCCTCAGGCACAGAGCTCAGACCTTCCGTGGGCAGGGTTTATCTGCCGACTACTCCTTTGTTTGGGAGACAGGCTTGTGCTGCTGCTGCTTCCAGAAAAAGGCTTCTGAAAACCCCATTTAACCATTGCACAGCCCTCTGGCCAGAGATCCCAGCAGCACTGATTGCAGGCAGCTGTTGCTATGGCTGTGCAAATGCATCCCCTGAGAAACTAAGCACTGGGCGAGGGACTCATTCATTCCTGGTGGGGTGCTGGGTGAGGGCAGCAGCACAGCCCCAGTGCTGGCAAGGAGCTCTGAACAGGCAGGCATTGGCCATACTGCCAGCTTTCTTGAGGATGCTCCTGAAAAGGGCATGGATACAAAAGGTTCCATTTATTTCAGAGGCTGACACCTGCTGGAGAAAGAGTGCAGGGTGTAAGAATGGGTAGCAGGGCATCGAGTGGGGCCCCATTGCCTCCCCAGTACATGATCCAAGTACTGACCTGTGCAGGCTACTGCAGAGAACTGAAATCAGCAGGCTGGTGCCCAAGCCTGCTGCACTGCTTCCTTCTGCCCTCTCCCGTTCCCACTCTCCACTGGGCATGGACATCCATCCCGACACACCATGCAGAACCATGAGTGCAAGGCTGAACCATGGTAAACAAACCCAGCGCAGGGGCAGTAGACCTGGGCATGCTGATTCTGCAGACTCAGCATACCAAACCCAGCCTTTGAACCCTTAGGGGCATCAGGGTTGGCTCAAAGGGCATGTGGTACCAGCATGATCAGACTTCCTTGGCGGGTGAGTGTACTCTACAGCCTGCCCAGATGAGCTGTGCCCAAAGGCGCAGTATCTGTGTACATGGTCACTATCAGCAACTCCAGGCTGGCCCTGGGGACCTCAGCAAAATGCATCTTGGGAGCATTCAAGGCCAGTTTGGATGGGACTCTGAATAGCCTGGTTTAATGGAGGGTATCCCTGCCCATGGCAGGGCAGCTGGAACTGGATGGTCTTTAATATCCCTCTAACCCAACACATTCTGTGATTCTGTGATGATCTTGCAAACCCTCCTGACAAGTGCAGTATGAATCTGACTCACTTTGGGGCTGTTGCAATGACAAAAATCTCTTTCTGTGGGCTGCACTTTTTCCTGTTTCAGGCTGAATAAACAAATTTTGAGTTAGCAGTTCTTTAATGGGACGTGATCCCTGCTTAGACTTGGCCAGAAAAGTCCTCCATGTGCTTTGAAACCTGTGGCTCATTTGGAACCCCATGGCATATTTGTGCCTTCTATGATATGGCCATTTCTTTGTCCAGAGAGGGATTTACAACTCACAGCAAAACTACTCAGCATAAGAAACCCACCACTTCATTTTTGCTCTGAGCTTCTTTGAAGGAATCCAGCCCAGGAAACCACTTGGTCTGTGAGAAAATCCAAGAAAGCCATCAAATACACATTGATGTGTCTTTGCTGAGTCCCATATAGCCATGGAGATGTGAGGTTCTGGGTGGTGGACCATGAAAAGTTGCTTCACCCCTGCTCAACAGGTGCACTGCAGAGTCCAGGACCATCCTATAAATGCTTCATCCAGAGCCAAACCTCACCATGGACAACTACAGAGAAACCTTCTTGCATCTGGACTGATCAGAAAGTGCTAGATTTAGGGTCTGCATATGGCATGCAAATTCTGCTCTGAAACAAAACCAACAACTGAATTGCAAATGAATCCAGAAAGAAATTAATAATTATTTAACTGTGAGATAAAGCATGGATTTGGACCAGAACTACTCCTTCACTTTGCAGAATGTACTTTGAGCTTTGCACAGTATAATAAAAAGAGAACTGGGCACTGCACAGTTTTGCAGCAGACCTGATGACCTAGCTCCCAGGTGCAGTAAAACTGTGGTTTTTTATCATGTGGACCCTGGACTTGCAGTTCATGTTCTATGCAGTTCTTGAGAGTTATAAAGTCTGTGCCTGTGGCATTTGAAAAAGAAGCTTGAGCAGCAGGTTGAGGGAGGGGATTCTCCCACTTTTTTGATACTCCAGTTGGAGCGGGTCCAGAGGAGGCCATGGAGATGCTCCAAGGGCTGGAGCACCATCTGTTCTGGAGACAGGCTGGGAGAGCTGGGGTGTTCAGACTGGAGAAGAGAAGGCTCCAGGGAGATCTAAGCTCTTCCAGTGCAATAGGGGCTCCAAGGGAGCTGGAGAGGGGCTTTGGACAAGGGCCTGGGATGATAGGACAAGGGGGAATGGCTTCACACTGCCAGAGAGCAGGGTAAGATGAGATATTGGGAAGAAATTCTTGGCTGTGATGGTGGTGAGGCCCTGGCACAGGTTGCTCAGAAAAGCTGTGACTGCTGCATCCTTGGAAGTGCCAAAGCCAGATTTGAAGGGACTTCTATGATTCCATTAAAAGTGTGGCACCAGGTGTGAGCAGTGGTTCTTTCTGACCTGTGGGATTCACTACAGGTTAGACCTGTTGCTTTGCCAAAAGCTGCAGTTTTTTTCCCCACCGGAAAATTCTTAGTGCCTACCCATGTGCCTGCTGCAGTGTCTCTGCTTATAGGAAGACATACAATCCCATTTCAGCTTTAAGGGGATTTAGGATCCGGTTAGATTATTGCGCTTTTTTTTTTTCCCCATAGGAATTATTGGTACCATCATGACAGTGTTTTAAAAAGGGGCAAGGATTTGCTTTTCCATGCAAAGCTTTGTAATCAGGTTGACTTATCACAAAAAAAATGCTAAAACATGATCTACTTATTTATCCTTAAGTGAAAGCAAACAGAAGGTACATGAAGGACTTAGATGAGAGCATCCACTTCCACTTCTCTGACAGGCCTTAGCTGAAAGGAAGTGGAGAGAGCAGGTCTCAGGTGACTCCCAAAGATGGAAAAGATGTCTCAGAGCATGAGGGTGTGGATGCATCTGTATGACAGCTGAAGCTGGAGCTGAATAGGGCATCTCCATCCTCATATCTTTCAGCCCTGGGTGGTGGATAGGTAATGAGGACTCAAAGTAGAACAAAATATACAAAACATTATGTAATCCATGAACTGCGGAAGGCAAGGGACTTGGATGAATCTTGGGGTTTTTTTCAGCTCAGTCTTCCTCTTCACAAGCAATACCAAGGCTTCCAGAGGGACAGATGGAGAGGACACAGCTCTTCCCAGGCGCAAATCTGCTTTATCAGATGGCAGCTTGGTGTCATCACTTTCCAGTATCTGCAGACAGACAGTGTTGGACTTGGGTGCAATTTTGTGTACCAAGTGGTGTTTGTTTGCACAAAGATTTTTCTTCTCTTTTTCCCATGCCAAAACACACAGGGTATAAGAGATGTGGGAGATATAGGTCAAAGCTGAACACTAACTGAAGAAAGTCCCAAGTCATGGAAATCTTAGAGAATAAAATCGAGCATTCTTATAAAATTCATGATGACACCGAGTTGAAAGAACTGAAAATCCTCAAGAGTCCAATATCAGAGTTGAGACTGAACCTGAGAAGAGGAGGAAAGGGTCCAAAATCAATAATAAAAAACTCAGTAAAGAGTAAAATCTTATCTATGGGTATAGACACAATTAAAATGGGGAATCAATAGCTCAAGATAAAGCTATTGGGGACTGTACGGACTGGACACAGGAACCTTTTTGCTGCCATTGCAAAATATCAGGTGTCATCGGGGGTATTAACAGGAGTTTTGGGGTAAAACAAGGCCATTATCATTGCTGAGATCAGTCTGATGCCAGACAGAAAAGGGATAGAGAGCTGATCGATGAGAACACTCCGAATGGAGTGAGATCATGTCTTTGGGGAAGAAAGGGACATGGTGGCCTTTGGAGAAATTGGTGGTTGCTACAAGGAAGGTGCTTGGTGTCTTTATAGGTTCCTGGGGCAGATAGAAAAGAAACCACCTCTGCATCAGAGGTGCCTTCACACTGATAAATGCAGCAGCAAGCCTAGTGGAGGCTCCATCCTAGGACCAAAATGCCTCTCCCAAAGTCCACCTAATCCAACTACCAAGTCACTGCTGGCTTTTCTTTCAGCACAGTGCTGTACAGCTGCCTTCATCGCCCTCCTCTTCACTCGTTTTTGGCTCATCAGTGCCCTCTATGCTGCATGGTGGTTCATAGACAGGGAGAAACCCAGCAAGGGTGGGCGGCGGATCCACTTCCTCCGGAACTGGATCGTCTGGAGGTACATGAGAGACTATTTCCCCATCACGGTAAGTGCCACCGATCCATCGGCTCTTCAGTGTTTCAGGCACCAGCGTTGTCCTTGGAGTCTGGATGCAGTCTGGGGCCAGCAGTCATGGCATGGGGTGCTGGGAGTTTGATGTTGAAGGATAATCTTCCCAGCTCACAGATTACTTGAAGACACAGTTAAAAATGGGGATCACCATTTTCACAAACAGCATCCTTCAATCATCTGGCTTTTCCACATCTATTTAACCTTGCTACATTCCAGCCGTTAGGGAAATTTCACCTTTGTTTTCCATGTCTACATTGCAACATTCCTGCCCTTCAGGTTGCTCCGAATTTACCCAGTGGGCATAGGGCCAAGTTTTAACCAAAATCCAAGAGATCCTGGGTGCCCTGCAATGTCAGTATCCCCTTCTGCTGAGGAAAGGGGTGGATGGGTAAAGCAGGGTGAGCACTGGGCAGTCTCACAGAGCTGCTGTTCTCTTGAGAGGGACTTCTGTGACATTCCCTGATCTACTTAATGCACGTGGCTGGCCTTTGCCCTTACTCTTTTATCTGGTGTCCCCTTGGCATGGTATGGATGCATGGAGCAGCAGCAAGTCCTGCCTCAGAGCCATCACAAGTCGGTACAAATCTGAGCAATGCAGCAGAAGAGCTCACAGGTTGTGCAAAGGAAGAGAGCTTCAAGGATAGACCAGGCCATGGGAATTTCTAAGATAATTCCCTCAGGAACATATTTTCCATTGAGAGAACTCAGATGGGATGCACCCAGCCGGTCAGAGATCACCTGGAGTCAGAAGCTGGGTGCTGCAGTCCAGGATAATGAAGTTGGAAGCCCAAAAAGCCAACAAACCCACCAGCCCAAAGGAAAAAATAAGAACCCAGCCTGAGAGTCCATCTTGCATGGAGCAGGGCCCGGGATAAGGATTAGGGGGAAGTGGAACAAAGTGAAGACCAGAGATGACATGCCCATCAGCTTTGCTGCTCAACCAGAATTAACCCTCTTCTCTGCTCTCATAAGATCCCACCTGGAATATTGTGCACAGTTCTGGTGCTCCCAATATAAGAAGGTTAAATGGCACTTCCAGGGCAAGTCCAGAGGAGGCTACGAAGTTGGTAAGGGGAGTGAAGCCCCTGCCCTATGGAGACATCTGAGGAAGCTGGGGCTGTTCATCCTGGAGAAGGTTGTGGGGACACCTCACAGAAACTTCCAGTCTCTGAAGGGGCCTTACAGGGAAGATGGAGAGAGACTGTTCATCAGGAACAATAGTGATGGAACAAGAGGGAATGGATTCAATCTGTAAGAAAGTAGATTTAGATGGGATATTGGGAAAAAATTCTTGGCTGTGAGGGTGGTGAGGCCCTGGCACAGGTTTCCCAGAGAAGCTGTGGCTGCCCCATCCCTGGAAGTGTCCAAGGCCAGGTTGGATGGGGCTTGGAGCAACCTGGTCTAGTGGAAGGTGTCTGTTCCCATGGCAGGGAGCAGAATTTTAAGGTCCCTTTGATACTGAAATCAGCCAGGAAATAAACTTTCTAACACAATTTGAAGTGTTAAAAACCTGTCATTCTCTATCTGTGCACGACATATTACAAAGATGTCTCCTTTAATCTAATGTGTGTGGTGAGGCTTTACAACAAGGTATTTGTCCATTATAATCATACATATTCATTAAAGTGTTTCTCCTAGCTAATACATAAACACCATTTTTCCTAGAACTAATTTGCATGCATCTGCCTCCTACTGGAAATCATTTTATGATCCTGAAGGGTCCTCTAAAGGGATCTCTGGTGATCCTATTCAGTGAATACTTCAATTTTAAATGTGACCTTTCCTTGAACATTTTCTTTGGGCAAGTGCTGTTGCTTCTTGTTACCTAACTTACAAATAAAGTATTGTAGCCCTCTTTATCTATCACTCCACTGGTAAGCTACATTTATCATCCAGTGTGCCTACCTTTACATCCTTTTATCTTTTTTTTTTTTGCTAGTTAGTGTTTAAGCTCTTTTCAGCAACTTCAGGGGAATTGAAAATTTCTGTTCTCTTTGTTATTTATCACGTTCCAACACAAACCATACTGCAATTCAATGATTTATGTGACTGCAATAATTATATGCAATATATATTCTGTAAATTATTTGTGGCCCTAAGTCACCAGTTGTGAAGTGTTGGACCAACCTCTCTGCTGAAATTCAGCTGCCAGCTCAGGCCAGCAATGAGCCTTCTCCTGCCCCTTTCTAAAGGACATGGAGCACCACTCCTGCATACCTCGCTGCATTCCGGGTCTCTCCTTTCTTGAAGGAGGACCACTAAGATCAGTAGAGGGAGCATGGTATGGGATTTGGCTGCAGCTCCCTGGGTGAGGGCCAGGAGGGCTCCGTGGAGCCTTTCTTCCCACTTCTCTGGGAGAAAACAGAGGAAGTTCCACAAAAGGACCACATAAAAATTTAGAAGAGATATAAGATAGAGAATATTATAACAAAGCAATCACATAACACTATTTCTTCAAAATATTTTCTCAGTCATAGAATTATGGAATCATAAAATGTTTTGAGTTGGAAGTCACCTCAATGATCATGCAGTTCTAACCCCCCTACCATGGTCAGGGACACCTGCCACTAGACAAGGTTGCTCCAAGCCCTGGTCAACTTGGTCTTGAAAACTTCCAGGGGTGGGGCAGCCACAGCTTCTCTGCGCAACCTGTGCCAGGGCTTCAGCATCCTCATAGCCAAGAATTTCTGCCAAATATCCCTTCTAACTCTGCCCTCTGGCACTGGGAAGCCATTCCCCCTTATCCTGTCCCTCCAGGCCCCTGTCCAAAATCCCTCTCCAGCTCTCTTTGAGCCCCATTAGGCACTGGCAGGGACTCTAAGGTCTCAGGCTGAACAACCCCACTTGCCCAAAGTCCCAGCACAAGGGACACAAGGAAGTGAGATCTGGGGACACAGACTGGGTTGGCATCCAGGACTCTGGGCTGTATTTGTGTGTAGATGGAGCCTGTTAAGCCCTTGAGAATTAGGCATTCTGGGAAGATTAAGCATGGCTTCTAAGCCTACTGGATCCCAGCAGCATGGTCAAGTGTTTGGAGGCAGCAAGTGCTGCTGCCTGCTGTCTTATTTTAGGAAACAGCTTTAAACACTGCTTTTAAGGGATCCCTGTGCATGTTTGCTGTCTTGGAAGCAAAGAGAAGTTGGGATGAGCATCTGTTTTCTGGGCAGTGTGAATTTGCAGTGTGCTGCAGTACATGGAGCATGCCAGTGCTGAGCCAGGCCACCGCAGTGTGTGCAAGGTGCACCTTTGCCTTGCACCACCCTTGCACAAGTACCACTTTGCTGTTGAACTTATCCCCCTTGGAACTTGCATTTTAATTAATGATTTGGGAATCAGACTCAGGCAGCACCCGAATAAGTTTGAGTGTTTTTAAAATGGGGGGATGAGGAAAACTGCAGTGAGAATCCAAGCCAAGGTCCAATGCATTGCCCAGGGAAGTTATTTCTGCTTAATTTCCCTGCATTTTAAACCTAGTCTAATTTTTTATTTTTATTTTTTAATCTTTTTGATTTTTTTTCAATATGCCCTCATTATAGTTCTTCAATTGGCCTGGAATTGTTTCAAAATTGTGTAGATGTGGCACTTGGGGACATAGCTTAGTGATGGTTTTGGCAGTGCTGGGGTAATGGTTGGACTTGATGGTCTTTGAGGGCTTTTATGACCTAAATTAATCTATGATTCTTCAAGAATGGCTACATGGCTGAGCTCAGCTGTATTATAATGTTGTGGGAAATACACCAAAATATTTAAAATTAATCTGTTTGAGCTACAGTATGTCTGAACAGATAACCAGTGATGCCTGCTGTGTTGATGTTACCTACAGAGTGATTTTGGATGCTCTGGACTGCTCTATCTATGCTATAGTTAAAAAGTAGTCAGTAGTCTGTCTGTCTCCCTATCTCCATTTTCGTAATCCCTTCCTCATCATTTATTAGTGCATCTTTACGATGAAGGATACACCCAGCCTAACTGTAAAAATAAATCACGTCCCCTGCACATCGTTACTTTTTTTCCCCAGCCTCATCCTGTCCTGTCACCATTCTCCCTCATACAGCGGTGGTGCTTTGGAAACCTCAGATGAGGAAGGTGAAACGGGAAAAGCACAAGCATAATCTTGACAAGCTCTGTCTTTACCACAAACAGTGGACAAAAAGTCCTCAAACAGTACTCACCATCTTTCTTGCTGACTGAAAATTGGGGCTGGATGCTTGGCTTAAGTAAGACATCTCACCTTCGGATCACGCAACCTGGGCTTAGTCCGTTCTAGCAGTTGGAAGTGAAAATTAAGGCCTTAAATAGTTTTGGGGATTGTCATGGTTTTTTAGGTTTCTCAGTGAATTTCCTCCCATTGTTATCAGGGAGACGCTGGAAAGGGGAGGGGGTGGCTTTTGGAGTGAATAGTCATAGGACAGGACACAAAAGGAAATCTCCTGGCATTCCAGTGGAGCTGTTGTGCAGTTGGGGAATTTTTGGCTGGGGGAGTGGGCTTTTCTGTTCAGGGTTTTTTGCGAGTTTCGGCATGATGTCATGGTAAGTTGTGAATTGGGACCCAAGACCTGGTGGGGCTGAGGGCCTTCCTGCCCTGCTTCCTTTCGGGGATTGAGTGGAGCGGTGCTGCGGGAGTTCATGCTCTCGGCTCCAGGACTTCGCTACGCTGCAATTCGGCACTATGATCGAATCTGCCTGCTTCCCTTGCTGCTGCTGGCTGCTTCTTGGTAGTGCTGAGATCAAACGCTGAGCCTGAGTTTGCGAAAGGAGCGATTTCCCGCCTTCGCTCCCTGCCGGCGCCGCCTGAGGGGAGCACGGCCCGCCCTGTGCCTCACAACTGCAGCGCCCCCTGCTGGCCGGGCACACACCTGCAGCGCCCCCTGCTGGCCCTGGCCACAACTGCACCATAAGGAAAAGCTGTAGTTGGCGGATTGGAAGCTTCTGTTATTGTACTGTGGTTTGTTCTGTCCTGATATATTTATAAACTAGGAAAGAACTGTTACAACTTTTTCTACTTTCTTTTTTTTCTGCCTGAAAGCCCTGTAATTTTGAAATTACAATAACTTGGAGAGAGGGGCAAGAAGGTTCCCACCTTCCTTGGCGGACATTTGTCTTTTAAACCAAGACAGGGTCATATTTTGTTTTGAACTGCTGTCATCATTCAGAGCAACCCCAGCAGGGGTAATTATGCCAGCTTTATTCAGGGCAGCCTGGAAAGAACCTGCTGTACAGGGAAAGTCACTGTGGTCTTTGCCGCACTGTTTTCTCCTCATGAAGAGCCCCAGGGCATTTCTTACAAGCCCTGGGGTTATCTAAATGCCAGCTGGAACTTTTTGTCAGCAGAAACCTCTGTCATTGTGCCTGTGGTCTTGCTGGCGTTACTGGTTTTTGTTAGCATAGCTAAAATGAGTTATTTGAACCCTTGAAGCTGTAATTTGGGAAGGCTCCATCCCATGGCTCATTCATTCTCATCATTGCACAAACTGTGACGGAGGTTATTTGAGTGTGTTGCAGTTCTGGGCAATTACAAGGCACTGTAGAGGGGACAGTTCCAGTTCATGTGAACCAATCCCTGCCAGGAATGTTTCCTTTCTTTTCACAGAAGAGTGGTATTATTTGTAACTGGGGGCTTGTGCCATGGCCCATGACATTAAATACAATTTCTGATTCCCAGAGGTCTTGGCTGTTCCCTTTGCTTTCTTCTGTTGGCCAGAAGAGGGATTGTCAGGGAAAAAGAAAGGCATGGCCAAAAGGCCCAAGATCACCCCACATCTGGGATCCAGAAGGCTTCATAAGACTTTTGAGAATGGATCATTACTGCTGTCAGCAGCCAAGGTATCAGCCAGCATCCTGACCATGCCAAGGGGAATATCAAAGAAGTCAACAAACCCATGGCTCTGCTTGGAGAGCACAGCCCTGAACTGCTAACAGCTCACTGCTTCCAGACCACAGGTCATGCACATTAACTTGGCATCCCTCAGACACCTCTGAGATGAGAAACTGCTCTTGTCTCACCAGAAAAACCTTGAGTTTTCTCATGCTCATGCACACACCAGCTTGGTTGGACCCTTAAGTACTTTGACAATTATCAAATGTTCAATTCAGTCATAAAGACCAGAATAGCAAATGCCATCCAGAGGGTGTGGAAAAGACAACTCATTCAAGGCAGGATGGAGGATGCCACTCCTCAGCACCTGAAATCCAGCTCCATTAGGCAGTTTGGCTGGACAGCAGGAGGGGAGGCTGTGCAGAGTCACATTATTAACTTTCCTGGCAGTTTGGTAATGGAGACTGACCTCTGCCAGGTGGAGAGGGAAGGAGTGAAACAGTGGGAGCAATCCAGAAGGGAAGATAGAGTTTCTGTGTCAAAGAGTTTCTAGAGGGAAAAGGGTAATGTAGAATCTAGACCTGCAGTGCAAGAGATTTTGCCCAAGTCTCTCCTCTGCTACAGATTTACTTCTCAGACTTGTACAAGCTCTCTGGTTTCTCTGTGAGTTTTGGCCAAATCATCCAGATGTGAGCAGACGCTGTGACAAAATGAGGACCTTCTTTCCCCAGGACTACTGCAGGGGATAGCTCTTGCAGAAACATTATCCAGATCCACCAAATCTTGAGGGACTCAACTGCTACCCTCTAGCTGCCCATGGCTTAGAGCAGGGAGCCAAAAATCACAGATTCAAAAACTGAGTGACATTGGAAGAGAACTCTAGAGGTCAACATGCCCAACCCACTGCTCAAGCAGGGCCACCCAGAGCCAGTTGCCCAGGACCATGTCTTCTCACAGAATCACAGAATAGTTTGGGTTGGAAAGGGCCTTAAAACTCATCTCATTGGAACAAGAACACATTCCACAAGATCAGGTTGCTCTAAGCCCCATCCAGCCTGGGCATGAACACTTCCAGGAACAGGGATGCCACAGTTTCTCTGGGCAACCTGTGCCAGGGCATCATTATTTTCATCATAAAAGAATTTCTTCCTCATAGCTAGTCTTAATCCTCCCTCTCTTAGTTTAAAACCATTCTCCCTTGTCCTATCACTCCAAGCACTATCCTTTGTTCTTTCCTTTCCTGTCCTACCTCCTCTTTCACTGGGATGTGTACCGAGACAGCTGCTGGATGTTTCTTAGAGAGAGTTTTTACAAATGTGCGATGCCTTAGCACAGGTGAACTCTCCCATCGAGGCAGTTTGCACAGCTCAGTGGCTGCCTTCTTGCACCCCCCTCTCCCCTTTTTGTCTCCCTGCACACACAGAGCCAGAAATGCAGCAGTTTCCAACACGCCTGAGCATCTTCCTTCCCTGCTTATAAATCACTTGGAGATGAAAGGTTGTTTGGAAGCTGAAGATGAATGCAGAAAACATTGATGCAAGCTGAGATTACTCAAAAAAGAGCAAATGGTGGCAGGAGCCTTGGGCACTTAGTGATTCAGCCATCTGCCTCTCTTCCTGCCTAGCGACCTCTGCACCTGGGCAGCAGTGGGACTTTTGTTTGTCCATTCCCCTCATTAGGAGCAGGTGCTTGAATGGGCACATGTACAGTCAACAGTGCTTTCGGACAGGTGGGAAATGAGCCATGATGTAAGAAAGTAAAATACACTCTCATGATTAACCTGCAGTTCTAGCTGCTTCTAGGAAAACACATGTACCATTAACTGCACCCTGAGTGCAGATGGAATCAGGGTACTTGGAGGGGTGACACTGAAATGCATAGGGCTTTGGTTGTTCTTGAGCACAAATGCCTTTAAGTTGTCTGGAAATGCATGGTGGCTCTGTGGTAACAGAATCACAGAATTGTTTATGTTGGAAAAGCCCTCTAAGACCATCGAGTCCAACTGTTCCCCAGCACTGTCACAAACACCACTTTACCATGTCCTCAAGTGCCACACCTACATGTTTTTTTAACAGTTTCAGGGATTGTGGCCCCACCACTTCCCTGGTCATCTTGTTTCAATGTCTGACTCCCTTTTCAGTGAGGAAGTGATGTGATAACTAACCTTGGAAAGGCTCATCCTTCCCTGCTGCTGTGAGCGTCCTCAGCACCCACAGAAACGGTGCAGAGATGTCAGCAGTCAGTTTTGGCTGCTTGTGCCCAGGCTGTGCACATGATGGCTGATGTTAGCATGGTAAGGTCTTCATGGTGCCTGAGCTGGAGGGTGGATTTGTCACACCAGCTCCTCTCCCCTGGGCAGTCCATAAATGTAACAGAGTCCAAATCCCAGTTGTCCCTTATCTCCCTTTAGCCATCCCCTCTTGTTCTGTGGTACCCATTCTCCCTATCTGGTATATCCCAGGCTTCAATATCACTTTCAGATCGACTGAAGATTTTTAACAAGCTGCTTAGTGAGCCCTCAAGGGCTGGCCATGAACTGCACGGTATCTGCAATCCGTGCTGCCCATCCCCAAAATGCTGGACCTGGGCATTCCCCATTCCCTCCTCCTGCTAAAGTTGCAGCAGCCTTGGTCAGACATACACTGCTCTTTGATGGACCTGGATACCCAACACAGGCACAAAGAGCTGGCCTCCTGCAGGCTTTCCCCAGTGGGAAGAAAACCATCAGCTTCTGTGTTAGCTATCTGGGAATTAGATTTCAACTTACTATGTGTGAAAACATCCTGGAATCACCTGGCACATGCTTCAGGACAGGATAAACCTTTGACTCCCACCAAGCTGTTGGGTGGGACATGTGCTTGTGCTGTGTAATAGGTCTACCAAAGTGATTATGTACTCCCTCTGCTGTTCTTGTTGTGGGATCAAGAGGGACTGTGTGAAAAAAATCACCCTTTTCTCGCTTTTTTCCCTATATTAGAAAATCTATTGGAGGACATTTTAAACAAAGTTGGTTCCCAACAGCACCTAGACCAGTTCAAGGCAACATAAGGAACTGTGCCATTAGAAAAGTCATTTTAGGCCAATGGGTAGGAGATGGAAGTATGGGCAATGAAATACATCTCAGTGAAATATGAGGGAGTTGTTCCAGTTGACGTTTTCCAACAGAGAGGCATGGTGGGTGCAAGGCATTCCCCTCCAGGAATGCCTTATCTGCTCTCCATAGCCAGTGTTCCACACCACTGAGGTGACAGCACTAACTCTGGCCCCTTTTTGGCTTCATCCCTGTGCCTAGTTGAAGAAGACAGCAGAGCTGGACCCTCGGCAGAACTACGTGGTGGGATTTCACCCCCATGGAGTCCTGGCAGCTGGAGCCTTTATCAATTTCTGCACAGAGGCATCTGGCTTTTCCAAACTCTTCCCAGGCATCACCCCACACCTGATGATGCTTACCATGTGGTTTCGCATCCCATTCTTGAGGGACTATCTGATGAGTGGAGGTAAGGAGCACGGGCCTCTGGCAAGCAATGTGTGGGTGCAGTTTTGAGAAACATAGAGTGAAGATGCATGGGAAAGAGGAGTCAAGGATCTGTTTTCCCCATCTGGGGCTAATTGGATCCCATTCATGAACATAGCTATTAGAGATGGCAACCCAAAACCTCTGAAGTTAAAAATTGCCCTCCTTGCTGTGACCTCTGTTGCTCAACTTCATAAAGGTCTCTGCTCAGGGCATCACTGTGCCAGGTGCTGTGTAACAGCAAAATGCAGAGCAAATTGTGAACAGAAATGCTGAGAGCTGCAGGGCAGGGTGTTCCTGTATTTCTTTCCATAAAAATCATATTCAGGCTTGAAACTGTGAGGAAAAAAACCTCTTTTTCTGAAGCATCTGCTGCTTCCAGGGAAGCAGCATCCAGGGACAGTGGATGAAAATAGCAGCTCATGCTGCTGCAATGGAATGTGGCAGGGGGGGAAGATGTAGTGAAAAGGAATAGGAAAATGGACAGGTAAAAATTAAATTGAGAGAGGCAAAAGGGAGTTTTGAGAGATTTTTGGACACTGGCAGGATGACCTCCATCTCTCATCAGCGGGCTTAGCAATGGTCACTTCTCCAGCTGAATGTGGGCAGACTTCAATAGGCTAAACATAGGCATCCAGTTTTATCTGATGTACCCCAGGGCATCCATTACCCTGTTTTCCACATAAACTCTGGCTTCTGCTGCTGAAGAAATATTTACACGCAGAGTAAGAAATCCAAACAGTGAGATATATGAGAGACTTATGACCCAGGTGAAGGAAGGTCTAATCACTGTAATGTGGGAGTTGGGTGCATAACTCTTTTTCAGGTCAATTGAATTCATTTCACAGTGAGGTTTTAATGTGCAAATTATTTCAGCCCCTGAAACAAGGATTTATTTTTTTTTAAGTAGTCAAAACAAAGTTGCTTTGTCATTTCTGAATTAAAAAATTTCTAACTTATTCAAGTAAACAACACCAAAGGACCAAATCCTTCATTAAATTCCACTTTAAATTAGCACCATCCACTGAAGCATATGTGTGTTTTGACCTAAAGCAAATGTTTCTCTGACTTCAGAATTATTCAGAATTGGACACGGTCTCACTTTACAACAAATTGAAACAGATTTTTCTTAGGGCTCATGTGCAGCTAGGTCCCCATTTATTTTTTTCCTGATTTTTTCCCTCACTTCTCACTTCTGAGCCAGACAGCAAATGGATAATTGTGTACTCACCCAGCAGAGCTGTGTACAAATCCAGCACCTTTTAAGGGAGCTGGGCTGGAGTTTTCTACTCTGAAAATAAAGTGTTTAGCACCTCTCCTAAAATGGATTATGGGGAAAGAGGTCCAGAACAAACCTCCATCAGGTGGGTTTTACAGGTGGATTTTACTTTTAATTCCTCTCTGCTCTCCAGGCCTCATCCCCTCTGACAAGGAGAGTGCATCCTACGTGCTGCAGAAGCCAGAGGGTGGGAACTTGCTGGCCATCATTGTTGGTGGGGCACAGGAGGCGCTGGATGCCCGTCCGGGATCCTACACCTTGCTGCTGAAGAACAGGAAGGGATTTGTGCGCCTGGCCATCCAGAATGGGTGATGCAGGGGTGGGCTCCAGGGCTGCTGAGGGAGGAGTTTTGGGGTGGGCTTTGCTGATCATGACACCCTGTTGGTCTTGACTCTCTGCAGCACCCCCCTGGTCCCTGCCTTTTCCTTTGGGGAGAATGATGTCTTTGATCAGGTGAAGAATCCCAAGGGCTCCTGGCTGCGGAGGATTCAGCACTGCCTCCAGAAGATCATGGGCATCTCCCTTCCCCTCTTCCATGCACGAGGCATCTTCCAGTACAGCTTTGGGCTGATACCCTACCGACGGCCCATCTGCACCGTGGGTGAGTCAATCCACAGAACTCTGACATGAAGCCAGACGCACTCAGGCTGCCCAAACTGGGGAAACAGGGACAGTCCCTGTGTTGTGTCATCCTCCTGCCAGGCTGAAGCATCATGCCAGAGAGCACGAGCAGCGGTGGGCCAGAAATGTGCTGCAAAGCAGCATCCCCAACTGTTCACCTGTCACACTGGTTTGGCAATCTGGTTTGATCTCGTGACAGATGCCAGGTCATCTGGGCTGTGCTGGGAAAAGCCCCGGAGCAAATGTGGCCACCTCATCACTCCTGTGAGATGCAGACAACCCCAACACCCCAACACAGTGACAAAAACACTGCAATAGGATTGTGTTAAACATCTTCCAAGGCAGTTTTAGAAACACAAGTAGGACCAGCAGGTCAAGGGAGAGGATTCTGCCCCTCTGCCCCACTCAGGTGAGATCCCCTCCTGCAGTGCTACCTCCAGCTCTAGGGCAAGAACATCAGAAGGATGGGGAGCTGCTGGAATGAGTCCAGAGGAAGCCACACAGATGCCCTAAGGGCTGCAGCCCCTCTGCTCCAGCCCTTGGAGCATCTGGGAGACAGGCTAGAAGAGCTGGGAATGTTCAGCTTGGAGAAGAGAAGGCTCTGGGGACACCTTAGAGCCCCTGCCAGTGCCTGAAGGGCCTCCAAGAAAGCTGGAGAGGGATTTTGGACAAGGGCATGGAGTAACAGGATGGCAGGGCTAGATGGATATTGGGAAGAAATTCTTGGCTGTGAGGGCTAGGCACAGGTTGCCCACAGAACCTGTGGCTGCTCTGCTTCTCTGGAAGTGTTCAAGGACAGGTGGGACAGGCTTAGAGCAGCCTTGTCTAGTGAAAGGTGTCCCTATTCATGGCAGGGGGATGGAATGAGATGATCTTTAAGGTCACTCCCAAGCCAAACCATTCTGTGATCCTGTGAACACTGAAGCAGTTTGCAGATTTGCTCAGTGTCCTATGCATACACATCTGCAAATCCAAACCTATTTGCATGTGAAGAACATGAACCATTTTGACCTGACACCATTTCCGTGGGAGATCAAATTTCAAGAAAATCTTTGATTCTGGATAAGTTTTTCAACATATTCATGCTTGGCTCACCACTGTAGCTGATGGTCTGTGAATTAATGCAATTAAAAATGCTGTTTGGAATGGTTAGAGCTTACACCACTGATTAAGTTTGACAACCAGCAATTACTTCTAATTGTATTACAACCTGTTTGGATTGTCTCAATGGTTTTATGAGCTGTGTAGTATCACATGGACTCTTCATTAATTGGATTAAGAACAGCATTATAAGATGTTGAAACTATCAGCCACTTGACAAAAACTTGAGTAAGAGACCAGAGCAGGAGAGGTACCTCATGGATCTTCTCTGTCCCCTGCCAGGTGCCTGGTCCTGCTCCAGGTAGCTCTGGGAGATGGAAAGGCTCTTCTAGTGATAGGAAACAAAATAACTAGATTTTCTCTTGAATAAAACACTATTTTAAAAGGTAAGTAAGTACTTGGTTCCTAATAAAAATCAGATGTTTCACAGAATCTTTAATCTGAGCAAAGTGAAAGCACCTCCACTGCAAGTGTATTGAAATAGTGTGGGGCTCCCCTGTTCCTTGCTTTCCCCATTTGCAATGCATTCCCAGGGCCATGTGGAAACAACTTGGAAGGCCCAACCCAGATATTATCCTGCCTTTATATTGTGTTTATCTGCGCACATCTGAGATGTGAGAAGCAGCTCCTGGGCCTACATTGGGATACAGCATTTCTTACACCAAAAGGCTACACAGAGGGTCTTTGACATTTACCAACTTTGTAGATGGCTAAACTGAGGCAAGGACTGGTGTGACCCTGGAGACCAAGAGCTTGGTCAGGATCTGAGCCACCATCCCTCCTTAGCTGTGCTGTCTCCCAGGCTCTAGGAAATAACTGGTCATATTGACCTGTCCTTCCTGCAGAGGCTGACCTCAGCTCTGTGCTAGGGTGAGCAAAGTGTTCAGAGGTACCTGACTCTGCCTCCACCTAATGCCTGTGCTTCTTTTCCAGTTGGGAAGCCAATTCCAGTGCAGAAGAAGTACAAGCCCTCTGTGGAAGAAGTTGATGAAGTCCATCAAAAATACCTAGATGAGTTGTCCAAGCTCTTTGAGAGGCACAAAGCTGAATATAATATCCCAGAAGACAGCCACCTGGAATTTATATAGAGTGCCTCATGCAAGGTGAAACCATGGAGATCAAGCTCCCAGTTCTTCCTTTCTCTGGAACTATTTCACAACCTTAACACAGTCACAGTTAACATACAGCCTACATAGTGTAGGCAAAAGAGCTTGGTTTTCCCAGTATTTGCATGAGTGTAGAGCCATGTTTATCTTTTTTTCTCCATGTAGGATACATAAAAGATTTAAAAGAGAAGAAAAAAAAATACCATCTGTGGTCAGCACAACTGAAACTCCCCAGCAGCAAGCTAACACTTCCAGTCTGACATGGATGCCAATTTATACAGATATTTCCAGGCAGATCTGAATTATTGAAATTATTTCCTTTCCATTATTTTCATTTTCAAATGGGAAAATGAGCCATAAGTTGTGCTGAAGGCATATGTTTTTTAAAATATAATTCATCTAGATCAACAAATGAACAGTGTTGGTTTGGTGCTTTTCATGTTTTTAATTGCTCTGCGCTCTTTTCTCACCACCTGAAGCACAGTTTATCAGAAAGGTCTTATTCCCAGCATGATGCCAAGCACCCTCAGCAGCACGATGCCACAGCCCACTGGGGCAAAAGAAATTTTAAAAATTCCATTAGAAATATATATTGGAGCTATAAAATATTTCTGGTTATTGTAAAGAAACCAGGAGCCACTCTGGCAGTCACACTCACACCACCTGATCTGGGACCAAGGCCCCATGACAGCTCCACACTCCACACTCACACAGCTGGACTGGGCTTCCTTACTGGCTCAACCCCTGGTTTTCCAGAGCACAGTCTCAGATATCTGGATCCTTCAAATAATTTAATTGTGCAAGAACAAAATAACAGCTTGGGGTGGGAGCCTCCAGACGTGACAAGGAATCTCCAATAAAATAAACCCTCGGCTTATGTGCCCTTGTTATCTGCGTGCATGGGAAAGTCTGGGCTCTTCTCACTGCATCCTGGCCTTCTGCAGTGTCTCTCATATCCCTGCACCTGGCAGTGCCACAGGTCTCTGTGCTCTTTTGTTTTGCAAAGGGTCAGCAGTTCCCTCTTGCCTCCAGCTCTTGCCACCAGAGCTCTGTCTGCAGCTGCCCCTCAGCTGCCTGCTTTGAATATGTTCTTTAACAATTAGTTTAGAAATATAAATCAGAAATAATTTTGTAACATCTAGGGACTCATCCAAAGGGTTCACCTTACCTGGGCTCTAGGAGTCCTGCTTCCAGTTTGGTTAGTTTAATCCCAAACACCCCTGCATAGGAACATGCCTAGTCACCAGCTATGGTAGCAGGGTCACTGTACACTTTGTTTTACAAATGAGATCATTTTCTTAGGAAAGAGAAGCATGACCAGGACATGGGGAAAGGGAGAAGTGATTTGGGCCAGAAATATCCATTGAGGTTTGGGGGAGACACATTTGGCAGGTGATCAAGGCTTTAAACAGCTGTTTCTTTTTGGTATCCAGAACTTCATTAAACTCTGCACTTATTGGGATTTTGCATCTTGGAAGTTTCAGGTGGCTGGAAGCCATCTGCTCAGTTCACCCTTACAGAGCCCTGATACTTTCATCTTCTTCTTTCTCCCTCTCTTCATTTCTTTCTCTTCCTCACATCCTACCCCCACTTGCAAGGGGCCACCAAGAATCCTGCAGGGTGCAGATCACATGCACTTAATTTTTGTTCCTGAAACTGCCACAAATCTCAGGAATGTTGCCATGACCTTGTCATGGGCAAGGATGGCAGATGTTGGTTTTGACAAGAGGGGTTTGGTCAGTAGGAGAGACTTATACCCCACTGAGAGGCCATGCCAGAAGGCGTTTCCAGTTGTCCATGGAAGCCTTGGTCCTATCCTTTCGGGGCTGTCACAGTGATGCCTCTGGTGCCAGAGACACACCTACTTGAGAGGTGGGCTGGCCCATCACCTTCCTGGCTTGTGATGCCATTCTGAAAGAGAGAAAAGGCAGAAAATGGGTGGTCAGGAAAAATCTCAGAGAGGCATGGGAAGGAGGATGCTGGAGCTGTCTGAAAGTTATTGGGGTATTCAGGGAGATCTAAAGGTGAAGAAAGACCACAGTGCTAGAGAGGAGGAGTCAGAGGAGACTTCCTTTAAGGTCAGTTTTATCTCAAAGACTGGAAAATACTCTTGATCTCTCAGGGACCTGTATAACCCATGAGGGAGAGGTCAGTGCCTGGACTTGTGTTAAATGTAACATTAAGAACAATAATTCATAGGCATCCTCACAGCCAGGACTATTCAGGGAGCTCAGCACAATGAGAGGTCTCATCTCAAGAGGCCAGAGCTGTCTCTGAGTGAAACACTCTAAGTCAAGAAGCTTTTGTGCTATTTCAGCCTCACACAAGAGCTGTCTGGAGGATTTAAACTCCTCTGATGCTACACAAGGCAGGAGAAGCCTAAAGAAAAGAAAAGTGCTCAGATCAACAAAACCAAACAATGTTTAGGTTTGGACTCTTCAGCTTGGAACTGGCTCAACTGGAGGCACCTCCAAGGCACCCTCAATTGAGGGACCTCCGAGCTATCACCTCAAAATAAGGACCACTTAAAACTAAAACAACACTGTATGTTTCCTTCCAGCATGCCCACTCCCTACTTACTCAGATCTGAGAAATAAGCCCAAGGAGAACAGATATATCCAGTTGCCTTTCCTGCAGCAATTTCAAATTTCACCCTTTTTGGGACTTCTATGGAAATTCTAAATTGGAAAATACAGTAAGAAATCACATGTGGTGATTCGGTATTCCCCTCCTGCCTGTCTCTTCCTCCCACCTCTTCCCTCCTGATCTCTTCTGTATTTCTGTTGCAAGAGGCTCTAATCTGGATTTGCCTTACTTAGCAGGTTCAGATCATGAGGGTCAGAACAAACCTCTGATGACTGATAAATACAAAATATGGACTAATTCTCCAAATGGAGGAAAGCCAAGCAAAAAAAAGCTTTTTTGCCCTTCTGCAGCTCTAGTGTTGCGAAGTTGTTTTACTGCCCTGAGAATGGGATTAAAAGATTGCCTGCTGTTGCAAACAAAATTAAAATGTTTTCTGCTGTTGCAGAAAAATGTGTAGTTTTCTGCTCAGGGAAAGATTTGCTGCCTTTAGTTCAATAAAGTCCCAAAATGTGGTATGCTAAACATACCTCCCTTATGGCATACCTTTCAAGAAAGGAAATAAAATTGCAAGTGCATCTGAAACCCATCACTTTACATTAAAAAAGCAAACAAAGAAACAAACACAAAACCAAATCCACAACAAGAAATGACATTTTTTTGTCTCCTTTTCCATTTAAACAGCTGAAACAATAGCATTTAAAACATTTAGAAAGCATGGGTCTCCTCACAAATATAGACACTTATTTATTTATTGGGGTAATCTGTTGGTTTCTGTCTGACTTGTACACAATGAACTCTTTTCTGCATCTCCCATCATGTGAGCTCACCTCTTGACATAGCCTTTCTTGGAGGAAACATCTGACACAGGATTTTGGCAAACCATCTTGTTCGGGTTATAAAAACCCATTAGTGAAGAAATAATCTACAATGATCAGCAAGGCAGGAGGGTATACATTGGATTTAAGAAATTATTTGGTATGATTAATCCATTTTTCAAGCTTGTGCTTGGTTTTACTCCTAGCCATTTCCTGACCCCAGCCTCCTTGGAGATGCTAGGCCATTAACTTTGGGCTGGCAAGCTACTGAGCCACCACATCTCCGAGGCACTGGGGGCTTGTGTGCTTCAGGCAACAAGTGACCTTCAAAACAGAGAATGCACTCATCAGGAGGGAAAATACCTGTAAAATCAGGTAGTTGTGAGTCAGCATCTTGGGTGTCAGGATACAAAATAATTCCTGTGAGCTAAAGGGATTCATATTTTATTAGATTATAAAAAGCTAACAAAATACAGCCCAAACATGATTTCGATGAGCAACTCAAGATGCACAGGAAATTACATACAGAAAGCACTACAGGAAGGATTTGAAATCACTTCGGTTTATGAAATGCTTGCAGAAAACCATGAATGCACAGAATATCATACACTCACAGAAAATTGTGCAGGCACAGAAGAAAAATAATGCAAAGAAAAAAATTCATGCCTAATTCTTGGTGAAGAAAGTTTTCTGATCTCCTAGAATTGAAGGGGAACAAGCATTAGCAAGCAGTGCTTTTATCTTCACCATTGCCAACAAGGACAGAACTTGGTTGCTCATCACAAACAAAAACTTCATGAACAAGGGTGCAAGAGGATGCTGAGGAACTCACCTCCACATCACAGAGTACTTTGAAGGGAGAGCAGTGTTGCATTGTCAAAAGCATGTAAACAGTGCTGTGAGGTCAGGATTTTCAGAATTGTTTACAAAGTGCTTAGCTTCTGCCTTCTGAGAGGGAGATCTTCTAAGCTGCCATGTGGCAGGATCTCCTAGGAAGGCTAAGCACCTCATTTTCCTCATCAGCAACCCCAAAATCTAGAGATGCTCACTCGCTAGAATCAGTGTGTCCCTCAGAGGAGGGAATGACCTGGGTGCCACGTTTCCATGTTGTGTTTTTGACATTACTCACAAATCCCACAGTGTGCCTTGCTTCCAGGAACTGCCAAGCACTTTACAAGTCAGTAGGATCCATAATCCCTGGAGAGGTAGAGCAGAAGTTCCTTTAACCCCTCTGTTGATGCTGGGCTAGTGTCAACCCAAGATCATGAACGTCATAAGGCAAGAGAGCAAGCATAAGCATGACCTGTGGCCCAAATTCCCAGATCATCTAGATCCATGTGATTTGTGGCTGGTCAGAGGAAGACTGTAGCAAAGTTGAGACCCAAATCCTCCTGAATAATAGAATAGCTCACCTCCCTCATTGTAAAAAACTTCTTCTTTATATCCAATCTAAATCAATCCTCTTTTCTATGAATACTTACAGTTAAGCATAGAGGGAGAGAAAGAAGAGTATCAGTCTAGGAAGAAATAGGCCAAACAAGTTGAAATTACAATTATTTTAAAGCAAGCAAGCAGAATGGCTAAATTCTTATTTAAAAATTAGAAATAAAGAGGTGATGACCAGATTTGACAGGTATTTAATACAAAAATTATTCCCTTCCTTGGAAAGTGCAAAAGACACAGAAAAAGTCCTCTCCACATTAGCCCCATGGCTCAGGAGTCCCTACAGCCTCACCTCCTCTTTCAGTGGCCATCTCTGTTAGTCTCTATTTCCCCCCTCCTTCCTTCTTAGTCTGCTTCTCTCTTTGGCCTCAGTTTCCTTGTAGAAACCCTTGCAATTGGTGTGGTATCAGACCTCCTTGTGTCTGGTACGTCCACATCCTTTGGCCAGAGACTGAGACGGAATGGATTTCACATCTCGTTTAGAGCATGTGTGCAGCAGCACGGAGGTCACTGCAGCCCTGGCACACCACACTGAGGATGACAGGATGTGCTGCTGGCTCTCCCTTGCCAAACCTTAGGGCTAGCCATGGCTGGAGGAGCAGGAAAGGTTAATCTTTGTTGAAAGCTTTATTTGGGTAAGGAGGCCTTCTACCACTTCACTTTCCTTTGTGTTGACCAGTGCAGAGCATTAGGAGTGCTAGAAGCCTTAGAAGCAATGAAACCCAGTAACAAGCAAAACCATTGGATACTGGTGTCTGTAGGAAGGAAGAAATATTCCTCACTTCCTAGCAGGTCATGCTAAAACTGGCCTCACAAAAGATCTTCTGAAGCCTATTAGCCAAGGCACATCCTGCGGGAAATCCTCTTAGAGCAGTGGAGGTGACAGTGCAGCTGATATTCCTGTTCCCAGCACTGCAGTCATAGAGAAGCAGGGCTGGGAAGGGGTATTAAGAGGTCAGTGGGGCCATACTCTTTATCTCAAGGAAGGATCAAGTCCATCCATGTCATATGTCACCAGGCAGACATGTCAACATGCTCTTGAAGACTTTCTATGATAAAGATGCCACAAGCTTCCTAGAGAATTTATACCTAACCCAAATTTTAAGTCAAATTCTCAAGGATGTACTTCGGCTCACGGCTTTTTTTCCCCCCATCCAGTATGGGAATGAAGATAAGATTATTCCCTTCTCTGACTGTCTTCATGTCATCACATACCATGTCTTCTCAATCCACAGTTTTTCAGGCTAAACCATGTTTATTTGATGAGTTGGATCCAGTAAAATCTCCATAATAATCTCTAGCAGAATGGGTGTATGTGTGTACACAGACTTGTATATGTTGATGGTCATCTCAGCTTCTGGACTTGGACAACACAGGGTTATGAGGACTTCCATGAGTCCAAAAGAGCTCATAGAAAATGGCCTGTGAAAGGAGGATTTCCCTTCTACCCATTTATATCCCAAAGCAGTTGATCTGATTTTGGGTGTCCCCAAAACACTGGTCCATATTTGGCCAAGAAATTTCTCATGTGGCAGATCGCTGAAAAGACCTGCAACATGGTCTAGTTGAAAATATCCCTGCCCATGGAAGAAGGGGGTGTTGGAATAGATGATATTTCAAGGCTCCTCCCAACCCAAACCATTCTCCGATTCTATGATAAACTTTTCTTACAACACTCCAGAAACTTGGGATGAGATGAAGAGCCATTGAAAGGCTCTGTAAAGAGTAAAGTCAACCCCAGGTGACTAGTTTTTTGTCCTTCAGCCTGTAGATGGCACCAAGAAGTACCACTCTTATTCTGCATCTCCAGGCCTGTTCCTGCAGCCGCGGAGCATCTTCAGAAAGTCTTGCTGAAGTCAGTGTGACTCCCTGGTGAATAAAGGGCTGCAAGACTGAGTCTGTCTGGTGCCTACAGCCCACATGCATGTGTGGAACAACTCTACTGGGACCTGCAGGAGTTGTGAAACAAATCTGGCACCCTCTTCCTGCAGACTTCGTTAATTCTTAGTTTTTTATAGTTTTATATTTGATTGTGATGCAACACCCTAAATTTAACAGCATGATGGACTGAGGGTGTGTGTAAGCACATCACACGTAATCTCTACATCGCATGTAATATCTACATCAATTCCTGCAGCAGCAGGGCTGTAAAACATATTACAGAAATAATATGCTTTCCACATTTCAAGCTATTCTAACACAGTGGGGAGGCTCAGGTTATTGCTAAGATTGGCTGACCCAGGAGGAATTAAGATTCAGCCTCCCACAGGATGTCCACAAACTCTTTCTGCCATGCAACATGCAAAGTGCAGTGGGGATGGTCTGTTAGCTGCCTTCCTGAGGGAAGGAGAGGAATTTCTATTCCAAGATCCTTCTTCATCCACAATGGGGAGGCATTTTCAACCATGCATGGCTTCTAGAGATGTGCTTTGAAATTCAAGAGTCAGCATAGAATATGCAACCATGCATTTGTGCCATTTCTATCTCCCAGACCACTGACAGTAATAATGTCCTACATTCAGAGGAGAGAGCTCTGGGACAGGGTGAAAGGAGGCAAAATGATCTTTGCAAGGCGTAATTAGCAAGCAGGGGTTTGACTGCAGTTATTCTCGAAGGTGAAGGCTTCTAAATGAGCATCTGCAGCAGATCCGGGGCCACTTTTGAATGTCCTGCTAAATTTCAGATCATTATTACTGATCTGTGTTGCAAGAGCTTCACATGCATGGTCCAAGGAGTATCACAGTAAGTTTTGATTTGATATCACAGTTCTGTCTTGTAGCTGGAAGTTGCAGCCAGACTTAGCCAAGGGGAAAAATCTGTGAAAACACAGGGGGAAAAGGTTAAATTTCTGGTAGAAATGGTGAAATCAGACCTCCAACATGCCTAGGGAGGACGAGCATTCTTGGGAAGGAGACTTACTCAGTCTGAGGCCCTCCTGAGGCTCCTTGTTTGGCTTCCAGCCCCTCATCAGCAGAAACCACTTGGTTCAAGACCTCCAAGGGCAGTTGGGACAGACTAACATGGGCCTCTGCAGTGCCCACGAAGCACAGGTAGGTGGGTGACAGTGTGGTCCCAAGTCTGTGGGCAGACCCACACCTCACACAATGGTGTGGGTCACAATGGGAAAATGGTGCAGCAGATGGCCATGTACTTCTCTTGCACCTTTCCCCAGCACAAAGTTCACGGAAGTTCTGGTCCTGCAGACCAAGGATGGGCCAGGACAGCTCAGACTGGAGGAAGCTCCAGCATCAACATTTCAGGGCTGGGATCAAAGAATGAGGGGATCATAGAATGGTTTGGGTTGGAAGAGACCTTAAAGCTCATCTCATTCCACCACCCTGCGATGGGCAGGGACACCTTCCACCAGACCAGGTTGCTCCAAGCCCCATCCAACCTGGCCTTGAACACTTCCAGGGATGGGGCAGCCACAGCTTCTCTGTGCAACCTGTGCCAGGGTCTCACCACCAAAACAGCCAAGATTTTCCTCCCAATATCCCATCTAACTCTGTCCTCTGGCAGTGGGAAGCCATTCTCCCTCGTCCTGTCACTCCAGGCCCTTGTCCAAAGTCCCTCTACAGCTCTCTTGTAGGTTCCCTTTAGTATTGGAATGCTGCTGGAACACCTCAGCAATCCCTGTGCTCTTATGCACATCCCCTTCCTATTCTCCTTTGAGATCCACATGCTGGGGGGTCATCCATATGCAGTCTTCACCTCCTCTCCTCCCACCAAGACAAATCCCTAGATTAACAAAGCAATATCAGCTTCCTCCAAACTACACCTCCTAGTCTGCAGTCCTAAGGAACCCTTCCTTACATCTTAGAAAGGCCACAAGCATTCTCCTGTAGGAGGGATCCATCCTCCCTTTCTAAAAACCTACAGCTTTTCCCCAGTGAAGGGAAGAGACAAGCAGCTGACAACGTGGAGCAGAGATGCACCAGCTTAAGGGAGGCAGTCTCCAAGGAAACAACCCACAACTGCTTCTCATGGAGCAGAGGTACCCAGAACATGTCATGGTACACCTTCAGAAACCAAGTGCCTGTGCAGCAGTGGGGAGCCTGTCTCTCTGCCCTGTAGCAAGGTGGTCTCTTCTCACCAGCCTACTTTGCAAGGTTGGGGCATATCTTTCCTTCTTCCCTGCTTGAAGTCATCCTGTGCTTTGTGCCGGGCTGAAACTTGCAGGGAGGATTGCAGGAGTCTGGGGCAAAGGGAGGATTTCCCAGCCTCTGCTTTTCCCTGCAATGGGTGCTGCTCCTGGAGGGGCCCCAAAAGGCTCAGGGAGGTTTGCTGCAATTGGTAAAATTCTTGGGAGCTGAAAAGCACCAGAAACAGGCTAATTCCATGGGTCAATTCTTGGGTATGTCCTTCCTAACTGCAGGTGATCTGTTGGGTAAATTTCCACATTTTTAATCCGTTTTTTCCTTATGATCTTGCGACTGATGGATCCTGCACAGGATTTGGGGAGATGCCCAGGGTGGTGGAGAGCCCTTGAAAGGTCTGACTGGCTGAAAGGTCAGGTGGGGAAGGACAACCTTGGCTCATAGCTTTAAAACCTTGATCAGCCCTTGCTGTGCCCAGGGGGTGGAGGGTGTACGATGCTTTTGCTTGGAATTTGTCTGGCATGAGAGCTGGGATGGAGGCAGGGAGGTGCAGAGGAGCACTTGCCTTGGCTTCATCAGAAATGCATGGTCTGTGTGTGGCTGGTCACCTTTCCAAGATTTGTGCCTCAGTTGTCCCACCTGTGTTTGGAGACTGGTGCTGTCCCATGGATGTCTGGTTGCAAACACAGAAAAAACCACAGAAGTTTGAGGATTTCTCAGGGAAGCCTTTAGGGAAATGCAATCTTCATCATGGGCAAGAGCTGAAAATGCTCATTTTTAAAGAAGTATAGGAAGATGCTTCCTAAAACACCATTAAAGTCTCCCACCTTTCAATAATAACTTTTTTTCCCTATTACATTTAACAAGTTACCCATGTCTCATTCTCCCATACACTTCTTAGCGAAGAAAGCAAACCTATGTAAGAAAAACACTAAAATCACCTTTTTTTGGTCTGTGTGTGCCAATTCTTGTTTTACAAAACACCCTGCAGTTGGATTAAAAGTGGAGCTAGTCAACTGTTTATTAGTAATTCTCCTCCCGTTTCTCTCCTGTGCTGAAGTAGTGCTCATTCAGCACAGGGACCAAAGTTCTTTGGACACACAGTTAATTTTTAGGTGCTCTAATTTTAGACTGTAGCTAGACAGCTCTACCATGACTTGCTGCCAACAGCCAAAATCTTTGCTCTGTGACTTGCATAAATCTTCCAATCTGTTTGGTGGGGAAAAGTGAGGGTGGGACTTAAAAAAAAAATTATTTTAATGCCCTCCAGCAGAAAGCTCATGGTGAAGTCTCCCTTGCAGTTTTGCTTTGAACTTTGCTTCCACTTGTGAAAAAAAGGAGGCGTAAGTGCAGCTTAGAAGGGGAAGAAATGGTTACATTTCAAAATCTCTGTAATGTTAAATAACTACATGAACAAAAAAGGCAAGTGCTATGAAAACAGCTGATGCCAGCTTTGGGCTCAGAAGTGGTTGTACCATTAACCAGTGACTTGCAGAGGAAATACTCTTTGTCCCAATACTACAAGAACAGTGGCTGTGTGCACTGAGCATGGAGATTGGCAGTGTTGGTGCTTCTAGCCCAGACAATATGGAATAGGTGGTGAGGCATCAGAAAGGACACAGGACCAGTATTCAACAGGTGGACAGAAGAAATGTGGCATTTCCTCCTGTGCTGGGCACTGCCGAGGCACCTCCAGTCCTGGGGACAGTTCTGGGCCCCTCACTCCAACAGAGACATTGAGGGGCTGGAGTGTGCCCAGAGAAAGGAACAGAGGTGGGAAAGGGTCTGGAGCACCAGAAATGTCTGAGGGAGCTGGGGAGGCTCAGCCTGGAGAAAAAGAGGCTCAGGGGGGACCTTCTTGCTCTCCACAACTCCCTGACAGGGGGGTGGAGCCAGGTGGGGGTCAAGCTCTGCTCCCAGGGAACAAGTGACAGGATGATCAGAAGCAGCTGCAATTTGCCCCAGGTGTGGTTTAGGTTGGATACACAAGAAAATTTATTCCCTGAGAGAGTTTTCAGGCATTATAATAGGCTGCCCAGGGAAGTGGTGGAATCACCATCTCTGGAAGTGTTCGAAAGGATATGGCACATGGGAACATGGTTTAGTGCTGGCCTTGGCAGTGCTGGATTAACAGCTGGACTTGATGATCTTTGAGGGCTTTTTCATGCCAAATGGTTCTGTGATTCCATGTCTGTTGTTCAGCTGGTAATAGAAGAAACACGCGGGTTTCAGAGTAGTAGTGGATTTTCTAGGCAGGACCGACTAAAAGTCCTGCCCTTTTTTATTTACCTATTTTTATATGTTTTTAAGGACAGTTAAAGATTGGTGAAAGGGGTCAACACCCCTAAAGGTTTACAGGACAAAGACATGGTCAATCATTTTTCTCCACCCCAGGGAAAGGAATGAAAAACAATTCCACAAGTGCAAAACAATCCCGGCCGGTTAAGAAAAACAAGGACCATGTTTACAAAACAAGCATGGGAAACTACAGCTACAATGTTACAACTTATGGGGCCCTGTAAAACCAGGACGACACATGCCCACTGGGGTTTTACCCTCTGCTCGTCCCTTCCTTGCATCAGTGATCTGCTCATCAGTCAAATTTTCTTTTAACACAGTCTGGATAAATTCAGACTTTGCTGCACCAGCTAAAGAAATGCTTCTTTTCCTTAGTTTTTTTTCCTGGGGATGCCCCAGGATGCAAAAGTCCTAGGTATGTGTTGGTAGGGGTTTTGAACAACCTGGTCTAGTGGAAGGTGTCCGTGCTCATGGCAGAGGGTTAGAACTGGATGATCTTTAAGGTTACTTCCAACCCAAACCATTCTGTGATTCTGTGATTTTATGTATCAGTGTATTCCTAAGGTGCCCATAGCTGCAGAAATCCCTCTAGAGAACAGGGTTTGCAAAGCTCTGTCATGCAAACATCCCCTTCCCCGGCAAATTCTTTGAATGAGATGAGATGACAGCTGGGGGTGACACCAACAGAGGAGGGTGTAAAGCACAACTCAGCTGAAAATCAAGCCATGGGCTGGGGGTTTGGACAATTCTTTGGCCACATGAGGTGGATCTTCCATATGCAAATGTCAACCAGTTCAGTGATCATGGTGGTGCTCAGATGTCTGCAGGTATCTCAGCATGGGCTCTGCTGAGGTTTTCTGGGGAGAGAGGCATTGCTCCCTGCTCATTCAGCTCTGTCTGGCTCTGGACATGGTAGTGGATCTTTGCACCCTGGCAAAACATAAGCCAATGTCACTGGACCATGCCAATGACCTGGCCCAGAATGACTTCATGCATCTGTAACACCTCGTCTTGTTATGCTCCCGGTAGAAATTGTGTGATGGCTTTAAACTGAAAAAGAGCAGGTTTAGAGTAGAGATTACAAAGAAATTTCCATGAGGGTGGTGAGGCCCTGGCACAGGTTGCCCAGAGAAGCTGTGGCTGCCCCATCCCTCGAGGTGTTTAAAGCCAGGTTGGAATAGCCTAGGAAGTTGCCCCTCTTCATAGCAGGGGGTTTGGGACTAGAAGATCTTTAATGTCCCTTGTAACTCAAACCATTCTGTGTTTTTATGAACCTGTAGTTCTATGATCAGTGCTTGGCATTTGTGCAACAAAGAATGGGCCATGCACAATTTGTTAATGGGTGCAGAGATACCCTGGCTGACACATATTTTGCATGTCTGAAGTGCGGCTGGTTCCTGCCCATATGGCAGGCATTTCTCTGGTGATGGAGCATTGGAAAGTACCAGTCTGCTCTCCTAAAATCATAACACCTAGCTCAGAAGCATGGACAGAGGAGAGAGTCCAGGCACTGATGTGAACCTGGGGTGGCAGAACACTTCCACCAACCCACAAGAACAAACAGGCCTTGAAGGATCTTACTAGAAGCCACAGGCAGAAGCAGGAGAGACCAAGCGGAGCTTTGAAGCTCATGAAGTCAAGACTAAGGAAAGGGGTGAAGGACCAAGTGGGAAATTCCTACAACCACTTATATCTGCATTGTTTCTTCAGAAGGATAGAAGAGCTTAGTTCCCCAGTAAGCTTGTGCCTCAGTTTCCCTCTCCATACTCTCGGGTTACACAGCTTTGGGGTTTATTTGAAGTTCTGCAGAGAAGCAGGTGATGTGTGGGGATGTGGGAACACACCTCTCTTAGCTCAAGATTTAGCTCATCACTCAGGTGATGTATGAGCCAACAGCACACTTCCACAAATATTACCTAGAATGTGAAGTGTTCCCATCAAGGCAGGAAAAATGATCAAAAGACAGATGAACCCTCCACTGACTTTCTGCTACCTCAGTACAAAATGCTAAAAATATCCTCAGGGAGGTGACAGATGTATCTTCAAAAAGGCAGGGGCAGATGTCCAGGAGTGTAATTTAGTCAGCATTGATGTTTGTGAGAGCCTCCCAAGTGGCATGTGGAGGCTCAGGTTGCATTTTGGGCTGATATGAGTTCTTCCTAGCCTCCTGTGCCTAAATTAACTGGCAAAGGAAAAGGACACAATGTTTTGGAGGGAAAGCGGAGAACACCGTTGGTGACACACGGTGAGAACAAACAAAGCACAGATGCCACATTTATGGCAGGAAGAAAAATACCTACTGTAAGAGAATGAAGGGGTGTTGTCACAGTTTTGCCTGCTTGGCAACTTGACAAAGCAAACCTTGCTGGTTGGCTGACTCAGGCTCAAACTCCTTGTTAAATTCCAGCTCTTACTGACTGGCTTGTCATTTACTGATGATACGACTTACATCGCTTGGTGTGAGGGAATGATTGTGGTTCAGAGGAGGATATAGGGAGGAAAGAAGGCATGATCTAGAGGTCCCATGGTCTGGGAGGAGCTCTTTGGTGGGGCCTAATTTGGCAGAATAAACTTGGTGTTCTTGCAGAGTTCTTCTGCTTAATGCAAGGCTTTCCCTTTCCATGAGGATGTTCCTCATGCACAAGTGGTCTGCAGAGAGAGCAGAAAGAGATTTCCAGTCTGAATTCATCCCACTGCAGACATCAGAAGAGGTGGTGGAGCATGTCCAGGGAATGGAAGCAAAGCTGGGAAAGAGGCTGGAGCTCAAGTCATATGAGCAACAGTGGAGGGAGCTGGGGAGGCTCAGCCTGGAGAAAAGGAGGCTCAAGGGACTTTCTCACTCTGTAAAACTCCCTGACAGGACGGTGGAGCCAGGTGGGAGTCAGGCTCTGCTCCCAGGGAACAAGGGACAGGATGAGAGAAAACAGCTTCAAGTTGCCCTAGGGGAAGTTTAAATTGGATATTAGGGAAAATTTCTTCATGGAAGGGTTGTCAAGCCCTGACACAGTCTGCCCAGGGCAGTGTTGGAGTCCCCATCCCTGAAGGGCTTTAACAGGCATGTAGATGGGGCTTTTGGGGACATGGGTTGCTAACATGTGGGCTTTGTAGTGCTGGGGGACTGTCTGGACTTGATCTCAGAGAGTTTTTCTAACCCAAATGATTCTGTGATTCTACAAAAAAAACACTGAGCTGGACCTGATTGTGGTATCTGAGCAATGGTCTACCACAGGACAGCTCTATCTATCATCTTCTTAGTAGGCTCAGGAGTCGAAATTATGGAGAAAATGCCCTTTTTAGATGCTGTGGCTGCAGCCTGTGCAGAGACTGCTGGATTAATGAACAACCCTGGTAGCTCTAAGTCCTCTGTTTTAAAGACACATATCAACTCTTGAAACATAAATTTTCTAAAAATACTACTGCCCTAAAAGAGAAAATTTAAAAACCCATGAGCACAGGTTTAACTCAGGCAGGTAAATGACTCTATGGTTTTAAATTAAAGGGAATTACAAAGACACATAAGCCCTACACTGGGGTGTAATGTGTTCTGACAAGCCAAATATAGGCAGTTTCTTATATACATCCAAACCTCTGGCCTCTGAGTAAAGACACTGAACACAGATTCTTTGAACACAGGGCATTTTCTGCTGCTAAGCAGCTGCACAGAAACAAAGCAATGGAGCTGTACACCAAGTTCTGACTCAAAGTATTGCAAATCCACCCCATACCTTCCAAACGATTCCTGCAGTTTCTGAAAAGAAGTGGGAAGGGAAAAATAAATGTGTTCTCAAAAGCTTTATTCAATAGGCATTGCCCTAAAAATTCAGTACATGCATTAAAAAAAATGTGACTGCATAAGGACTCATTGGCACTTCGCTGAGAGATTGTTGCCACTGAAATACAGAAATAACGGAGTCTCTAAAACAATTGTAAATTGTTCTTGGCTGCAGAGAGCTGGAGCACTGGCTCCTATCTGTGTTTCTCTGTCCACAACTCATGTTTTTCAGATTCATGTGAAGTAATAATAGGGTATTTGAAAAGACATTATTGTTCAAGAAAAATCATAACAGATACGCAAGTTAATAACAGACAAAGTTGTGACTCTCCTGCATCAACCAAAACATCAAGAAAACAAGCCCTGGATATTTCCAAAATCATCTATCAAACCAGCACCTGGCATGTGGCTTCCTGTTGGGAAAAACATCTTTGTGGGAACACTGCAAAGATATTTCTAATCTATTATTTGTGACTGTTTGCTGATTTCCAGGTAGTGGGATTGGAGAGGAAAAAAAAGTTGCAGGACAAGTACTGGTAAAAGTGAGATACTGCACTGCACTGCCCAAGTAGTGGGAGTCAAAGAATCTGCGAATGGTTTGGGTTGGAAGGGTCCTTAAAGCCCATCTTGTCCCAACACCCTGCCAAGGGCAGAGACACCTTCCACTAGACCAGGTTGCTCCAAGCCCATCCTACCTGGCCTTGGGCACTTCCAGGGATGGGGCAGCCACAGCTTCTCTGGGCACCCTGTGCCAGGGCCTCACCACCCTCACAGACAAGAATTACTTCCCAATATCCCATCTAACCCTGCCCTCTGTCAGTTTAAAGGTGTTCCCCTGATTGTGTCACTACATGCCCTTGTGAAGGTAGAGGCTGTCCTGGGGCTCAGTTACATCATCAGGTTGAGGATTAAGTTTTCCTTCCTCACTAGAATCTTGGTGACACAATTTGCAACTTCAAATCACAAATTAAAGCAGCTGCTGAGGGTTAGGAGCTGGTTGTGTCTTTACTCCTGAGAGCTGTAATAATCCATGAAGCACTAGGTATTTTATTATTATTAGTTTATTTATTTAAATTTTAATGCATCCACCTAGGCTGGGATACCATTGCAGTATATGGAGCAAGAAAAGCAGTCCAGAAACCCCCCATTTCCTGGGCCTGGCTGATCCCACAGCGTGGGCAGCAGGGGAGGGGGTGATTCTGCCCCTCTGCCCCACTCAGGTGAGACCTCACCTGCAGTGCTGCCTCCAACATCAGAAGGATGTGAAGCTACCGGAAACTTTAGAACTCCTGCCAGTGCCTAAAGGGGCTCCAAGAGAGCTGGAAAGGAACTTTGGACAAGGGTCTGGAGGGACAGGATAAGGGAGAATGAAATCTCACTGCCAGAGGGCAGGGCTAGACAGGATATTGGGAAGAAATCCTTAGCTGTGATGGCAGTGAGGCCCTAGGCACAGGTTGCCCAGAGTAGCAGTGGATGCCCCACCCCTGGAAATGTTCAAGGGCAGGTAGGATGTGGTTCAGAGCAACCTGGTCTAGTGGAAGGTGACCCTGCCTACAGCAGGGGGGTGTAAATGGATGAGCTTTAGCTTCCTTAACCACCCAGACCATTTTGCGATTCTATAATCAGGAATCAGAGAATTTGCACCAAAATATATAAAAAGGTGAATATAAAAATAGAAAGATGATGGATCTGGGCAGATAGTGATCCCAACAATTCAACTGTTTTCCATCTGCCTGTCTCATGCTGTCATGACCTAGCAGTGTCATTTTTTTGCAGGTTTTTCTTTCAGTTACAATAAGAAGAGATAGCTCAGCCCTTCTTTGCTTGCAGATAACTTTATTTAATTCAACAGGGAACACAGGAGGGTAGAAAAATGTTCTCTTTTCACTCAGCAGTATGCAGGAGTGATTTATTTCTGTTCTGGGCTTCCTTTTGGAGGTCTCAGCCAAGACCCGTTGGTCAAGACCCTTTCTTCAGACAGGCTCTTGCAATTTTACATTATTATGTAGATTTCAACAGGCCACTACAAGTGCTGGAACACAGCCTTATGGCTTAATGGGGAGCAAACAAATCCTGGTGCTATTTTGACTCATAAGAACGGGTGTGGGAATGCCTCAGGGGACTGAGAAGAAAAATAAACCATTCTTTCACCTCTGAATTGCAGATTTAAGCTCTCCACAGCAGAAAATATGACTTTTTTTTTTTTTTCCGATGAAACATACTGCTAGACATGTCTCTCTGGGCCAAAAAGTGGATATTGCAGCAGCATTTCCAGAAGCAACTGGAAAAAAATGCTGATACAGCTAGGCATGATCCTGCTCCCACCCAAAAAACTAGTCAAAAGTTGAAGCATTTTTGGGCCTGTTTCAGTCGTGATTGCTACCTGTCCTCCGCACATAAGAAGCTCTACATGCCCATTGCTTTCCACAGGCTTTTCCTTGAGGGATGTTGAAGTGCTTCTTAAATATAGATTATTCTATTTTCTCCAAATTACAGAAGATGAAACTGAGATTAGGGAAGAGACAGAGGCCTGATCCTTTGTCCAGAGCTACAGCAAAGTCCCTCCTTTATTAACTTACCTAGACAAGATACAGACCCGTCTGTCCCCAGAAATCTCTTGGCAAGTGCAGCTACATTAAAACCTTGGTGCAAACCTAAACAACACCTTGTTTCTTATGGATGAGTTGAATAGACCCTTAAACATGTTGTTAGAAGAAAATGAGGCTTGGTCAGTGGTTTGGACATTAACTGCAGGTTATCTTAATGAAAATTATACTTAATGAAACAATTAGAGCTTCTGTTAAGTTTTAAAGTTTTCACTAATTCCATTTTCATTAAAATTCCTTTAAAAATTCATCAAACTGACTAAATTTTTCTCCTTTCTACCTTTACTCGTAATTTCATGATTTTTTCAGGAACCCAGAACTCCCAAAACCAACTGGGGAAGATAAAATCAGCCAAGGGTGGGGTGGGGTGGGAGAGCATTTGAGCAAGAAGAGGGCCATGGTGTCTTAAACAGCCCATCACTAGTGGGGTGATCCCCTCCCCACGAATGAGGAGGGAGAACGGATTGAGAGCAGCCCTGAAAATGAGGACTTGGGGGTGCTGGTGGACAGGAAACTGCCCCGGCCGTGTGCTCTGCCAGCCCAGAAGCCTCCTGTGTCCTGGGCTGATCCCACAGCGTGGGCAGCAGGTGAGGTGGGGATTCTGCTCCTCTGCTCCACTCAGGTGAGACCCCACCCGCAGAGCTGCCTCCAGCCCTGGGGCTCCCAACATCAGAAGGACGTGGAGCTGCTGGAGCGAATCCAGAAGAGGCCATGGAGAGGCTCTGAGGGCTGGAGCCCCTCTGCTCTGGAGCCAGGCTGGGAGAGCTGGGGGTGTTCAGCCTGGAGAAGGGAAGGCTCCAGGGAGACCTCAGAGAGGCTGCCAGTGCCTAAAGGGGCTGCAAGAGAGTTGGAGGGGAATTTGGCCTGGAGGGACAGGACAAAGGGGAATGGTTTCCCACTGCCTGAGGGCAGGGTTAGACGGGATATTGGGAAGAAATCCTTGGCTGTGATGGCAGTGAGGCCCTGGCACAGGTTGCCCAGAGAAGCTGTGACTGCTCCATGCCTGGAAGTGTTTAAGGGCAGGTAAGATGCGGTTCAGAGCAACCTGGTCTGGTGGAAGGCATCCCTGCTTATGGCAGGGTGTTGGAAATGGATGATCTTAAAGGTCTGTTCAAATCCAAACCTTTCTGTGATTCTATAACACAGGGAATGAAAGAGCCCGTATAGGGGGCGGGCCCCTGCTTGGTCTCCCCGCTCCCAAATCCCTATCCCATGCAAAAGGCTGTACCACCGGGGCCGAGATCTTCCCCCGACCCCCACGCCAGCGCTGACAGACCGGGGCATCCCGCCGGGCTGGACCCGCCCCTCCCCGCCCTCCCTGTCCTGCCTCCCCGCCCTCCCTCTCCCCCTCCTCCCGGGCTATATATGGATACACGGCCGCTGCTTCTCCCACTCGCCGGCTGCACCGGGGCGGTGCGCCCGTGTGCCTTTCTCCATCCCATGGCCCTACTCGAGTCTTAACCACCATGAAGACCATCATCGCTGCCTACTCCGGGGTGCTCCGAGGTACCGGGGCGCGGTGGGAAGGGCTGGAGATCAGTCCTGCTGCCCGGAGGGGGATGCTCCGGTGCGGAGCAGCATTCCCGTGGTTCAGGGGCTGGGGTGGGAGCAGCACCGAAACACTCAGCTTTATGATAGTCCCCCTTTTTTTTGGCCGCAGGAACGTTGTTCAAGGGGAATAAGGAGGGGGGAAGAGCGATGTGCAATGGCGGGGAGGCAGCTGCAGCTTTTCTTGGGTTGAGGATTACAGCTCTCGGCGCAGGTTTTGTGTTTTAGCGAGCTCTGAGACTCGTGCTGCGCTCCTGGGGCTGCTGGAAGCGGCTCTGATTGCTCTGAGCTTGCACCTTGGCAAAAGGTGGGCGTGGAGCACTTGGATATAAACGAGCCCTTTTTCCCCCTTTTTGTGATGGTAGGAAGAGAAGTGTAGTAGTTTTGTCGGCACTGCATGGCTGATAAAGTTCAATCTCAGCCTTATTTTCGTAGAATCATTTAGCGTGGAAGAGACCTCTTTAGCAAATCCAGCTGTTTCATAACACTGTGTTCCCCACATCTACATCAAAGGGAGGGGGGGGGAAAAGGCAACCCGTTGCTAATTTTGCTGTTTTATAATGACGAGGTGAAGATTCAGTGCTCAGCAGGAGTTTCGTGGTAACCAGTTCCAGCGAGTTTGCTTTACCAGCCCTCAGTGCTGGAAATTGTCTTGTTGAGAGCAGTGGGATGGGTGTCGGTGACTGACGCCCATCGTGGGCAGAGCTGCTGCAGACACCGAACGCTTCCCTGCACGCTGGAACATGCTGGCTAAAAGCTTTGGGGAGACAGTATGGGAAATCACAAACCACGAGCCACCTTGCGTGCTTGTAAAGGCATCTCAAAGGATCTTGCGGGAGTAAATTCAGCAAGTCNGCAGTGAGGCCCTGGCACAGGTTGCCCAGAGAAGCTGTGACTGCTCCATGCCTGGAAGTGTTTAAGGGCAGGTAAGATGCGGTTCAGAGCAACCTGGTCTGGTGGAAGGCATCCCTGCTTATGGCAGGGTGTTGGAAATGGATGATCTTAAAGGTCTGTTCAAATCCAAACCTTTCTGTGATTCTATAACACAGGGAATGAAAGAGCCCGTATAGGGGGCGGGCCCCTGCTTGGTCTCCCCGCTCCCAAATCCCTATCCCATGCAAAAGGCTGTACCACCGGGGCCGAGATCTTCCCCCGACCCCCACGCCAGCGCTGACAGACCGGGGCATCCCGCCGGGCTGGACCCGCCCCTCCCCGCCCTCCCTGTNAGCACTTGGATATAAACGAGCCCTTTTTCCCCCTTTTTGTGATGGTAGGAAGAGAAGTGTAGTAGTTTTGTCGGCACTGCATGGCTGATAAAGTTCAATCTCAGCCTTATTTTCGTAGAATCATTTAGCGTGGAAGAGACCTCTTTAGCAAATCCAGCTGTTTCATAACACTGTGTTCCCCACATCTACATCAAAGGGAGGGGGGGGGAAAAGGCAACCCGTTGCTAATTTTGCTGTTTTATAATGACGAGGTGAAGATTCAGTGCTCAGCAGGAGTTTCGTGGTAACCAGTTCCAGCGAGTTTGCTTTACCAGCCCTCAGTGCTGGAAATTGTCTTGTTGAGAGCAGTGGGATGGGTGTCGGTGACTGACGCCCATCGTGGGCAGAGCTGCTGCAGACACCGAACGCTTCCCTGCACGCTGGAACATGCTGGCTAAAAGCTTTGGGGAGACAGTATGGGAAATCACAAACCACGAGCCACCTTGCGTGCTTGTAAAGGCATCTCAAAGGATCTTGCGGGAGTAAATTCAGCAAGTCCAAATGTTTTGCTGGATAGAGTTTTGCTTCCCTTCTGCGAGGGTGCTTGCCTAGAGAAAGGTCAGGATTTGCAAACAGCAGGGGCTTTGCATGAAAATGCACTTGGACAACGATTTATCCTGAGATTTGTGGAAGGTCCTTGAGTGATTGCTCTGTGTTGTGAAAGGCTTTTTGCCCTCAAAAAGCAAACTGCTAATACTTCCTGGGATGAAGAGACCTGTGAAATGGCTTATTGATTAAGCAAATCATTAGCAGAGCTGAAAGGACATGAACCTGGTGAATTAATCCCTGAGGTCTTGCTTTTGCACTGTCCTGCCCAGTCCTGGCTGTAGAACGGCTGGTGCCCATCTCAGCCAGAAGGCTATTACAGATTGATCTGAAGGATCAGTTGTGAACTGACCGGAGAGAAGATCTGCATGTGTTTCCTGTAGTCAGATCTGTTTCTTAAAATAACTTCACTTGCTTGCACAACTAACAGAGGACAAGTTATGGTTTTAGTTGGGAGAGGTCATTTGAATTAGCAGCACCTGAACTGTTAAATTGAGAGTTAACTGCAAACTAAGTGCAGAGAATAAATAATTCAGGAGAGCTATAAAATATGTAGGGTTGACCTGAGACCTCAGTGGCCACCTTGTTGGCACTGGCATGTTAATGATGGATCTAGGACACATGCATAATTCAAAATGGAGTGTGGTTTAGGGACAGTGATTGGCCTCATCTCTAGATAATCCTGATTAGAGATGGAAAGCTGTCTTAACTCTTCTCAGGTCAGTTTTCCTCTGAGGCACCTCGTGGGGATCCTGCAGTGATATTTGTGCTTTTTAACTTAATTCTTTGTGTGTTTCTGCCTGAGGATGTTGCCTTGGTGACTGCAGCATCCACTGACCCCTTGCCAGTGCTGTAGCCTGCCTGGGCAGGAAAGCACAGGACTGGCTTCAAAGCCAAATCTGGGTGCCTCCCAGAGGAGCTCTGACTTGGGCTAGATTTGGGGGATAGTGATGTGGGACCCTGCAGATCAAAACTGGCAGAGGTGATGTGGTGTAGAGGTTCATTCATGAGACCTCATGTACTGCTTGATCATGTTGGACAGCTTCTCCCACTACAGAGAATGTGTAGAACAAACCCACTAGACTTCTTTTTTTTTTCCTACCTCCCTGAATATTTTTCCAAGTATCATGTTAGTGCAAAGGGCTGACTTTGGGGTGAGCATCTGAATGGCTCATACTGTCCTTTAGTCTTATTGCTTTCCTGGCATCTGGTTTTGTCCTGGTGCTTGTGAATTTGGCTAATTAAGTAATTAAGTCCGATCCTATTTAAAAATAAGCCAAAAAAAAAAGGGGTGCAGGCATCTGCCTCTATATCCAGCCCTGTATATATGCAGAGGAATGTCCTTGGTTATCAACCCAGTATTGCAAAAATCAGAGTAGATCTTGGACCAGTCCCTAGGGTTGGATGATGCTCTGAGACACCTGGTTGGGTGGGAGGAGTTGTGGTCTCCTCATCTTGACCTGCCCCACTTTGGATGCCCAGGAGGTCTCCTCCTCATATTTGGCAAAGTAGCAAGGAGGTCTGTCTCATCCCTCTCTCCTGAGGAAAGATGCCAGTGAGGCTGGAATATTGAAAGGCTGTCCTGTGCTGAAGTTGCTTCATCTGTCAGAAGTTTGGGATGAGGAAGATGATTTTGCTTAGCTTTACCTTGGAGTTGGTCTTACACTGCATGTGAGGTTTACTAGATCTCAGTTCTGCCCTGGGGTTGGCCGCCTGGGAGCTCCTGTTTTGGGACAACAGGATCACTGCTGGCTGCAATGAGGTATTTTCTCTTGACAAAGTCGCTTGGGAGGTGGAGGTCTGATGAGCTGTAGCAGGAGGGGTCGTTTTCTCTTGTCCAGACCTGTTCAGTCTTGCTAACTTAGATTTAAGCTTGTTGGCTGGTCTGGGACAGCGGTGTCTTGTGGTTACATCACTTTAACCTACATACAGCTGTGAGTGTGGGGACTGAGAGCTGTTTACTGCTGTGAGTAAATGTAGAACTAACATGGGAAATGTCATGACAGATTTGTTTACTGGGTCTGGAGAATCCCAGCACCTTTCTTAAAGGAACTGATATAACTTTTTTTTGCATGTCCCTGTTAACAACATTATTGATCTCCAGTTGTAGACACACTGTACTGCAGGTAATATGGGATTATTGAGTAGCTTCCTGGGACAGGAGCAAATTATTCTAAAGCTGTGTATAGGGTAGGATAACTATACTCTGGTTACTCATTATTTTCTTAACAAATTGTTTACTCTATAGTGAATATGCTTCTTGGGGCACCCAAGTAAACCCAAGACACAGAAGAACTTGTGTTGCTCAAGGGATTTTACAGGTGTAGCTGTGTGCTGTGTGGACTCCTGCTCTTGCATGGGAAGCTGAGTCCTCCTGAATATTCTAGTATTAGTCTGTTTATCTTATCTAGTTTTGTTATGCCTCCAAGTTCAGCTTCTCTGCCAAATATGTAGCTCCAAATGTCCATTTGCAGCTTATGCTTTAACAGGATCCAATATGTTTTTCCTCTAAATAAAGCTGTGTGAAGCGGTTTAAATCTTGGCGAGAATTAACATGTTAATTATCTGGAAAAAGTAGCAGATGAATCTTGGCTTTAACAAGGTTTCAGTGTATTTTTAGATATATGTAACACTTGTTACACTTCCTCTCAGTTAATTTCTTTGTCTCACTTTTAATTAAGTCCTGTCAGTTGGGTTTTTCTGGTGCCCAGGTGTGAAGTCCTGTTTACTTCCACACTTGGGATCTTTGATTCTGCTTCCCTTCCTAGATAGATGTTGTGTAATTTATCTGAAATAAACTGTGCTGGAAGAGTACCAAATGCTGAGTCCACATTGCAGGAGTCAAATGCTGGGTCAAACCATTTGCTGACTCTCCTTGGTGGCAACTCCTGCATTTGATGTTCAATGGAATTAAAAGATAAAAGTGTAGTGAGCCCATCATCAGTTGCAGGATAGCTGGCTAATGGCCCCGAGTTCCCTTGGAAGGCTGCAGATGACTGCCGTCTCTGAGCTGCAGGGAGGTCTCCTGGAGAAGTTGTGACAAGGAATATCTTTGAGAGCCATGCATGGCTTAGTGCAGGGAGTATCCCACCAGTATTCCAGGGAATGGGCTGCAGTGTGAGCTGGGGTGCTCAGGTTCTCATCTGAGACCAGGAAAGCTGTTGGTAAAGTGTGTCTTGTATAGACATGGTTTGCCAGGGCTGACCCCAAGAGTCATGGAATGGCTTGGGTTAGAAGGGATCTTAATGATCATCAAGTTAAGGCTCCTCAGTCAGGCTTTCCAGTTCTGGGACTGGTACCCCAGAAAATGCTCCAGGGGCTGTGCTAGAAGATGGAGGTTTGGGTTTCTTCAGGATCCAGAATATTTCCTTGGGAAAAGACTGATAGGAATGGTTACAAATTATAGTTATGTCTACTGGGCCCTTTTAAACTAGGTTATTAGGACAACATGTTTCCTGAAAGTTAGAGAAAATGCCTTGGGTTTTTAGTACGTGATGGGTGCTTGGTATGGGCCCACAGGTGAGCCTTTAAGAGGAAGTATTTTCTCTAATGGACTGAACCCAAGTGTCAGTGTTGGGTTATTCTTCTATGGCTGAGTGCCAGCTGCCCCTTCCTCCCTGTGATTACTGGTGACTTGTCAAAGCTCTTCTACTCTGTGTCACTAGTAACTGGCCTGATTCTCCAGAGCATGGAGGGTCTTTCCAAAAATGCCTCCTGGCTACTGAAGGTGAAAGGAGACCTTTCACCTTCAAGGCTTGCATGGAGGGTCGAATATATATTCTGACATGATGGACAGCAAGCTTGGGACTGTCTGGAGAGGGTTGTCTTGGCACTAAAGTCTGTAAATGATTGATGAAATGGGTTAATCTGGAGTCTGCAGGTTTGTGCAAAGGTAGACCTGATGAACTTGCCAGGTGACTGACCATTCCCACAGTCCTTTCCTTTGCTACTGGGCATCTTTAATTTCTTAACTGGGAATTAAATGTTAATGTTCAGGCCATGGTAAATACTGACTTTTCTGGTGTGAAGAATCTTGTTCTCTTTGAAGGATATCTTTGCTTTCAGTAAATAACTGACCCAGGACACTGCTCCAAGGGCAGGCGCTTAGAGCTGCCTGCCAAGCCACTGCCTTCCCTCTGTCTGCAGGAGCTGAACGTGAGCTTCATGTGGTTTGAAAAACAAGCTGACAGGTTGACTTGTGCTACACAACACTGGTCTATTTACAGGGCTGGCAATGCCTGCAAGTTGTTCAAACATCTAGCAAATGCTGAAGTAGAAATTCTCATCTAGCGGGACAAAGTTGTTCTCTTTGAGAAGAGGATAGGGATTTAGCTGATCCAAGACTGTAATGTTGGGGTTATGAAGCCAAAGAGGTTTAGTAGCGTAAATGCAGGTGGTAGAAGAAAAAAAAATTACATAGGGCTGAGCTTTTATTGTGAGTCACAAGTAATCTCTGAGACTTTTGGCTTCTTTTGAGGATGTAGACATATGTCCAGTGATACCACTATTGCTAAAATCTTTCTTTAAACTTGTATTATCTGTTAATCCTCACTCTACATCAAGTCTCTCCATTTGCAAATTTGTAAGGTTTTTGGGATAGCAAGTTCCTGGTACTGTGGCCCCTTGGCAAGAGTTTAGCAACCTGGTCTAGTGGAATATATCCCTGCCCATAGCAGGGCATTGGACTCAGATGAGCTATAAAGGTCTCTTCAAATACAAACCATTCTAAACTCAGAGATTTCTTTTACCCTTGAACAGGCAACTGGCTTTGTAAAAACTGGGGTGAAATTAAGCCCTCTCCCCAAATTTGGGGATTTACTGCTAGATTTTCCAACATGGAATTTCTGAATCTCACTGCTTAGGTACTCTAGTGTGGCAAATCAATACACAGTTTAACTCAACATATTCTCCTGTCTCACCTCAGAAACAGAAGGTCTACTTGCTGGATTCATTCTTAATATTGCACTATATTATCTTGTGAAGAGCTGCCTCCATCTCTAGCTGCTGCTTCAACCTGGATTGGTACTGTAGGTTTCAGTTTACAGACAGTTGTAGTGGTATGATCTATCCCAGCCTAAAACTTGGTCTGCTTAGAGTAATTAATGCCCAGCCCACTGCTGGGATTGTCCATGGAACAGGGCCTAAGCAGAACCAAGGGTCTGAACTGGGTGGTCTGGCTCTAAATTTAAGACTGCAGCCTTTGGTGTGGCTCCCCCCATGAATGTTGCCAGGGATAAGGCATCTCTGGGTAACCTATGCCAGTGTTTCACCACCCTCATAATAAAAAACTTCTTCCTCATCTAATCTAAATTGACCCTCATTCCTATGAAGTAGATGCTTTACATATTTAAAGGATGTGTCAGTGAGAGTGTCTTTGTCGAAATTACCAAAAATCCTAGTGCCTGCCTATACCTAGAGAAGCTATTTTCAGTCGCTTTGATTTGACTGAGTGTGAGCACTTGCCATGCTATTACCACTAGCAGGGTAATCTTGTCAGCAAGAACTGAACCTATTCACTGTGATAGCATCTTTCATAGTCCTAACAGGCTGATCCTTAAATACAAAAGGAAATACATAAATACACATGAATTTGATTTGTATTTTGGCCAGTTATTATGGTGCATGTAAATCAAGTAATGAAGAAAAGGGAAGAAAAACCCACTTGCAAGTGGTTCTTTCTGGAGGTTGTTGAGTATATTGCCAAAAGCTGCAGTGGGTGGTTCTTCATATAGAAAGCGTTTCACTTCAGTGTTTTACCCACTTTGGGTTTTTTCCCCACTTGAATATCTTAAGCTTCTACAAGAGTGGCTTTCAGCTCCTTCCTTCTTATCTACTGCTTTAGGAATGTTGATAGTTTTCCTTACTGGTTAGAGCCATGGATCCTCAAGGGTTGTATGTTGAGGTGTTGCTCAACCAGCCCTTGGGCTGTGCTGAATAAGGCTGGAGCACAGAGCTTTCCTTGAGCAGCACTGGGAGTTGTGCAACAGGCCTTGTGAAGGGTGGATGAGAACAGCTCAGACCACAGCCTGCTGTCTGCTTGCCTGTGGTTTGAGGCAGCTGATCTTTATCTCACTGTGAGCTCATGGGGTTCCCTCTTACCAAACACCACTTCAAGAAACTGGCAGCTTGAGGTCAGGGTATGTGCTAGGAACATGTGTTAACATCATGCATTTTTATAATCAAGTGAACAGAGGTGTGCTCAGGTGGGAACTGATGGCTACCCATTAATCCCCTCCAGCATTTTGGAAAAAGCTGGCTGTTGGCAGATGGCAATGCCTCCTCTTCCAGGATGCCCAAACTCCATGGAAAATATTAGCTTTTAGCAAGCCTTGCTCTGAAAGCAAACTTCACATTTATCTCTTATTAAATAAGTTTGACTTGACGATCCTTCCTTCTATAATTCTGTTTGAAAGGAAAAATATTGTTCCCTTTGCTCAGTGTGCAAATGTAACTTTATTTCTTTTATTTTTCTTTCCTTAGGCACGGGATCGAACATTCTTTCTTCTCTGCACGATTTATTCTGGCTATTGAAATCCAAAGTAGAGAAACAACTCCAAATCATCTCTGTGCTGCAATGGGTTCTCACTTTCCTTGTCATGGGTAACACCTTTTGGCCTAAAGCATAGGGGTTTTTGGCTGTAATTCTGGAAGAATTTTAATGTAAAAATGTTAACTTTTACATAAGCATTAATTACTGCATGCATACTACAGCAGAGTAGTTCCTGGGGTGCGTGGCTATTGTAAACCAGTTACACTGACATTTTTCAACTATAAGTGACTTACCCTGGCTCTGGAAAATCATAAGAACTATGGAAAGACCGACTGATGTTTAGCTCGTGCCTGTGTCTACTGTGCAAATGAGGCTGAAACAATTGGAAATGTCTTACCTGGCTCACTCATGGGCATACCCACAGATTCCTTAGAAGCAACCAGCAACTGATGCAAGTGCTTGCAACAGGAATGCCTTCCTCTTGGCTTGGTCTCCTTCCAGGAGGTACCAGAGATGGGCAAGAAGTGTTTGTGTTAGACCAGTAAAAGAGTTAAAGCCTGTTTGAGCCTGGGTACTTGGATTATGTGGAACCTCATGCTGCTCTGCTCCATTGGATTGTTAATGATTAAACTGGAGAATGACTGCTCTCAGCATCTGTCTCACTGTACCTTCCCAACTCAGTTTGTGCTAGAATGACAAAGTCATTTGTGGGTGGGATCCCTGGTGGCATGGCTGATGTAGGGCTGGTGTAACCTCTGGAAGATGTTGGTAGCTTGGGGAAAAAAACCATTGGTGAGGGCCACAAAGAAATCTTGGTGCTCATCAAGTCTGGTGAAGCAGCTGCCCTATCTGGAGAGATAAGAGATGCCTGGAGGCACCATTAAGGGGAGATTGAGGTTTTCCAGAGAGGAAGCTGCCTCAGCCCTACATAAGGGCTTTTTAGCCAAATCCAATTTGCTTGAGGATTAATGACATCAGACTTAGACTAAGACTTCAGCATAGAAGAGTCAAGAGGCAAGGGGTGTAAATGGAGACGAAAACCTGATGCAACCTTGTTTTTTCTTTCTTGCACCTCTCCAGGTATTGCTTGCACTTTAATCCTCATGTACATACTGTGCACAGATTGCTGGGTGATTGCTGCTCTATATTTAGCCTGGCTGGTATTTGACTGGAATACACCAAAGAAAGGTAAATATTGCAGAACAGATCCTTGTTGTTAAAGTGTCCCTGTCTCCATAATTGGACAAAGAAGCACTTCCTTGTAATGGATGACTTCCCTTCTTAGTGGGACTTGGCTGAATGACTGACCAAAAGCATTATTCAGTGAAGCATTTAAATGTCAGCCCTCGGCATGAGCAGTGACTGCAGGTTTTATTGATGCTGAGGGCAGTACAAAATTAACATTCACTAATATGGCATTGTTGGCTTTTACTAACATTTTTATAAGGCATAGGTTCTTTCTGTAGTTCACAAAGATCTGAAGATTCAAGACCTTGCTGTCCTCTCCAGCTCTTGCAAGGTTCAGATTATGTTGTGACTATTAAGATGTGGCTCCTCTATGGAGTCAGTGTTGCTGCAAATTAAGCAGAAGACTTTATTTCAGGGAAAAAAACCCTGTAGAAGCTAGCTCTGGGAACCAGTAGTTGTAACAAGCTTTGGCAACTACTTTTATAGCCAGATTAGAGCTGTTCTCCATTGCTTCAAGATGACTGAAATCATCCAGAATTTTGGCCTGTCCCAATGGTTGAATCTGAGTATATTTCTAGTTTGAATTGTTGAGTTGTCTACCATGAATTTGCAGTCAAGCCTTAATTTGCTTTGTATTCCAGAGTGTGCACTGATTTCAGTGAATGATGCAGGTGTCCCACTTGGAGGAATGAAAGTGTTGATTCCTCTAGTGAGACAGCAAATGCTGGAGTCCTTTAGGCTTTTTGATGGACAACTATGTGGAAAGAGCTTTAAAAACATGATTCATTTTTCTCAATAGGGGGAAGAAGATCCCAGTGGGTGAGAAACTGGGCTATATGGAGGTACTTCAGGGATTATTTTCCAATAAGAGTAAGTAAAAGTTTCTACCCCGGGATTTAACTGCTTTAGTGTCTTGTTGTACTGGCACTAGTCTATCTGTGACACTGAGCTGTGAGCAGGACATGGCTCAGTTACCATTGCCATACTGCTGCTTGTGGCAGCTGTGGTTAAAAAATCTGAAATGTATCACCAAGAGTGGCAAAGTGATTGCCAAAAGCTGCTGTTTCTAGTGGTGTTATCTGATTTCTGGGGGCAATCTGCAGTCCTTGTTCATCTCTCCAGCTTCTGGAATACTGGCACAAGTTGCCCCAACAAGTGGTGGCTGCCTCATCCCTTGAAGTGTTCAAAGCCAGACTGGATGGGGCTTAGAGCAGCCTGGTCTAGTGGAAGTGTCCCTGCCCATGGGAGGGAATTGGAATTGGATGATCTTTAAGGCTCCACTGTGATTCTCTTCCGTGCTGCAGCAGAGTCCTGTGTAGTGCCTGACCCCTCTCATAAATCATAAAATCTAGCTCAGTTTTTGCCTGTTTTCCAGTAACATTTTTGCTCTGGGATTTATTGGGACAGAATATGTGGGGTCCCTGCACACCAAAAGTCTTAGCACTTTGCAGGGAGTAGTGAAATTTGTCCTCAAGTCTGTTTGCTTTCAGGAAGGGGGTTTTCTAACAGTGGGAATAGCTTCAGTTCTCCAGCTTGTAACTTGCTCACCACATACTTGTATTTTTCCTACTGGTTCAAACATGTTGCAGAAAAAGGACAGTGCTGCCAGACTGCTTTGGTATTGCAGAATTAGCTGGATGACTTGGAAGGGAGCAGGGGTCAAATTTGGCTAGGAGGGAATTCGATCCTCTTTGGCAGGGTGCACAGCTGAAAGGACTATTATGTAAGGTTGTTGGCAAGTTTTATTCAGCTTGAGTGTGAGGGAAGGACCTTGATACGGCTTTTGAGCTACCTATCCCCCAGACGTCCAGCCTCAGAAAGGAACAGGGAATCCAATTCCAGCAGGATGCCAAAGCGGCTTAGACTGGATTCTTCCTTTGCAAGGTCACTTGAACTCTCAGGGTGCCTGAACGTGCTGCTGGTGAACAAGCCTTTTGTGCACTCTTAGAAACATAGAACCATTTAGGTTGGAAAAGACCTTTAAGAGCATGCCTGACCATCAACTCAGCACTGCCAAGTTCACCCTGAAACTTGCTGTTGTTAACAGGTAATTCTTGGCAAGTCTAAGTGTATGTGGAAAAATTCACTACACCTGCACAGGCTGGGAGTCAGCCTGGCTCTCATGGCTGACAGAGAACTGAGCAGGTTCTGCTGTTGAAGATGGGTCTCAGATTTGTTGTGTTCTAGTACCAAGCCCTCAGTGCTGCACTCAGCACTGCTGTCTTGGATATTGCTCAAATGGACTCTTTTATGCTGGGGACTTGATTCCAAAGTGTCACCTGTAGTGCTGGTTCTGCTATTTCTTCATTCCTTTGATGGCACATTTATCCTTGTCTTTGTGGAATTATGCTCTGCAGAAGCTCTGCAGGTCAGATGCACTGTGGATATTAATTTTGTCAAAGAGTTGGGTTGTTTAAGTAGGTTTAGAGATGAGATGGGGCAGATAACCTAAACTTTGCAGCAGTTTTTAAGTAAGTACTTCCTAGTTCACTTAGCCCATTTGTGAGAACTCCTTATAGGTGTAATTCCTTTGCCACTAAGGGGGAGGAGTTATGCAAGGTTTATGGAGTCCACTGGTAATTCACATGCAAAGGGCAGAACATGAGGGCTGACAGCTGGGAGATAACTCCTGCACGTGCTTTGGGGGAACAGCCAGCTGGCTGCAGGGTTGGTAAAAGCTGCTACAGGGATCTTAGGGTAGGGAGGTGCTAGAGGTGGTATTCTGCAGTTATGGGACTGATGCATGAACAATGCATCAGCATGAGCAATGAATAATATCTCTGGATATTAGGAATGGTACCATGAACCAATATGCCTTGGGCTTGAGTTTGCTAAGAGCATGAGAACTGGGTTAAACTAGTTACCTGTTCATGGTCAAGAGGGAGGCAGGTCTACAGAGGATCACTTGTTTAAATGTTCTCTCTGCAAAAATTCCTTTTACTGGATCCTGATCTGTGTAGTGGTTCAGTAGGGCTTGGTTTGAGTCCCAGGCTCATGGTTTGTCAGGGCAGTCTTCTACTGTACCTCATTCTGTGCCATGTGTCTGCTGAGTGCAGCAGGGACAGATCACACCAGTGACAGTCTCACTAGTGGCACTTGTAAGGTTGATTTTGGCTCCAGCAAGGTCTGCACATAATGCTGTGGCAGCTGCATCCATACCTGCACAGATATCACCTGTGTTGGGCTATTAGCTCAGATTTAATTCACAGTACAGTTGGAAGGGACCTTAAAGCTCATTTCATTCCACCCCTCTGCAATGGTCAGGGACACCTTCCACTAGATCAGGTTGCTCCAAGCCCTGTCTGACCTGGCCTTGAACACTTCCAGGCATGGGGCAGCTACAGCTTCTTTGAGCAACCTGTGCCAGGGCCTCACCACCCTCATAGGGAAGAATTTCTTCCTATTTGGCTTGCTGTATTAGAGCAGCTGCATGAGAATCAAGCTCTGCCCTAATGTTTGTGCTCATTAGGCTGGTCTCACTGGAGTCAGCAGCACCTCCCAGCCTGAAACACCAGGACTATTGTACCCATACCTGGAGATTTGAGGTCATGTTTTGTAATACCAGGTGGATTTGGAAAGCAGCCTGAATCTGGCTCAGTTACTCAGCATGAGCAGTGGTTGGCCACATTCTCTGCAGCATCATGCAGCTGCTCTGACAGTAATAAGCTATTTTAGGGCACTGGAAACTTAAGTTTGTCTGCTGGTTAATGGCTGGCCATGTACATAGTGCTTTAAGCTAAGCAGCACATGAGGCAGCTGGGGAATGTTCCAGTGAACCGAGTCCTGGACCTGAAGTGACAGGTGAAGCCCCAGCCCTTGTGGGTGTATGCATGGTGCTGGACTGGAGCAGACATCACCTGCAGACACCATTTCCATCTCATGCTGTTGATCCCAGCAGCCTCCTGAGTACATCCTGCAGATCTGAGGATGTCATGCTGTGAGTGCCATGATCTAAAGGTTTTGTTCAGGTAAAGCAGCTGTCACCTGAGCATGTGAGCATCTCCATGTGCAATAGGACTCCAGGTAGCCAGGGCTTCAGACCTTTGGCTCGCCTTTGTCAGGCTGTGAGCACTTCAGGTGTGTACAGGGAGACCTGCATGCTGTGGTGGGAGAGTGGGCATCTGGCCAGAGCAGGAATTGCTGCCAAAAGTGTCTTCTTTTTTCCTCAATTTGTCTTCTATCCTGTGTCTCAGCTAGCTTCCTGGCCAAACTCCTCCTTAATTGTTGCACATGAGTTATAGAATGGAAATAGAGGGGTTTGATTGCTATGTCCTAACCTAGTGTAGTGGAAGGCATTCCAGCCCATGGCAGGGGGTTGGACAAGTTGAACTTTAATGTCCCTTCCAATCCAAGCCATCCTGTGAATTTGTGACATAATACTGGGAGTCTGGCAGCGGGGCTTCAGGTCCTGGCTTGCACTGCTGGGAAGGTAAGATAATTTCCTCCATAGTGTTGCTGGGTGTGATGCAGCTAATTGCAGTTCCTGGGTTGTTTTGCAAGCTTGCCTGCTCATGAGAGCTGCTGCTGCTTGGATCCTGCAGGATGAGCTCTGGTTTTCTGCTCTCTGCATGCTTCCAGAGTCTGTGCTCCTCAGCTTCCACCCAAACAATTGATTTTTTTTTTTCCTGCTGTTTGGCTCCTGGTGCTAAGCAGCAGTGGTTCTGCAGTCCCCTTTCTCCACTACTGAATATGCTACTGTTCCTAAAAATAAAATTGGCAATATGGTTCTTTAGCTGTCTGGCACTCAGATATTAACTCATTTTCTTTACACTGTTGCACTGACTTACTGCTTCTATAGGCTGGCTTAGGTCTGTGTAAAGAAATCTGTTATTATAAGGCAGGTGGATGGACTTTTGCTCCCAGGTTTGGTCTCTAACAGCAGCTGGAAACATGTGTGTTAGTGCAATGGGGTGAAGGTTCAGCTTCACTTGTAGTACTGATTGTCCAGCTGAGATGCAGCAGGGATGTGCTGACTCTGCCTCATCATGGGAGCACCGAGGCTCCAGAGAGCTCTGTGGGACTGGAGAAGATTTTAAAGGCAAAAGGAAAAACCAGTTGGATGTTCAGAACAGAGTTGCAATAGTGTTGTTCAGTGACAGCTACAGCAATTCCTTGGGCCAACCTGATAACACTGTTTTCTTCTTAAGGGGGAGAGGTTCAAAGAACCAGCAGTGAGTGATGAGCCTCCTGAAGAGAGGTGTGAAATGATAGGATGGTTTGGGCTGGAAGGGACCTTTAAATGCATTCTAGTTCCAAAGCCCCATTTTGGGCACTTCACTGTCTTCACTCTTTCTTGAGTCTAGAAATACATGATTTACAGTACTTCAAAAATTCCTGCTTCTGTATTAAATTTAGGGAGAGATGGAGGTGTTGGCAGGTCAGACCCTCCCTGGGCTGAGTTTGTGCATTAGCAGATTCAAGACATCCACTTGCAAAGAAGTGCCCAGCCCTGTCTGATTTCTGTTGGTCTTGGGTTCCCTGGCTTGACTGGGGTGGAAGAACACATAGAATCACTAAGGTTGGAAAAGACCTTGAAGATTGAGTCCAACTATTCCAGTACCTCTTGGGGAATTTTTCCCTGATACCTAATCTAAACCTCTGTTGGTACTACTTGAGGCTATGTCCTCTTGTTCTGTCACTCCTTAAGTGGGAGAATATACTGACCCTCATCTGCACCCTCCATGTTCACCTTCTGTGAGCTCCTGTTTTGTGGGACAGGTGTAGAGGGCAGTCTTCATGGGACTAACAAAGGAAAAGCACATGTGTGAATACCAGGCTAAATCTCAGCCCTTTTCCCTTGCCATTGGTGAGTTGGATGCCTGCATTCCCCTTGCTGAGCTCCTGCAGTGGTGTGGGTGATGGATTGTCATGGGTATTGCCAACCCTATGGCTCCATAACAGGAACTCCTGGAAAACAGCCACAGCGATAAGGCTGCAGCTTGGCTGGGGCTCCTATGAGGTATCCAAGCAATGGGCTCCACTGGGATCTGGGTGTCCTTGCTTGTGGTGGAGGGGCTGGAGCAGGAGAACAGCGTGTCTGAGCTTGGCTCTGCCAAGCTCAACGTGCAGATGCCTCGTTGCTCTAGAGTGACAAAGACAAACCCTCTTTCAGCAGTCTTTCCTATACTGGAGCTGTGCTTGGTGCAGGTGAGAGATGAGGCTTGGAAATCACCACTTTGCTCTGACAGGAGCTTTAAGGAAGGACTGTCTGCTGCTTGTCCAGCCAAGCACGTGTCTGTATCTACCAGGCCTGTAGTCATAAAGTCAGAATATTGTCTAGATTGGAAAAGTCCCCTAGGATCTTTTAAGTCCAACCATTCTGCCAGAAGTGCCAAGGCCACCACTAGCCTATGTGCCCAGGTGCCTCATCCACAAAGCTTTTAACTCCCTCCAGGGATGGGGAGTCCACCACTGCTCTGGATAGATTGTTGAAGTCTCTCTACAACTGAGCAGGAACTGATAGATGGAGGGGTTGCTTAGCATATCACTACTTTCTTCCTGGAGAGTGGTTTTTGGTCTTTAGTCTGTGATCCCTGTTTCTTGTAACTGATCAAGGGGACAGCCCTTCTACTCTGAGAAGTGAAAGCAAAGTCATCTACTAATTGGGAAAGAAGGGAAAGGGGGTGAAAGAATGACTTGGTGTGAAATAGGCAATGGGGCTCTGGAGAGCTGTCGCAACCATGAGCCTCTGTGCCCTCTTCCTGGAGCTCTACATGACCTCAAAGCCAGAGAAAATTGTGAAGAGGCCCAGTCAAGTTGCTGAACCTGCTGCTGCATCATGCCTGTATCACAGCCACTGTTTTAAATAGCACAGCTGTGGCTTCATCTAGGGACAAAGCTGAGAACAGGGAGGGAGGGAATCAAGTTTCTGGGCACGCTACTTTAGTGTGTCGCAATGGCACTTCAGCTCCCTGTAGCATAATCCAACAGAATGAGACTGAGTAGTGCCAAAACACTTCTTGTCCAAGGCAGGGGGTGGGTAATGCTGGTGTGACATCTTGGAAATCTGTGTGGTATTTTTTCCCATGGGAACTGATGCAGAGTGGCCTTTGCATATGCAGTTTGAAGGATGGGGTGCCAAAGCTTCAACTTGTAGGTTTGAGAGCTGCTGGGGTGTTGCAGTTGGCAAAAAGTGGCACTGTTGCAGCTTGAAAAGAGGAGATGCTTAGATTAGAAATTAGGAAGAGATTAGGGACCCTTAGGGTAGTGAGGTGCTGGCACAGGTTGCCCAGAGCAGCTGTTGCTGCCCCATCCCTGGATGTGTTCAAGGCTGGAATGGACAGGGCTTGGAGCAACCTGGTCTAGAGGAAGGTGTCTCTGCTCATGGCAGGGGTTTGGAACTGGATGATCCTTAAGGTCCCTTCCAACACCAACTATTTTAACATACAGAAAAAAATTTAATTTGGTCTCTATTTTTGTAGGATGATGCAGCAGCCCTGCTGTGTTTTGTGCTGTGCTTCCTCAGACTGCATGTGTACTGCCCGGGGAAGATGCTCTGGTACATGGGATGCTGCTGCTACCTACAACATCAAAAAAGCTGCATCTGGCAGTAGTGGTACCAGGGAATAGGTTGTTTCATGTTAACTAAGACAGCCGTGGAAAATCCATGCTGTGCAAACAGAGGAGTAAATAGTTAGGAATATTGCACATCCTGAAAACAATATGATCACAACTCCTAGAGCATGCCCTGAAGTAATCAGAGATGACTTGAGGTGTCTCATTCACCCTTTGGCATGTAGGCCTACACAGAACCTCTTAAAAGGAGGGACAGTTTCCAGTGGTTACCACCCTTCTGCACATTTTCCCACTTGGAAGGTGGCCAACAGGCTCATTAAATGGTTGGCTCTTTTTTTCAGGCATTAAGTGAACTTGCTTCTGCTATGAGACAGTGATGTTTATGTTCTTTCCCCCTCATACTGGGATGTGAGCCACTAATGTGATGAGAGAGGGCCTGGAAGGAGGCGTAGCTGTGGTTACAGGACTAAAGAACTTGGTTGGTTTGGGCAAGAGGTGTGTAAGAATTCCTTAGGAAGGAGTAGAGAAGCAAAAGGCCCAGGCTGCAGCAGCCCATGCCCTATCCTACTTGGCTGGCAGGCTTCTTGTGTCTGAGATCAGCCTGTTTATCCTGCTCCTTCTGTTCGGGAAACTGAAGTCAAAATAGCTGCTCCTACCAGAGCCTCTGAAATCCAGGAGAGCCAATACATGAACTCTTAGGCCGTTTTCTGAGGTGGAAAGAGAGACAAAACCTGGGGGATATGACTTTTTTTTTTGCTTTTCCCATTTTTATTTACTACCTGAAAATATCCATCTTCAATTGAGCTATTTTTTCTTTCCTAGCTGGTTAAAACCCACAATCTGCTGACCACCAGGAATTACATTTTTGGGTACCATCCACACGGCATCATGGGCTTGGGTGCCTTTTGCAACTTCAGCACAGAGGCCACGGGTGTCAGCCAGAAATTCCCTGGGATCCGACCGTACCTTGCTACCCTGGCTGGGAACTTCAGGATGCCCATATTGAGGGACTACTTAATGTCTGGTGGTAGGTGCAATCACACTGTGCCATTTCTGCTCATGCTCTTGGCTCTGAGCCATCTTCACCTCTTGAAAGTGAAAAGCTGTGTTGGAAGCTCATGTAACCACTTCCTGCTGGTATCGTCACCCAAATATTGCTTTCATATAGTTGTCAAGAGGAAGCTGTGAATAAATGTGAAAAATCCTGTCTAGTGGAAGGTGTCCCTTGCAGAGGATTGGAACTGGATGGTCTTTAAGGTCCCTTCCAGTGGACCCAAACCATTCTGTGATTCTGTGAATGTGACTAGTTTGGGCTGCAGGGACTGCTGCTCCTCCGTGTTCATACTTAACTCTAGGACACTCCTGTCCAAAGGCATAGAAAATGTATTTGACAATTGTAGTTGTGAAAGGTGGAGACATGGAACCAAGTTGTCCTAGTTATTGTGAGAAGGCACAGGAAGAAGTTGCACTGACTGAAAATACTGAGTAACCATGACCAGCTCAGCTCCTGGGCTCACTACCAAATGACTTGTCACACATCTGTGTTTTGTGGTGGTGGTGGATGCTATCTCCACCCATTGCTCTGCTGGGTTCCTGCCAGGGGTAGAGTCTGGGGTATTGCATGGTTCCAGCTGCTCAGAGAGCCCCTTCCCTGAATGTATTCCTATAGATGGATCACACAAATTATGCAGTGATGTAAGTGTGCTGAATTACATTAATAGTTCTGTTTTAATGGAGTCCCGAATTTTAGTGCTGGAGGGGCTTGTAAGTTATGACTGAGCAGAGGAAGCAACGTTTAAAATATCACTAAAGTGTTCTTGTATGGCCTGAGCTTCCTTTTCAGAGTGAGGATGCCTGTCAGCTGGATAGAGGTGAGGGAGTAACACTTAAAAGAATGAATTGAACAATTCAGTAACCTGTTTGCTATTTCTGGAACTGATTCATCAACAAATGACTTTAAAACAGATATCTTAATAGGTACCATGGCTGGGAAGATGATAGGAGTAGCTGTACCTGACTTGGACTTGTTAGAATTGACTATTTCTGAGATTATTGTCTTAACTGAGGGAAAGAAAAACTAACTGGATCTGGTACAGGAAAGGTGTTTGTCCGTATCTATAAAGGGCAGTATCTCAAGCTGGTTTTTATCTTCCTGCACTGATGTTAGTTGCTGTGTGAAGTCCATAATTTGGGAATTCACAGGACAGCAGCACACGAAAAGTTGGGATCTGCTTTCCAGTCTGTCACATCTGAAAATTAGGCTGTGTTGTTTAAGTTTCCATGCAGCCTTCCTATATTTTAAAAAATATCTTCAATCTGTTCAGTATGACTGGCAGACAAGTCTTGTGGCCAGCCAGAGCTCCTTTCTCCTTTTTCACATGGGAGTAGGCATTAGCAACATCATTGCTGGCTTGGCTCTCCCTGAGCATTGTGCTTAAACCAGAGGAAAGTTGTGCTTCCTCTGTTCCTAGGATCTAACCAATACTACAGGTGTGATGAAGTTAACCTTCTGAAAGCCATAATTTGTCTTCACTTACCTGTACTAGAACTTAAGGATGCTGATACAAAGGACTTAACATCACTTGGAAAGTGCTGATAATTCTCTCAGTCCTTTTTTCTGTGGATGAACCACAGGTGGAATAATAATAAATCCTAACACCGTACCAATACACATAGTTGGGTTACAGCCTACTAGAGTTTAAGGTACAGCAGGGATCCCAGAAGGCATGAGGGGATGACCAGAAAACCCTGTGTACTGTGTGAATGTGCTGAAGAGCAGAATTATCTATTGCTACTTATCCCCATGTCTCATTGCACTTTCTGAAGGAACTATTTGGTGCTGTGAGCAGCAGTAATCTCCTCCTGCTAACAAGTGTTAAAGAGCTGAACATAAATCTATTGCCAGGCCTGTGTAGCCAGCATAAGCCTTGGTGTGGAGGATGGGAGAAAATTGAAAACTGCACCAGTGAGTATAGCCTGAGCCTTTCAGAGGAAAAATGGTCAGAGAGATATAGCTGTGCTGAAAGAAACTAATTCTTCATCCTCAAATCCAGCTGATCTGTCTCAAGTGTGGTCTGCGGTGTTATCTGGAGCTGGGATAGGTGATGACCCTGATGCCCAGATAGACATCAGGGCTAGCAGACTTGTCCTGTCTGAGTCCCCATGGCCTGTTCATAATTTAGTTCTTGGCTCAAGTAATTAATATCATGAGATGTGCAAAATCAGCTTCTAAGGTTAAATAGTGTAATAGGGCAATGACCTATCTAAAGTACTCAGATCAAATGTGTTGTTGTGATGGGAATGTAAATGATGGCATCCCACTTCTCCTTGGCTTATTCTGGCCAAAAATATGAGGCAGGAGCAAGCTTGGACACCAATTGCAAGAGTTTAAAGAGCAGCCAATAAGTTTCTTCACATCTTTAAAGCAATACAGAGGAAATGAAAGGTGCTGTCTTTGGGTTTTCATTTCCCTGGAGTGGGGACTGGTGCTTTAGGGCAGAGATTGCTTACTAAAGGTGAAGGGAGGTCCTGCTCTTTCCAGTGTAGGATAGAGGGCAAGACCTTCTCAGAGACTTTCCTCAGAGTACGGACTTATGTAAACACTCTGTCCCATACATTGCAAGAGCTTCATATTATTTCAGATCTGTCTTAAAGGTTTGCCCATTTATTCTTTTTGTATCACTAAAGCATTCTCCCACATCTATTCCACTACCTAATTTTGCTGAGGAATTGGTCAAAATCAGACTCTCATCCGTCAAAATAACACAACTGCTTTTTTCCTCACTAAAGGTAAACCAAATCCTACTGTAAAGTTTACATGGAGGGAGGATGTCTGACACCATTGCCTTTGATATGACTGGGTACAGAAAATCTTTGCTGAAGTCTTTTGATAAAGGAAAATTTTTGAGAGCTGATGTCTATGGAGTTCATGACCAAGTCTAGTGCTGCCAGGTCTATGAACTGCTTGTTTAGTTGAGGAACAGGTTGCCTGCTAATACCACCCTCTCTGACCACAGGAAGGTTGGACAACTCAACTTGCAATTGAGGCATAAACTTTGTGCTGTAAGTACGAGAAGATCCTGACGTCACCAGCCAGTCTCATAGCATGACCCTTGTGTCTGTCTCCTTGATGCAGGTATATGTCCTGTGAACCGTGACAGCATAGACTACATCTTGTCCAAGAATGGCAGTGGCAATGCCATCATCATCGTGGTTGGAGGGGCAGCAGAGTCCCTGAACTGCACCCCCGGGAAGAACTCTGTGACACTGAAGAACAGGAAAGGATTTGTGAAACTGGCTCTACGGCACGGGTAAGGGGCAGCCTCGATGCTGGTGCAGTACTGCTACCATGTGGAAGCTGCTTTTATTTGAACAGCCTGGTCTAGGTGAAGATGTCCCTGCTCAATGCAAGGGGATAGGACTAGATGGCCTTTAAAGGTCCCCTCCAGCCCAAACCGTTCTGTGATTCTGTTCCCTGAAGCAGCTGATACCTTGGAGGGATTCTCCTTTCTGCAGTTTTGCTGTGTCATGTGGGTGTTTGCCCAGAGCATCAGACATGAGTGTCCTTTGGCTTTTGCCCTGAGCAAAGTGCAGGGGTAGGAGGATCCCTGGGACAGCAGAAGGCATCCAGGGTGAAGTGTCAGTAACCTGCATGGGGTGATGACCTGTGCAGTCCCCCGGATCCCCATGTGTCTGAAAGGAGATGAAAAATAGGAATTGACTGTATATGGAAGCATGTACAATACCTGACTGCACAGTGTTCCACAGGCCCACTGTCAGTACAATTCTTGTATGCTTTCAAAGTGTATCTGTTATGTCATGCCAAGTCTGGCTGGCTTATGTCAGTACCTTGTGCTGCAAAAAAAGCTCTGGACAATGGTATCAGCAACTGAGCAGCCTGGCAGAACACACAGCAGCGAGTGTGGAGCTGTCATATTCCCCACAGCCCAGGCGATGGGGTCCTGACATCTTTCTGTCTTTCTAGAGCGGACTTGGTTCCTGTCTACTCCTTTGGGGAGAATGAAGTGTACAAGCAGGTGATCTTTGAAGAGGGTTCCTGGGGAAGATGGGTTCAGAAGAAGTTCCAGAAGCACATTGGCTTTGCTCCATGCATCTTTCATGGCCGTGGCCTCTTCTCCTCCAACACCTGGGGGTTGTTACCTTACTCCAAGCCCATCACTACTGTTGGTAAGGTTTTGGTATAAACATGCTGTGTGCCTCTCTAGGTAGCAGAATACTTGATTCTATGCTGTATACCTGCTGTAGTTTGGTCTTAGAGTCTTGACTATAAAATTACTTTCCCTTCTATATAAGATCTTCCAGCAAAACTGAGAATGAGCTAGAAGAGTTTCCAGAGGTTATAAGCCTTCAATCATGCTCTGCTTCCAGGCAGTTCTCCAAGAGCACTCTTTCTGGGGGGAAAAGGCTGCAGCTCTACTTTCTTTGGCCTTGGACAGCTAAAGTCAGAAGCAACCTGGCCCCCATGCTCCAGTGGGATGCATGTCTGACAGTTGAATATTAAAGCCAACCCTAAAACTTGCATTTGAGTCTTTCAACCCAAAGCAGTGAGGCTTTGAGGGAAGGGGAAAAAAGATCAGCTTTGCTTTTGTGCTGTGTATAAGGGAATACATAAGAAATTACTCTTGGTTCCTGTTAATTGAGGAGGGATTTATCACTCTGCTGTAAACAGATGGGGGAATTCCCAGCTACCTTGAAGAGTAGAAGCCTTTGTTTAGCTAAAGCAAATCTGGTATTGCTGCAGATGTGATGTGGGTCCTTTGTGGTGGGACAGTTGTGCTTCAGAGCCTGGTAAAACTGGGAGGAATCAGGCAAACCTCTGCTACAATGGCAAACTGTGCTGTGCCAGAATGGATGTGTTGAACTACCAAAGCTGTGTCCATAGAGGACAAATACCCATGATGTAGGAGCATTTAGGCTAATGTGGATTTGTCCCTTTTTTTTCTCAGTTGGAGAGCCCATCACCATCCCCAAAATCGATAATCCGTCCCAGAAGGATGTGGACTTCTACCATAGCATATATGTGGACTCCCTGATCAAACTCTTTGACAAATACAAGAGCAGATTTGGCCTGCCAGAGACTGAGGTCTTGGAAGTTAACTGAAGGCACTGGCTCAGCAGCAACTCCTTCTCTCAGAACCAACACATCTCTTCCAGGAGTCCGAGTTGTCATTGTGTACTTGAAAGCCTGTGTGGGTGTGTGTCCATCAAAGCAAGTGTTTAAAGTATTGCTAGACCACTTTTTAAAAAAAATAAAGAAAGGCTTTGCTTTAGAGAAATTCCATTACAAACATCTTTTTATACAAAAAAAAAGCACAACTCCCCATTGCTGTGAGGATTTGGATGAGTTAAATGATTGCCTTTGTAATCAGCTATATAATGCTGTTGGATCACCAGCAATGGATTAGAAACATTCCTACAGCTACTGTACCCGCTAGCACAAGCTATTTTGGGAGAGTAGGATCCATCTGGTTTTCAGCCTAAAAAGTAGCAGATCAATTTGAGCAGCATGGCAGTTTTACAAGCATGTTGCACAAGAGCCCTGTTGAGACATACCTATGTAGCACAAGGGCATTTCTGCTTTGGAAAAGCCCTTTCTGGAAGTACAGTTGGGCTGCCAACCCCCTGGCGTGTCATCCATGAGGGATGGTGCAGGAAACCAAGTGGAAAGTCAGGTGAACTTTGATCCATAGTGCAGTGGATGATTTTGTGGCTGTAATTTCAACACTGTATTTGAAATATCAGTTTAGAAGCAGGTATATGTCCCAGGTGCTGCTTGCACAGAGGCTTGTAGGTGGAAATATGGGACTTCTTCATAGCTGCAAAACTCTAAGCTCTAGGAGCAGTGGGATGGTGCAATTGTGTAGCCCTGATGTTGCAGACCTTTAGGGTCGCCTGTAGCGGGGAAAATGAAGTGGGACTATTGATGCAAGTGCTTTAGATCCCAGAAGTATTTGGGGAAATCTAGAAGTAACTTCTGGCCTGAAGATGGCTTCTAATTACTCCATCCAGTGAATGTAAAGCAGTAGCCTTTGCACACATAGGATCTAAAGTGAGCTACTTTTAAAAGTATTTATAAAATGTTTACGTGGATGTTAACGCTGCTTGTAGTGAGATTTCTTCAGAGTATAATTTATGTTTAAACCTGAAACATTGCACTACTTGCATGTCTGATCTGCCTTTTCAGCCATTCAGTTGAGTGTATCTTGAGCTCTAAAATGTGCCTTTCTTCGAAGCAAGAGGACGGTACTTCACATTCCTGGAATCTTGCCTCTAAAGACAAATGTTCATCTGTCATATTTGATAGATTATTGTATTACAGAGTATCAATTTTTGTACAAATTTCTAGAAATAAACTTGGGCAAAAATAGTGGGCTGCTTTGGTCCCTTCAGTGTTGCAGGGTTTGTGGCTGGTATTACAGCAGTAGTTTGTACAATTGCAGCTGTGCCTTTTTTCCTGTGGGGAAAAAAATGGTTTGTCTCTACAAAAGCAGACTCACACCAAAATCACCATCCCTGCAAGTATGTAGTGGTGGACCTGGAAGTGTTTGTTAAGGGTTGGACTTGATCTTAGAAGCCTTTTCTAACCTTAATGATTCTGTTCTACCATCTGCATTCTCCCGGCATGGGGCAGCTAGGATTGTTTAAGAAAATCTTTGTGGTTTAAGGTTGGGGTTTTGCCTGGGACTATACAAGGAGCTGAGGCAGCCTCCATCTGTGGACTTTCTTTACTGAGCAGATACAGAAAGTTCATGCCCTATTGCTCTGTACAGCGAAGTACTTTGGGTTTTGTTGTTGCCTAGAACAGAAAATGCTGGATTGCATCCCTGGTCCTCAGGTGAATAAAATCCTTTCAGCCCCTTTCAATACTTACAAGGGAGCTTTATAAAAAAGAGTGACTTTCTATAAAGAGTGCTTAGTGATAGGACAAGGGCTAAATAATAACTTCTATAAATAGGCAATAAACCTAACAGAGGAGAGATTTAGATTGGATATTTGGAAGAAATACTTCCTTGTGAGGATGGTGAAACCCTGGCACAAGCTGCTCAAAGAAGCTCTTGCTGCCTCATCCTTGGAAGTGTTCCTGGCCAGCAACCTGGTTTTGTGAAAGGTGTCCCTGCCCCATGGCATGGGAGTTAGAACAACATGAGCTCTAAGATCACTTCCAGCTAAACCAGTCTGTGATTATTCTTGTCAGAGCCCCCAGACTTCTACTACTGGAGGTGCAAAGTGCTCCAGAAATAGCTCATAATGCTGAAAAGTTCATGTGGGCTCTTCTAGTAACAAGGGAGGGGTTTAACCTGTTGTCTTTGGGCTGGATCTGGCCATGGAAGTGATCCATCAGTGCTGGCTGACTTTCACAGCCTGACAATGCTGTTCTCCAAGATGAAAGCCAGACTTACTCTTTGCCCTTTTCAGGCTTGGCCACTGGTATTTGAAAGTCTCCTGCTCAGGAAGACAAACCTGGTGGGATTGATTTCTGTCTCTGTTTTCTGTTAGCTGACATTAAGATTGGGTTTCCAGTGACTTCTCTGGACATGCATAGCAAGAAAAGCTCTGCCCAAACCACTTATAACTACTTGTGAAAAGTCACTGGAATCGACCTTTTAGAATTTCATGAACTGGAGGAGGTCAGTTCTTGCAGAGCTTTTTCCAAGCAGTGTTTTCAATTATAAAGTTTTAGATCAAAGCATAGCTGCAGACTGCAAATCCCCCTAACACAGAGGAAGGGAGAGTGTTATTTCAAACAAGGCTCCATTGTTGGGCCAGCTCTGCCCAAGTCTTGGTTGTGCTGGAAGTACTGTAAATTAAAGTCTAACATGAGATTGACACTGAACATTGTTCTTTTGCTATCTATCACCAGTCTATGAGAGGGGAATTTTTGATCTCAGCTCATGCCCTAGGTACTAGCCTAGGGTGGCTCATACAATGGTGTGCAGAAGGCCAAATGCATCCTGGGCTGAACCTACAGTCTGGCAGCAGCTCAAGGGAGGTGATCTGGCCCCTTTGCTTGAGAGGGCCCACCTGCACTGCTTCCTTCAGCTCTGGAGTCCCCAGAAAGATGTAGAGGAGGCCACAAAGGCTCTGAGGGCTGTAGCTCCTCTCTGCAGACAGACTGGGAAAGGTGGGGATGTTCAGCCTGGAGAAGAGAAGGCTCCAGGGAGACCCTAGAGCCCCTGCCACTACATAAAGAGAGAGAGCCATCGAAGGACTTTGGACAAAGGCATGGAGGGACAGGACAAGGGGCAATGGCTTCATACTGATAGAAGGGCAGGGTCAGAAGGGTTATTAGGAGGAAATTCATTGTGAAACAGTGGCACAGGTTGCCCACAGAAGCTGTGGCTGCCCCATCCCTGGATATGTGCGAGGCCACGTTGGACGGGGCATGGAGCAACCTGGTCTAGTGGAAGGTGTTTCAGCCATGGCAGGGGATTGGAACTGGATGATCTTTAAGGTCCCTTCCAATTCAAACCATTCTGTGATTCTATGAACTTAAGCACTAATAGCAGTTAAAATTATCACCTCTGACTTTGTGGTGATAAGCATTAGAACAGTCTGCCCAGGGAAATGGTAAAATCATGATCCCTAGATGTGTTCTAAAAGTTTGTGGATGTGACTCTTAAGGACAATGGGTTAGTGGTGGCCTTGGCAGTGCCAGGTTAATGTCTGAACTCAGTGATCTTAGAGAGGACTTTTCCAGCCATGGCAATTCTGTGGTTCTATGACTATGCTGTGTGTTGCTGGGATAGTATCAGGATGGAATTGCTCTGCTCTTGCTCCCTTATCCAGGTCACTTCCCTTGGCTGAGATAGGCTGCTGTCCACGATAGACCAGCCCTGATAAAGCTATTCTTACAATCTCTGTTGAGAAATGGACATCTTTGCTTTCCTGTGGACCTGTCTTGCCTTTTGCTTAGCAACTTCCCCTTCCTCTGCTTTTATTTAGCTTGATATATGAAGTACATTTGCACTTTTCTGGTTCTTTAAAATTTCCTTGTCCTCCTAACGTTCCTCATTATACCTGCAAGAGTCCTGATAAATCTGTCCCTCATTATAGGCTGGAAGAGGGGACTTTCCACTTTCACCACTTTTTCCTCATGTGTTTATACGTAGTTACTGTCCTATTTTGTTGTCTTTGCCTCAAATCAGAGCTCTCCCTCTGGCAAACAGAGCAAAAGGGCACGTGATTCAGTTTACAGAAAAGGCATGGCAGCTGGACGCAGGCCACCTGCAATGATTTATCCCTTCCTTGACTGCCAGCCATAGGGCATCCTGATCATGTTACATGAATCCTGGGTTCAGTTCTGAGCCCTTCACGACAAGAAGGACATTGAGGGCAGGAGTATGTCCACAGAAGGGAATGGAGCTGGTGAAGGGGCTGGAGTGCCAGAAGGGGCTGAGGAAGCTGGGTGGGTGCAGTGCGGGGAAAAGGAGGCTTGGGGGGAGGACTTTCTCACTCTCTACAACTCCCTGACAGGAGAGTGAAGTCAAGTGAGGGTTGGGCTCTGCTCCCAGGGGACAAGAAACAGGACAAGAGGCAACGGCTTTAAGTTGCACCGAGGAAGGTTTACACAGTATATTAGGGAAAATTTCTTCACTGAAAGAGCAGTCAGGCACTGGCACAGGCTGCCCAGGGCAGTGGCAGAGTCTCCATCCATGGAGGGATTTAACAAAAGTGTGGATGTGGCACTTGGGGACATGGGTTAGTAGTAGGCCTGGTATGATGGTTGGATTCAATGCTCTTAGAGGGCTTTTCCAACCTTTATGATTCTGTGGCTTTGCTCGCTGTTTTTTCCCTCTCTGTGAAGCAGGGCAACATTATTTCCTACAGCACCAGCTATAAAGGTGGGATGTCACCAGCTTGCTTTGAGCCCCCCGTTAATTAACATAGCATAAGCAGAATAATGAAGTTTGTAGTGCGTACACAGCTTTTTTTTTGATTCAGTGTGGACTCAGAGCAGGGTCTAATGAAAGAGAAGTGAAAAAAGAAACAGACAGGATGTGCTGCCCTCATGCGGTGTCTGTCAGTAACTCCATGATAATGTAACAAAATCCATTTTCGGGAAACGCCAAGTAGCAATGCCAAGAAATCACTCACCCAGCCTGGAACGGCCTTCTTTGAGGAGGAGGCAGAGACCAGAAATGGATGCATTACCCTCTGAATAAATATTTTGTCAATTTAGCCCAAGTAGCAGTACCACATGGAATAACAAATAACTTTTCTACAGTGCACATTCTCAAAGCTTCGTGCTGTAAAAGGATCCCCTTGAAAATGGTTCTGTTTGGCAACAGCTTAGATAAATGAAGTTTTTCCATTTAAAGAAAAACCCATACTATCACAAAAACAGGCATTTTCTTGCCTGCTTCTGCCAGGGACTCAGAGGACCATGTTAGACAGGTGAAAGGGCAGGGGGGAAAAAAAGCCAATATAGGAATTTCTCTATTTTGCTTTGTAGTTATCTTTTCTTCTCTCAGCTCACGGGTTTTTGGGGGTAAAGATGTTTTAACAGGCTGTAAAAGGCCATAACACAAGCCTGGTGGGAATTTGAACTCCATCCATGATCTGATCATTTGCTGGTTCCCTAGTTCCTCTTAGATCTGATCCACACTTCTAGCTAATTGTACATTGGGAGTTTTTTCCTCCAATAGCTTTTGGCTTTGCTCTGTGCTTTCTGCTGTGCTTTGATCAAGATGACACAGTGCAGGCAGGAGCACCCTCCTGCCACATTTGATTGAGCCAGTATTAGCCTCTGTGCCAAAATCTCACACTGCCATTGTGTGAAATCTTGGGAATGGTTGAGCTTGATGATCTGAGAGGTCTTTTCCAACCTAAATGATTCTGTGATCCTACACCTTTATGCAAATATGCTGTTTAGCATCAGCAACCATAGTACCCATCCATTCTTCTTCCTTGTCACATCAGAAGGTCTGGATGTCCCAAAATCTTTCTAAATGGATGTAAAGGTTTCATCAGTGAAGAGTCAGTCAGAATATTATGACCTACAGATGATATATTATAAGTACCAAAGATCAAGCAAGTCTTGATGGTTTGGTATAATGGCATTATATTGTCTGGGAGATGCTTATAGCCAATGAAAGTACAAGGTTTTGGTGCAAATGCTGTCCTGGGGAGGTTTAACAGCCAGCAGGCTCCAATTCAATGAGTTTACTGATTTTTTGTCTTCTTATGTCTATTTAGCTTTCATTAATGGATCATCCTGCAGAAACTTTTCATTCAAAGGGCCTTAAAGGTCTCTATAAATCCAAAGAAGGATTTACTTTTCCCATAGATGAATAGCGACCACTTCTGGAGTGGAAAGCACAACCATGACACATCAGATTTAAGTGATAAAATCACATTGCCACCTCTGCAAGATGAAAATGTAAAGGGAGGTACTTTATTTCAAGCAGAATTCAGAAATAAGTTTCCTTCAGGGACTTCTGGTAATGTGTCAGGAGATATTTCATGACTGTACTTACATGGGAGCTTAGGAATTTTGCATCTTGTTTGGAAGACAGTCCTTGCAGCAGCCTGCAGTCTCAGTGCTTATTCAGTTGTGAATCACTAGCCTCATCTACCCACTGAAATCAGAAAGCATCTTCTGGTTGATTTACATGGGCTTTTGATGTAGTCCCCAGTGGTAGAAACCACCTTGAGGTGGGTGTGATGGACCCCCTGTGCTGTTCTGCTTAATTTAATTGCCTTCTCATGTAAAATATATTTAGTTTCATAGAATTACAGAATCATTTAGGTTCTAAAGCCTTTGAGACCACTGACCCCAACTGTTCCCCTGGCACTACCCAGCCCACCCCTAATTCATGTGCCACATCTACATCCACACATCTGTTAAATCCCTCCAGGGATGGGGACTCTACCACTGCCCTAGACAAACTGCTCCAGGGCTGGACAACCATTTCCATGAAAAAAATTTCCCAATATCTCAACCTAAACCTCCCCTCATATAACTTGAGGCCATTTCCTCTTGTCCTGTCCCTTGTTCTCTGGGAGAAGAGCCTGACCCCCACCTGGCTCCACCCTCCTGTCAGGGAGTTGTAGAGAGGGAGATGAGGCCACCCAAGCCTCCTTTTCTCTAGGCTGAGCCCCCCCCAGCTCCCTCAGATGCTCCTTGTCACACTTGTGCTCTAGTCCTTTCACTACTTTCCCTGTCTCATTCACAATATATATAGAAAATACACATTTGAGTCTGAGAAGGAAGTTTTTTCCATGTAAATAATAGCCCTTCTAAGCTCCAGGAGAGTAACATATATTCTAAGCATCATTTGCCCTGCAAAGCACCAGGAGTCCACCTCTGTGTCCTGCATAGAAATTATCTAATGATTATGAGCTGACTTGAAAATGTCTTCTACTGAAAGTGGATCTCCGCTGTGTACCTAATGTGATCGGAACAGCTTGATAGTGTGTCACAAACATGATGAAGTGTCTCTGAGGTAGGGTTTATCTATAATGGGACACTCAGGAAACTTATGATAAATTAATTAAATCAGTTTTAATACCCCCACACTTATGCAGCTGATGGTGATGTTAAAGCACAAACAATGGCCAGCTGCAAATTAATATAGCCCCCTTGGAGTTTATTGCATTAAAGACTTATATTACTATTAATTTAAAACCAAGGGCCTCCACATTGAAAAGATCTGACCTTACTGTGCTTTTCACTGTGAGCTTCTGATACATTGCCTAGGGATGACCAGAACACCTTAGGTATATGCAAGTGTCTCACAGCAGTTCAAAATAACGTCTGTGGAGGGAGCAAACATATTCAGCTGCAACTAGAAATACAGACCCTAAGAAATACCTTGGACACAAACAGGTTCAAGGTTCAATGCCCACAAACCCAATCTCTTGTTTTAGTCACTATTGCTTGAGCTTGATCCATCTCAAAGCAAAGCTAAACTAACTCTTAACTCCACATCTGTGGCTGTAAATTACATTATTTAATAAGTGTCCAGTGCAGAATTTGTCCTTTTTTCTCCTTAAACAGCTCAGAAACTTCAAGTATTTTGCTCTGCATTTGGAATCCTTCCACTCATCAGTGAAGTATGTTGTCTCATTGGAGTGATTTTACAATGATCTCCTACCCCAATAAGAAGCATATTTGACCTGATCTGTGGCAGAAGTAGGAATTATTGTTAGCCACAAGGTCATGTCTTCCCATCCCAAAGGTTCTACCATGCCAAAATTTGCAATAAAGTCTATTAAATAATACCTGTAATAACTTGCAGCTGGTATCACTCCACCACATGTCATTTTGAAGGACAAGTCCACGTGTCTCAACTTCAGTGCAAAAAGACAACTAATAAAGTAGTGCTTCCAGAAATGGCAATTAAGTATTCAAATGTATTTTCTGACAATTCCTCACTGGCATTTCATCCAGCTTTCTCTATAGGCTTTTCAAAAATACACCTTATTCAGCAAGAGTCTTTACCAGATTTTGTTAAAATTGCTTTTTGGACTTTTGTTAGTAGTAATTTTAGTTATCTTCTGGTTTTGCTTTCAAAAAAAGAAATATCCAGAAGAAATGGCTTCTGGTATTCCATAATGCCAAAGTGAGGAGCTGCCAGTGTGAGTTTAGACAACACATAAACACAAGACAGAGTCAATAATCTGGTGATGTCTTTGACTGTTGAATTCACCTGAAGAAAACTGAAGATCACAGAATCACAGACTGGCTTAGATTGAAAGGGACCTTAAAGCTCATCTTGTTCCAGCCCCCTGCCATGTGCAAAGACACGTTCTACCAGACCAGGCTGCTCTAAGCCCCATCCAACCTGGCCTTGAACACTTCCAGGGATGGGGCAGCCACAGCTTCTCTGGGCAACCTGTGCCAGGGCCTTGCCACCCTCACAGGGAAAAATTTCTTCGAAATATCCAGTTTAACCCTGGTTTCTGTCAGTGTGAGATCATTCCCCCTTGTCACAGACTCACAGAGTCACAGAATATTCTGAGTTGGAAAGGGCCCACTAGGATCATTCTGCCATTCCAGGCCCTTGTCCAAAGTCCCCCTCCAGCTCTCTTTCAGAATCCTCCCTCCCCTACTGCCCTTGCTGTGGGATCAGCCCAGCACATGGGGGCTTCTGGGCTCTCAGCACCCAGGGTCAATCCTGTTGAGCTTCTCATCCATCAACACTCTCGAATTCTTCTCCCCAGGGCTACTCCCTGTTCATTCTCTGCCCAGCCTCTGTTTGTGCTTGGGATTGCCCTGATCCATGAGCAGGACCTTGCGCTTGGTCTGGTTAAACTTCACAAGGTTTACACAGACCCACTTCTCCAGCCTGTCCAGATCCCTCTGGATGCCATCCCTTCCCACTCAGGCTGGGTAGATGGGCAGGTTATGGATTGGGAGCACTGTGTGCTACTGTACTCGCTGCAGCCGCAGGAACTTCATCTTTCATGATAACACACTGCACGAACACCCGTGGGGACATAATAAATGTTATAGTGTGATCTTCAAAATGATGCAGATGACAGCCTTTTGATTTGGTTAAAAAATTCACATGGTAGTTTCCTAAGGCATCAGTAAATTACACAGGGTCCTATGTAATGCCATATACATGGGTGAGTTGGGCAGTACTGCTCCAGCATTACTGCCTCCAGTGACTGCTCATAATTAGGGACAAAAGAAGCCACTCCCCAGCTGAAACTTGCAAATGCTCTGTTCAAAATAATCCAGCAATCTTAATTAATGAACTAATTACTGCAAGCCCTACAATTCAGGAATGATCAGGGTTATTAAACCTGTCCAGATGTGTTGAATGGTCATTGTGGTGAACTATACAAGGCAGGGACTAAACCTCTCAAAACTCATGAAAATCAGATGTAACCTTATCCCTACAAACTTCTCATTTTATAATGCCCTTGGAAACGGTTCATTTTCATGCTGACATAACAAAACCCAACTATAAGTCTAAAATTTAGAATGAGCTTGAGCTAGTGTGAGCTGGAAATCTGCCAGGACTTCTTTGCAGCTGTATGACTTCCACTGCTACAAAATCACTAATAAATCCACATGGGGTTTGGGGTCATATTTGAATTTTTCTCTGGGCGATATTTTACTTTTTAGTCCCTGAATTGTAAGTTAGAGCTCTCAGTCTACATCAAGCAGCAAATTCAATGCAATCTCTATATACATGGCAGGTGAACTGCTATGTTAAGTAACTCATTTGACTTTTCTAAACATCACTGTTTTATCATCAAAGTCTGTTCCTGTGGAAATGAAGAAAAGTAGGAAAATCCTGCTATGGTAATGACATATGGACTTTACATTCAGCAAATCTATGTAAATTAGTGTCCTGGTGTTCTCTGGGATGGAGTTAATTTTCTTCCTAGTAGCTGGTATGTGGTTGTATTTTGGATTTAGGATGAGAATAATGTTGATAACATACTTTTTATAGAAGGAGAAGATGAAGAACTGGGGAAAAATCAGTCACAGAAACATCACGTTTCATCTGAGGATGGACTTATTTTTTTGTGAAAGTATGTTTTGGTTTTTTTTAATATTTTGGGCAAACGAGCAGTGACATCCTCACACTGCTTCCATAAATTGTTTTTAGTGATTTATCTCAGGAAAAACTATTCTTACAGCTGTGATTTTCTGTCTAAGTCTAAGCTAGAATTAGTTTTGCTCTCTGGAGGAAACATAGTGAGAGTCTCAAAGGCAGAAAGCATTCTCGAAATTTCTTGATGTTTAGATAATTTTCTCATTCTGAATCCATTTTTCACACCTCGGGCAAAGAAATCCCCAGATTTCATCCTAAAAATCAAATTTCAGTCATCCAAGGTGAAAATGGAAAGCTCAAAAGGAAGGAGAGTGTGTCTTGTAATGAACCAGAAACCAGCAGGTGAATCAAACTGATACAACAGGTCCAAAATTACTATGTTTGAACTTCCTGATCTCAACATGTTTCAGGAGTCTGGGTGCTTGAAAATAGAACACTTGGCTATAGAAAATACTGAAATAGAAGATTTTTTCATCAGAAGGAAAAAATGGAGACACACTTGTTCCCAGATCTTCCAAAAAAGGCCACTATTTTTAATCAATTTTCCTGATCAGAGACAGTAACATTCAGAACTCATACACAATACCAGGCTCAACGATGTCCAAAACTTAAGCTTGAGGTATCGAATTTATTTGATGCCTACATATGGAATCAAGCAATTTGGGGAAAAAAGTCCATATAGATGTGTTACTATGGGATAAACCAGGATCACACAGAGGAAAAGTTTAGCATCTCCATTTCAACTATGAAGCATTTTGGAGTAAAGCAGACCATGGTGAGCAGCTGCACAGGAAGGAGCAGGATGGAAGATGACTTCATCCCACAAGGATGGCCATCAAACCCCAGAAAACTTGACTTTCCATTCCACTTTTCATTTTACTTCCTCTTTTTAACAAGTTCACTTTTGAATACCCTAGACCAAAATAAGTGCTGAAGACAACGCTGTTACAACACCTCACCACAGCATGGATGTTACAAACCCAGGAGTACTGCAGATGAATGAAGGCATACTGGGCTTCCAGCAGGATGGTCTCCATGGCATGGGAGATGCATGGTGCTGAGAACAGGAGGACTGGAGGAGAGGAGGAGCAGAGGACAGGGTTTTCCAGCACAGCACAGCACACTCAATCCTTCCAGAGCTGCCCCACAAACAGGCATTCCCAGCACTGTGGCATGCACTAGGGACAGGCATTCCCAGTGCTGTGGCCTGCACTAGGGACAGGCATTCCTGTGCTGCTGCAGGGGTGGCAGGACTGGTGGTGCTGGCAGTGTGGGGACAGGTGTTTTGGCTCAGCCCCTGAGGGTCCCCGGCAGTGCCATAGGGATAAGCGTCTCAAGCACGACCACGTGTGCCAGGCAGGTGCTGCAGAGTGCTGTTGGGATGGATGGCCTTGGTGGGGCACAGGGACAGAACGGGTGCTCCAAGAGCTGCACGGTACATGGGGATGGTGCTGTTCCAGGTGGACATGGTCCCTCTGCTCAGGATGGATGTTTCCTGGGTGCGATGGGATGGAGGTAGATGTTGAGGGCTTGCTTGCTTTGGGCTTTGGTGTGTATAGGCATCATGATGGGTATGATGTGGGGTGAGTTGGCCTAATGTGGGATGGCTTGGCATGGAATGGGATGGGTCCATGTGATGTGGGATGGGTTGGTCTGATATTGGATTGGTTGACACAATGTGGGGCAGGTTGGGGGGACATGGGGCAGGTAGATGTGCTGTGGAGAAGGTTGGTGTGATGTGAGGCAAGTGGACGTGATGTGGGGCAGGTTCATAGAATCACAGGATCATGGAATAAGCTGAGTTGGAAGAGACTCATCAGGATCATCAAGTTCAATTCCTGGTCCTGTGCAGGACACCGCAACAATCCCACCATGTGCATTGTCCAAACGCTTCTTGAGCTCTGTCAGACGTGGTTCTGCGACCACATTCCTAGGGAGACTGTTCCAGTACTCAAGCACCCTCTGGATGAAGAACCTTTGTCTAACAGCCAACTTAAACCTTCCCCAACTCAGCTTCAGGCCATCCCTTCAGGTCCTGTCACTGGTCACGAGAGCAGAGAGATCGGTACCTGCCCCTCTGCTTCTCCTCCTGAGGATTTTTAAGACCTCAATGAGGTCTCCTCTCCTTGTTCAGTCACTTTTCCAGGCTGAACAAAAGAAGTGACCTCAGTCGCTCCTTATCAGGCCCTCCAAACCTTTCGCCGTCCTCTTGGCCCTCCTTTGGACGCTCTGCAATAGCCTAAGGCCTTTTGTATATTGCCATGAGATAGATGGATGTGAGATGCTGGCCTGCCGCGGGGCAGGTGTCACATGGGGCAGGTGGATATGATGTGGGGCAGGTCGGAGCGATGTGCAGGGGGCGGTGAGGATGACGCCACCGGGGATCCACAGAGCCCAGCCCCACACCCCGCTCTCCCCCCCCGGTTGCCGTGGCGACCGCTCCCGTCCCCTCCGCCGGACTATTTTCCGTCTCACCACGTGATGACAACAGCTCCCGCACACGTGACGGAGGGCATGCTGTCAATCAAACCCGATCTGCTCCAATCACCGCCCGCTCCTTCGGGCGCCGTCCCGCCTTCCGGAAGCGGGCTCTCTGATGGGCGCCGGCGCGCGTTCCAGCGGTTTGACAGGGCCAGCGCGGAGGGGCGTTGATTTGTGTCAGGTTCAGCCAATCGTAACTCGAGAAGGCGAGCCGCTCCCGCCCCCGCGGCGCGAAGGCCAATGGGCGTGCAGGAGGCGGGGCTTCCCCACCCCCCGGCACTGCGGTAATATGGCTCCGTAGCGGGCGGCCGGCTCGGCGCTGCTGCCGCCATTAACCCCTGCGCGCCCGGCGGCCTCGGGGGAGTGGAGCGGGGACCCTGCGTGAGGATGACCTCGGCTGCCGGTTCCGCCGCATTACCGCCCGGCTCCGCCGCCCGCGCCCTGCATGTGGAGCTGCCTTCGCAGCAGGTACTGCGGGGCCTCGGGGCGGTGCTCGGAGGGATCTGAGGTGGAGGAGGGTGTCCTGAGGTGAATCAGGGGTGTCCCCTGAAGTGTGGGGTGTTCTGAGGTGAAGGTGCTGTGCTCTTTTAGGTGTGGGATGCCCTGAGATGTGCACAGGGGCGTGCTCACTGCGTTGTGGGTTGTTATGGGGTGAAAAGAGATGTTTCCTGAACTGAGGAGTGCTCCCAGAGCTGTACAGGGGTTGCTCCCTCGGGTGAATGGGGATGCTCCCTGATGTGTGGGGTGCCCTGAGGTAAAGGGGTGGACAAGTACTCCATGAGGTGTCAGTGGGACTTCCCCGACGTCTAGGGGTGCCTGAGGTAGAGTCCCGTAGATGATGGAAGGGGAGTCCCTGAGGCAAGGGGGAGTTTGAGCACGTTTCTCTTAGGCTGGTAGGAAGGCCAGAGGAAGCATAGAGGTAGGGGTCTGTGCCTCTCTCCCGGAGGAGTAAGGTGGTGTTTCCCAGGAAACTACTTCTGTGCCTACAAAGGATCTGGGGCAGACTGAAAGTGGGAGCTGCAGCAGGAATAACACCCCGAAAAATCGGTGTTAGACTTGGGCACTTCGTGAGGCCGGAGCAGCTGGGGTGTCCTCTTGGCAGGGTGGGGAGCAAGTGTGGATATAACATGCGGTGTTTTCTGAAAAGTGGTGAAATGTTCCCTCTCTGTTGCAGCCTATCTTCAGCTAACTCTCTTTTTCCTGTTTGCTGATAGTTGGCTTTTGGTTTACTGGGCATTTGTCCCATGTTTTAATTTTGGAGAGCCTTAAGTTTGAGCAAGGAAGACTAGGTTCTGCCTGAGCATTTAGCAATCCCTATCAAACCGACTCTGCCCTTTCCCCTCTTGCATGTGGTGGCTTTGATCGTACAGGAGCTGGAGCAGGAGTGGTGAAGGACGGAGTCATTAGCAAAGTTTTGCTTTTTTTTAGAAACATTGTAAGATGTGAGTCCTGTTTTGGCTCATTGACTTGGTGCATACGATGTTATTACAAGGTAGACACAGCATCTGTGTTACTTGAGCTATACGTTACCAGGTGGGAATATAAAGAGTACCTAGAGAAAAAAATCAACAGATGTTAACCTGAAGTGGAGCTATAGCTGCTCTTTTGTTAAACATGTTTTAGGAGACATCCACTTAGGGGCAAAGGCAGGGAATGAAGATGGCTGTTGGCCACCCAACCCTAATTTGCGAGCAAGTACTTATTCTGAAATACGGGTCTGCTCTGTGTTAATAAACATAAACATGAATACTGCTCTGTATGGACAGGAAACAGTGGATTGTCCACAAGATCAAGTATGGCCTTCTCCCTGCTGAATTTTTGGTTTTATTCTTTCTCAGGCTTGTGCAAGGACCAAGTGAATGCTGCTGGGAGAAGCCTGAGATATTAGTCATTGGACTTCGTTTGTGAAAGTGAGACCAAAACACAGGCATTTTCTCCTAGGAGCAGAAATTTTTATAGGAGTTTGCAGGAGCAGAAACTGAGTCATCAATTATAGGATGTTCCAGTTGAGTAAATATTTATCAAGGATGCTTGTATGTTAATTGTAGCAAGTGTGAGTCTGTGACAGAGACTGAGGTATTGTTCTGCTGTGTGCTCAGCTAACACAAGGACCATGTGCTGAGGGATCTGTGTGCTGTGTCCATACTTGGAATCAAATTGAGAGGTTCAGCTGAACACACTGATAGCAAATCACCCTGTTTCTCTGAATTATCTGAGCTCAAAAGTCTGTTACAGAAGTGCAAGATATCTTGAAGGGGCTCAGCACGCTGGAGCTGTTTTACTGCAGAATTATGAAAAAGAAAAGTCATTCCCAGTGTATTGTACACTTCTGTAATGCCATAGTCTGGCTGATCCAAGCTATGTGGTGCTAAGTAAGGCAAGGTAATTGTTTGCTACATGCCAGTGCAGAAATCAACTCGGTGATTTGTTTCAGTAGGCAGTTTTCTCTAGAACACCCAGTGCTACATTTTTTGACTGTACGGATTGAGAACAGGATGGTCTGAGTCATGGCTATAAGTCTCTCTAAAGTCAAATTCTCAACTGTGAATTTGAGGTGAGTGCTTTTAATGACTGAAGTAGTGACTTTCTAAGGGCAGAAATCCTGTGATGTAATTTGGGTTTAGTCTAGCTTTAATTGTTCTACTAACATTCACATTGATTAGAAAACAACATTCCTGCTACTGACACTTCTGCAAGAGTGAAAAGCGAAGTCCAAAACCTATTGCTACTGTGACCACACTTGTGTCAAAAGTTTGTTTGCATGGCAGGATGACAGGGGCAAAGAATACCTTTTACTGTTGTATTCAGTGTTTTAAGAAAGAGAAATGAGGATATGGCTGTAAGGAAATGCATCTAAGGAAATGAATCCCTTAGTAATTGTGTCAGGATGTTGTTCTCTTTTTCTGTAAGCATAACAGAACTGAAAATGATAAATAATTGCACTTTAGGAGCAGAGATTCTTTAGTAATATCTCTTCCCAGTTGCTCAATGCAAGAAAATTGGGAGTGTCGTGATAACTTAAGGACTTCTGAATTCTCAAACTGTTCAATCCTGTCATTATAAGCAGTTCAAAACAATGGGTTGGGGGACCTAAACCTTTCAGACTCCTATATATCCTCATTGGAAAAGACTGGACAGAAAAATGCGGTCTGAATGTAGAGAGGCAGTCATGCCACAGTCAAATGATCTGTTGAATGCTACTGTGCTAATTGCTGGCCAAAACAGATTTCATGTGCAGTTGTCTAGTAACAGGAAAGCACATAGTCATAGACTCAAGAAGCAGTGCCTGGGAGGGTGCAAATGAGGGAGGGAGATGTATCTGCTGAGTATGGATGTGGTGGTAAGGAGGGAAGGGGTAAATTGTGGTGTTGTGCACAGCCATGAATAATGTCAGACCATGTGACCCAATATTTTATGTATCTTTCAGTTCACAAACATCTCTTGACAGATAGTGAAAGTTTCTGTTGAGAGGGGCAGCAATGAGGTTTCAGTTACAGGTGTCAGAAGTGTATGTTTAGGGTAGAGCAAAACAGCAACCAGTTAGTGAAACTTCCCAAGGACACTCTGTAGCCTCCGTTAACTTTATGGCTGGAATTCCTGAAGGTCGAATTGACATTTTATGCACTTTTAAGAGTCCAAGAACAGTGCTCAACATACATGGCTCTTGTGGCTTTCATACTAGCTTAACTCTGGGAGCATCTGTAGCCTCGGGATTTGACTGTCCAACCAATTCCTTATCCATCTAACAGTCCGGTCATCAAATCCATCTCTCCAATTTGGAGAGAAGGATGTTGTGGGGGACCATGTCAAAGGTTTTACAGAAGTCCAGATAAATGACATCTGTAACTCTTCCCTTGTCCACTGATCTGGTCACCCCACCATAGAAGGCCATTGGGTCGGTCAAGCTGGACTTTGTTTTGGTGGAACCATGATGGCTGTCGAATCACCTGCCTGTCTTCCATGTGCCTTATCACCGCTTCTCAGAGGATCTATTCTGGGGTCTTCCCAGANGCTGTCCATCCATTCAAGAGGTGCAGGAAGAGAGGTTGTCATTGAAGACTGAGGCAAAAAAGCTGTTGAGTACCTCAGCCTTCTCATCTGTTGTTACCAGTTTTCCAGCATTATTCATCAGGGGGTTGTACCTTCTTTGACCTTTTTTGTCTGGGTAGCATGTGTAGAAACCCTTCTTTTGCATTCCCTGCCAGGTTCAGTTCCAGATTCAACTTGATTTCTTTCTTTAAAGATGTATATCATTCATACACAACATTTTGGGCAACATGGCAGAAAGGGATGATTCCAAGTGTGCTGGTAAATGTGTTTGAGGGGTCTTGTGTAGGAGAAGTGAAGAAAGTTTCGTATGGGTCCAGGGCTGCACACGAATGAGACTTTGAACTAAGCAGTGAGAAAATAGTATCTTTTTAAACAATAGTTTTATATTACTCTTGTTATATATTCTCCTGAGTAATATTGGAAAAAAAGACTGACTCTTAAATATTTTACTTCCCCTTTCCTACAAAATATGGGGGGGGAGGGAATCAGAACAGTGGATGGAAAGTGTTCTACTGGAGTGTTGCTTTCACTTCTCTTTGACACATGCTGTCTTTAAATGCTGAGTGGGAGGGAAATGCTGCTCCAGTGAAACACCATGGTGTGAGTTGTGACCTGCTGATCTTACTCAGTTGTATCCATACCCACCTGTGTCAATGTTTAGTGTTTGTTAGAGACAAATTAGGAGGAGTAATTGTTAAAGTTACTAGAAAATTGTAATTTTAGCCCAAAAGGCTGACTGTTAACCTGGGGCTGGAATTTTGCTATCTGCAGTGTACTACCTGTGTTCCGTAAGGGATGCAGGTGTGTTTTGCAGACCAAATGATCTATTGATAAGTTAGAGAGAGACTGTTCTGTCTGAAAGCCATACTAAATTGGTTTTTGTGCTTTATTTGGGATGTTTGTGGTGGGTTAGGGAATGCTCTTAATTGAGCAACTTGCTAGCTAAAGACCAGATTCTCATTTATGAAGGGAAACTGACTTATTTGCCCTTGATTTATCATCCAGTAACAAGATAAGCATTAATATGCTTCAGGTTATTAATCCTCATATGCTGTTTGCATGTGCAACCTAGAGCATCCTTAAGTACTCCTTTAAGGTCAAAATTGCCATTGCTTTGATTTTGTTGATGCCCTTGGTTCTGTAAGGCCCTGTTTACTTTTTGGGTCCTTCCTTCTGAGTATTATCTTGATATTCCCAGGTTATTCCCACAACTAATGTGGACTAATGCTCTCTTCCCCAAGATCACGTTAAGAGGCTTAATGGACTTCTCTCAACTGCTGCACTGTGTTATTGATGAGGTGGGACTTGCACCCTGGTGTTCTCTTTTCTATCTGGTGCGTTAATTCCCATGCTGTATCAAAGAAGCAGTTACTGTTTCAGTCTTTCATCTTGGGACTAAATACTTAGACAGACTCAGAGAAACATATCAATAAGGAAAGATGTTATTTCTAGCTACCTCTTCTAAAAGGTCTTGGTTAGAGATGGGAAGACTATCTAGTTCCCTATTATTTGCATCTTACGTAAATACCTAGCAAGAAGAGCTTTGTTTGGCCAGTAGGCAATACTTGTAAGATTTTCTTAACCATAGTTTATAGCAGTTTTTTTAGAGTGTGTTGACAGTTCTTACTCTGTGGAGCTGTGGTGTTTGCCAGCTCATGGGATCTGTCGTTCTAGATGTTACAGTGACCATAACCAAACACAGCTGTTGAAACAATGCACAGAAAGAACTTCTTTTTTTTTTGCCCAAGACCCTGCACAGGTTCATGATTTTGCTTTTGAACCCTTCCTGCTAACATTATGTTTAAGTTAATTCTGTGTATTGAGTCTTGTATTGCCATACCTAACCTGCTATCCTGTTTGTGTCCCAAGAGTGAATACCTGTATCTTCTGTACCTGCCCCTACAATGTGTTTTAAATAACAGGCTTTTACAGTCTTTCTGCAAAGATCAGCAGAAAGATTCTGGATGTGGAAAAAAAGGATAGAGATGCAGAAAATTAATGAGGCATGTGAACATCATGAGCTTACATCAGTTTTAGTCTTAGTTCTTTCATTCATTTTGGGCTCTAAATTAAGTGGTGTAGATTTTCTACATGTGATTATGGAGTACAAAGAGAAGATTTCTTGTGCCTGCTGAACAGTTACCACCTGTTCATGGGGGTAGAAGTTGAGTGCTGAGTTGCTCCTCAGTGTAAATGCAATTACTTAGTGAGGAAGGAGTTTAGAGGTTAGCTAGTAGGAGAGGGTACCAAAGAACACAGCTGTCTTTCAGGAGTAATACATAGTCTTAAGTTTTTTTCAGTTATAATATAGTTATGTTTTAACTATTTTCTGATGCTACTGTTGCTTTAATTAGGATTAAAGGAGCAAATCATGCCATAGACTAACATATTTTGTTAGATCTGACATTGACTTCAGATGTTGCATTCTTTAACTCCATACTGACCTTGCAAAGGGCTGTTTTGCATTCAGATAGCTGGAAAATAATTATGCTTCTGCATGGGCCACGTCAAGTATTGAGATATTCCTGAGTCTTCCTGTTTCACTTTCTCCGTGTGTGAATTAGGGCTGACTTGATGTGTTTTGAACATCTTCCATTTGCTAACTGTTTCTGGTGAAGCTCTCAGTGCAGTACAGAAGCAGGAGTAGCCATGGCAATGGAGTATAGATGATAAGAAATCTGTATTGACCCTTGATGTGTTCACGTGAAAGCTTCATAGCTATTTTCCTTCTTACGGAAATTTTCAAAAGCCTTTCAGCTGCCCAGAAGCATAAGGGAAAGGAGACATTCTGATTTAAGGAACTGTAAACTAAAACTCACAATTGTGCATCTTGGAAAACTTTGAGCCCACATTTATGAAATAGCTTTGATTTTTCTTGTGGTCATTCAGGCTTTGATTTTTCTTGTGGTCATTTAGTCTGGGTAAATCACTCTGCACAGGTTCAGTGTATCTGGTTCCTTGCATAAGATCTTTGGGAATGTGAGGTATGTGGTGTATATGAGTGTGTTGCACCTTCATAGGAGAAAAAGTGCAGTTGTGTTCCTATAGTGCATCTTTGAACTGGTATTGTCCTCAGTTCTGATTCTTAGTAGAAATTCCTAGTTTTTTAAAGGCAATTGCAAGGAAGTAGCTAATCTTAAAATGGGAAAGGCGTTCCTGGGTGGCTATTGTTCACTTGACAAGAGGAAATGGAGATATGAAGGAGGTGCAGTTATAAGGAGGACCACAAGTGATTCCCTGAACTAATGATGGCTGTATATCAACTAACTATGGCTACGTAGCTTTGAGGGCCTTGCTGTCTTCAAGTCTGTGCTGGAAGACACTGAAATAGAATTTTAAAAAATTCCTTATGGTGTGTCCTGCAAAATTGCATATCAAACGCTTCTGCTTTGTATCAGAAGTAGATCCTGAAAGCCCATTTGATTCTCCTGACTCTGAACTGTGGAAAACTGTTAAACTGCAAACCTTATAAATCTTCCTAGCAAGTGCATAAATTGGAGTACAAGCATTTTCTTGCCTTTCCTGTGGTTTTAAGTAACCGTACATCTGAGTAGTGCCTAAACTTCCCGTGAACGTTTATTGGATATGATAAGCTTTATGTTCTGCAGCAGAGTTGACCCAAACTTCCTGTGAGATATGCTCCACTTCAAAAAAAAAAAAAAGGTATTAAGTTGGAAAATGAGGCAGCTTGAAAACTTACATAAAATTAAGTATGATTTCTTGTCTACCATTTGACTTCCAAGAGATTGGGTCATGTGATTGCTTCTTAATATTCAAACTGGCACGGAGAGGTGAAAGCAAATAGTAAAAATCTGAGCAAGTTGGAAGGTGCAATATTGAGGTGTAGAGCAGTGCTGTGATAATAAATAATACTCATGTTGGCTAAATGTAGATCATATTTTGGTAACTTTTTTTTTGTTTCAGGACTGGTTTTATGCTTTTTAAGGAAAAAAAATACCCATCTCAACTTGTCTGCTATGAGCTACAAAGCACACAGAGCCCTCTGTTTTAATATTACTTAATTCTGACAAATATTCAGACATCTAAATAGCTGACATTGCAAGCTCAGGTCTCTTCAGTTCAAAAACACTGGATTTGCTGTAGTAACATTTGTGTTGCTGACTAATCTTTGCCTCCTGCTTTAATGCTAAAATAGTTGGAAGGATTTTGCTTAAATTCTTCCAGAGCTTCTGTGGGTCGTAAAGCAAGGAATCAAGCTATGAAATTCATGTGAAAGTCAGTTAGAAACAGAGTGTGTACCATTTTATACAGAGGTCAGAGCTGATCCTGATCTGAAAAGAATTCAGGGAATCTACTTCCTTGACAGAATTGTGAAGAGGGCACCAATCTGAAAACAGAGATGGTGCCCAGAGATGAAGACTGTCTTGATGTGTCTTGATTAAGAACTATTTGATAAGTAGAGAGCTCCATTAAAGGCTAAGGAAGGAGACCTGATGCTGAAATTTTAGCCAGTGTTGAAAGTTCTTTTTTTTGGAAATACAGCTCATCTGGCCTCTGAGAGAGCCCTGAGTGGTGATATAATTTTGGTGAATTTGGGCTAAGTAATTCATGTAAACTTCTGCTTCACTTGTACAAGATGATTTCCCAACCTTCTTAATGCTGATTTTACCACTGTATTTACATTTTAGGGAAAGTAAGTTTCTGGTTACATGCGTTGTATGGAAAGTCATCAGGAATGGGTGGGTGGGGCAGCCTTTTTCAGATTCCATCACTGATGTATAAAACTTTCTTCATGGGCAATTGAATTTAAGCTTCATTCTGGAAAATGTATTCTTGTTTACTAAGTTCTTAAAAAATCTGCCTAATAGAATTTCTGAAACTTGCTTACCAGCCATGGGTGCAGTGAGCCCACTGTCTCTTACTTAGTCGCATCTGGAAGTTTTCAGCCAAACCTTTCATTCACAGAGGGAGCTGTTTGGTGGCATCTTGGATGGTTCTTGCTGGAAGAAACCAAACTGCCTGCCTTGCTTAAGTTCAGATACTCCCTTGACGCCTTTGCAAATTTATTTAACGTGTCAAAGGGCCTGCTGAGAGTAGGAGTCATGAATGGCTTTGCTAAAAGAGCCAGTGTTGAAGAGGTAGGACCATACTACTGGGAGAAGGCAGATGTGGGACAAAGAGAAGACAGACCTCCCCCTTTTCCCAGCTGTGAGCCATTAGATCATTTCAGCTGCCGACAGCATGATAGGCTTCGTGTGATAAGAATGGGCTTTGCTGATGCCAGTATTAGTGACTTGAGCTTCACAACTGATTCTTGGAGCCAGAGATAGAGTCAGTGTGATGGCTGAATACCAGAAATAGAAAATGGTGTTTGGCTGTGTTCTCATCTAGCTTGGATATGCAGACATTATTTTTTTTTTCCCGGGGTCATTAGATTCTTGTAGGGAAATAATGAAGTGGTTAAGATGGAAGAGGAGTCAGAACTCTCCAGGCTTGCTTTTGCTACCCATTATGTGACCTTGAACAAATAATTATAAAATTCCATGAATACTTGAGGCTGTTGTAGGTAGTCCTGTTCTCCTGCCATGAACAGTCCAGATGTTAACAACAGTGCACTTCTCTGTCATCTTACTCCCTTTTCTTACCTCCCTGCTGTGCCATCTCTGCAGTGATTTTTATTAATTATATCAGATTATGAAACAAAAAACCGTGAATAGCTTTATCACTTCTGTTTCTCAGGCCTGGAGGAAAGCAAAGAGTGGCATCTGCATCAGCTTAAGCCATAAAGAATCTGAAGTGTTGAAGTCTACCTGCTCTGTCCTCTTTTGTGGTGGGCACAGCTGTATAGCTGTAGGGAGCTGAATTGGAGGAACTTACCCAGATGCTGAATGAACTTTTAGTTTTGGCAGCTTTACCCTGGTTCAATTTTCTGACCCTCCCCATAAAACTTCACAAAACACATTGTGCAGGCTGGGAACACGCATCAGGATGTGGAAGGTGGCATTCTAGGCAGAGGTAGTGAAAGATTATGGTATCTTAGTGTTGGGGGAACTAAAGCATGAAGGGACAAGACAGTTTTAGTCCTTTAGACCTCAAAATACTTGGTAGACTGTCTGGAATCATCTGATGTAAAAGCTGTCTTAACAAGGTGTTGATGCTGAAAATACTTGATTTTGGAGCACTCTGACTTGTTTATGGCCTGTGGTAAATCTGGAGGGGTTCCCAGAAAGTCATTGAATGGGAACACTAGATATATTACACAACTGCAAACAGTTCCTCAGAATCATGAAAACTGAGTGTTTTGCTCTCTCTGAGTTTTGAGTGAAGCTGGTAATCTCTGAGCAGGGATGGTCTTGCTGCACTCCACAGCAGCTCTGTTAAGATGCTGTTGTAGAATTCTGGGAAGCTGCTTTTCTGCCTCTGCAGGCATGAGACCTGATGGTAGGTTCTGCTCTTTAGGTCTCTCCTACAGCTTTCCTGATCACAATTTCTATGTATCTTTGGGATAGCTGCTTGCTTATAACCTGTGCTATCTTTACATTCAGCAGTGTTTTTAAAATACGAGCTACTTAAGACTTCTAATGGAAAATTAGTGGCTCTCTTCTCCTGGTTTGTAGTCATTTATCTTCAAGGTAGAAGGAAGCACTAATTTCTTTCATGAGAGTCAACACGTAGTTGCTATACAGCAGTTGCTTTTAATCAAATGCAACTTAGAATGGCATTTAAAGCAAATGATAACAAGGCCTGCAATGTAATTTCACTGCTCCATTGGCTTTTTTGGGAATTGCAAAGTGTCGGAGTTTGGATCTAGTTTTTTTTGGGCTTTCTTTTTATCTTCAGGAATTTTTCTCCCATGAGGTGTTGTTAATGACTGAGTACTTAAGAGAACAAAAGCACATGGCCAAGGCCTTTCTTCCTGACAGGGCGGGGAGGGGGGAATCTCTCTCGTGAAAGTAGGGACAACTCTAGATTTTGGGGACTGAAAAAAGCAGGGGCGGGGAAGGGCTAGGTTCTCTCTTGCCTAAGGACCCTCAGAACTGCACGGGTGG
>VZTZ01033661.1:41401-76616 GCA_013400955.1 Drymodes brunneopygia | reverse complement strand
CACAGACATACACACAGACACACAGACACACAGACACACTGACACACTGACACACAGTCACAGACACAGACACAGACACAGACAGACACACACACACGGACACACACACAGATACACACACAGAAACACACAGACAGAGACACCCACAGACACACACACACGGACACACAGACACACAGACAGAGACATACACAGACACACACAGACACACAGACCCAGACACACACACACGGACACACAGACATAGACACCATAGACACATACACAGAGAGACACACACAGAGACACACAGTCACACAGTCACAGACAGACGCACACCGACACACAGACACAGACAGACACACAGACATAGACACACACACAGAGACACACACACAGATACACACACAGACACACAGACACACACAGACCTACACACAGACACATAGACACGCTCGTGTCTTCCCGTCCTCGGGTAGCCGGAGCCGAGTGTCCATCCCCGCGGCAGCAGCCACTGGATGGCAGCAGGTCCCCGGCGCTGCTGGTAGCAGAGAAGGACCGGCGGCTGCCGGGACAGGTCGTGGGGAGCGGGGCCTTGGGTAGCGTGCGCGGATCAGAGAGGAGGATCTGCTCCTCGGGGACTGTCCTGGTGCCAGGGTGTCCTTTATAGAGCCTGGTGAGATCTGAAGGTGAAGAATGACTACTAGGCAATGATAAACTGCCACTGCCAGAGAGCTGAGGCAGGGGCAGAGGTGAGGGGCGGCCCCGAGGCTGGGTCAGACGGGCGTGGGACCGGTGCTGCTGCACAGCCCGGCAGTGCTGGGCACTTCCCCAGGGGCAGAGGCACAGCACCCACCTGCCCAAAGGCGAGGGGTACAAGGTACCACAGTGTAAGGGATAGAATCATGGAGTCATAATTTTTGTTGTGAAGACATCTGAGGTCACTGAGTCCGACCATTAGCCCATCACTGCCCTGGCGCTACTTGGCCCCAAAGCCTCTTGAGCCTTTAATCCTAATTATTGTAGGAGTAATGAAAGCACTCTGGCTGCCATCCCTGTGGTGGCCGCTTGTGCAAACACTGGGGGGAGAACAGCCCTAAGGAATTAAAGTCTTCCAGCAGATTCTGTAGCAAACAGCGTCTGATTCTACAGGTGGCCCTTGCACAGCAAGGTGTCTTTGCGCAGGCATGAGCACGACACCCCAGCCTGATCCAGGCGTTACACATCTCTCTGGCACTTCTGGACTTGGCAAGAGAAAATCAGGTCCCAGACTGTTAGCCGCAGGAACCCAGAGAAACATAGAGCATCTCTGGAAACGCTTCCAGGGAATGAAGGATACTGCTGGTTCAGCTGCAGAGGGCGCTTTGGATGAGAGAATGAAGGCTCTCTGCATCCATTGAAATGTCCCAGAGACGGTTCTGGGGTGATGAGGTGCTCTCACAACTGAGAAGGGTTGGGAAAGCACTCAGGTCAGCTGGAGCTGAGGACAGCAAGGACTAGAAGGATCCAGGGCAGCATGGCACGGTTGGTCGTGCTGGCAGCGGGATCACTTGTTCCCATGCTTTTGAAACCAGGAAGCCAGCCCCAGGGAGATGATGATGAGGAAACCAGTGAGGGAGGAGCTCTAAGCCAGCGGACCTTTGCAAAGGGCTTCTTGTTCCCACTTGGAGTTCTGGTCCTGCTTGGACTTGGGGAGGTGCTGTAGTTCTCTTTCTTGGGCAATGTCCCTAAGCCTCAGACAGGAATTAATGGGCTCATGAAAGGAATGGGAGTCTGAGGGATTAGGGAGAATGTCACCTCTTACAGCTGGCATGGGAACCAGGTACATGAGTGGCTGCAGGAAGGCAGTGGGTGGGAGAGCTGGCAGAGTCCAACCGGGCTGCAGCTGTGTGGGATTCACAAATCTCCCCAAAGCGCTGGCGAGGTAACTGGGGCACTGTGGGACTGGCACATTGGTAGCAGTAACGGGATTACAAATTCCAGGGCAAAGTGAGCCAGGTAGCAACAGGCTGTGCTGTGATGGGCCACTGTTCAACCAGCTGGGGATTGCTCATCAGAAAGCTGAGGCAGAGCAAAAGAATAAACAGCATAAATACCTTGGGAATGAGGTAGAAGTTTGTTATAAGTTTAATGTAATTAAGGTAAATTAGTCATTACATAATGGTGAGACATAGACGTGTAAGGATGCCCTTTGGGCCTGTCTTATGTGTGTGGCCTTTGTGAGTAAGAGCTGCTGGGATCCCTCTGTGGCGTGGGTGGGTGCACCCCCAGTGATCAGAGTTGTGTTCCCGAGCATGGCCTCTCTCACTCTCCAACAGCCAGGCTGGGTCTCCTCGGGGACAGTCTCAGCACAAAGAGGGAAGACAGGGCAGGATGCTCTCCTGTCAAAGCCTCATTATTCAAATTCAAGCTCCTCTTCAAAAAACCAGAATGTCAAGAAACAGCACAGTTCCAGCATCAGTGGTCTCCTGGGAGAAATGTTAAAAGTGGGATCTTAAGCATCCAGTTTCTGTAACACAGGAAAGCTTTGGGTTGGTTGTGCCCTGATGGATTCCCCAGGATGACTTCAAAGGAGCCTCATCACCAGTGTGGGGTTTCATCTGAGGTGCCAAACCCCAGAGGGCAGAGGGGAGCGAGCCCCTTAGAAGCTGGGGACCTGTGAGGCCTTGGAGGGGTGGTTTGGTTGTCAGCAGCACATGCTAAAGCTCATGCTCAGCCCTTTCATTTGGAATGCCATGTAACAGCCTCCCCACTGTCATGCTGCCAGGCTGGCCTGAGTAGCACAGGGGGCCTGGCCAAGATAGTGCCCCCCAAGGTGGGCACCTTGGGAAGTTGGAAAGGACCTTCCTTATCCCGAAGAGCTTCCTTCCTTTTAGCACTGCTTTGGGAGATTTGTGAGCTTGTGGAGGTCAGCATGAGCAGGGAAAGACAGCCCTGGTCCCTGGAAGGACAGCCCCGGTCCCAGTCCCTCTCCCTGGAAGGATATCCTGCCTGCTCCCTGTTTGTTCCCTAGGGTAAAAATAGCCCTGCTTGTCTGCTGCAGCCTGGCTTGCACTAGACCTCTTGCAGGGCCAAGTGTCCTGCCCTTGGGAGGCTGCTCCAGAGTGTGGGCATCACGGACATCACGGAATGGGGCTGGCTCACAGGTGGATGGTTGTCTCCACAGGAGGATGGAGTTCCCAGATCCAGACTGGTACTAGGGCTGTGAATATCCCAGGGCTGGGTCTGGACTCAGCACTGCTGTTACCCCCAGGAAGGGCCTTGTCCCCAAGTCTCTGCTCCCACATTCCAGAGCTGCTGGGTTGTAAGCCCTTGCAACTTCCCAGCAAAGGAAATCCCTTGGCACCCTGATCTTTAGCACACCTTTGAGTTCTTGGAGGAGTTCCTGGGGAGGGGGGTACCTGGGGAGGGGGGCACCTGGCTAGGAAGTGAAGGTGATTTTTCTGCACTGTGTTCCTGTGAGCTCAAATAAACCTGTTCTAAATTCCCTGAGGGTCCAGAGACAGGAGTGAGGGAGAAGGGCAGAATTCAGCCCTTCCATCAGAAAGGGCTCTTGCTTGGATACCCTGCCAAGCATCCTCAGGGCTCTTCAGGGGTGGGAATATCCTGCTTTTCCTTCTCTGCTTCCTTTCCATTAGCATCAAGCTTCAGCTGTGTGCTGGCACCATGAGCTTTGGCTGCTGCTGTCTGGGACACTCCTGTGTCCATGTAAAGTCCTGCTAAGGCTGAGCTGGAGAGGATTTACTGGCAGAGCATAAGGACATGGACCTGAGGTGACAGAAGACATCCTGCTGGGTAAGGGTTGTCCTTGGTCAATGTTTGTTCAGCACAGATTGTTTTGTCCATTAATTGCTGGTGCATAACCAAGGCACGCTCAGCCTCAGGTGTATCCCACCCAAGGGACCTCAGGTGATGTTGATGGAGCTGACGCATCACACACTGAGCAGAGCCAGCCAGCCTCGTGCCCCTGGTGGTGCTGGTGCTCGCTCTGGGCATGCCTTCCAAGTCTAGGACTCCTCTTGAGTCTCCCACATCTTCTGGTGCTGAGGAGGGTGTCAAGGGTCACACTGCAGCATGGGGACAGATTCCCAGTCACCTCTGCCTCAGAGCAGTCCCTCGCTGTTGTCAGAGTGCCACTCTGGTGTCCCTCCTGCAGAGTTGCGTGCCCCAGCTGTATCCAGCTCTGGGGGTGGATGCCCTACAGGGACAGGCACAGGAGGAAGGAGCTGGTGATGCAAGGAGGGAGACACTGGCTTGTGCTGCCAGTTGGACACCTCAGCACAGCCGGGACATGGCACCAGCTCCCAGCACTGTGCCCCAACCCCATACTCTGGCTCTGCTCCAGCCATTCCTTACAGTGTAACTTTCAGGCTTTTAATTAAATGTCCATGAAACACCCATTTGAGATGCTTAATTTAAAGTGAGAGCTAATTAATTTTATGGGCCTTGGCCACGTCTTTTTCATTTCTGAGTTAATGCCTGGGCTGTGCTGGTGGAGGTGCAGGGAGCAAGGCAGCCTCTGGCTCCTGGGGCTGTCTAGACAGTGCTAGTTGTGAGTGTGGCTGGTGGCCCAGTCAAAGGTTGGTGGCCCTGTGTGGGGCTGGTGGCCCTGTGCAGGGCTGGTACCTCACTTAATCTCCTTGTGAGGCAGGCTCTCACTCCAGCCCAGCTGAGCAGGAGGAAAATAGGGCTGAGTTGGGCCTCTGTCCCAGCTGGACAGGGCTGGACCCACATCCAAGCACCATATCCCAGGCCCAGGCTCTGCTCCACAGCAGTGTCCTTGTTTCCAGGGACTGGCTCAGCATGACATTGGTCACCTTGCATTTGTCAACTGTGCAAGAACCTTTTCCCCCACTTCAGAGTAGATTTGGGGCCAAAGATTTGCTGTCTCATGCTGGCCTCCCCAAGACTCCCAGCACCACTGCAATGACTCCCATGGCCGTGGGAGCTTGGTGGAGCTTCTCCAGCAGCATCTGCTCAGCTTGGGGATGCTCAGAGCACTCTGCCCAGCCCTCCCATCCCAGGCTGTCCCTGATTATCATCTCATTGGGAAAAACATAGAGGGGCAGCCTGCTCCCCACACCTGTGAGCCATGTGGCCACCAAGGGACAAAGTGGCGCTCAGCAGAGCCCCTTGCTGCTAGCTGTGGAGAGGCTGGGAGCCAGCTCACAGGAGCTGGAGAGCAAAGCTCCTGCCAGGAGCAGCCCAGGGCTGAATTTGGTGGAAAGAGGGAGGGGGAGAATTCCCTGCTAGAGCTGATGCTGGCCCTGAGGGACAGGGGGAGAAGGGGGGATCTGTCTCTCCTATGCTTCAGATCTGCTGGGAAGGGGTTATGGGTGGCTCTGGTGAAGGTGTGCAGGTGCTGGGGTCCAGCTGGGCCCCTTGGCACGGTGACCCCATCCCTGCAGAGCTGCATATGCCAGTGCCTGCACCACAGGGAACACAGATGGGCTGTTTTTGAGGGCCTGGCAGACCTGCAGTCTCCTGCTTTATGGCTGACTGTAAAGGGCCTGCTATAAACTGTGATTGAAAACATGAATCGTCTCACTAATTAAACAGAGTTACTCCATGCCAGGAAATCTGTCTCTTTTGTCAGGATCTTTGTTTTTAAATGGGCATAAATCTCAGGCAAAGCTAAAGATTGGGTCCTGGACCCTTTATCACCAAGTGGCAGTGATTTATCCTGCGATTTACCCTGGCACCAGAGAAGGAATAGAATTAATAATAAATATTCCTTTCTAAGCCACAGTAAGCCTGGAAGTGTCTAAACACCCACCAGATCAGCACTGCCATTTCACAAACTGAGTTTGCTTTGGCTCTGAGAGCATCTTGCCAAGGCCAGCCTGGCCTGGTGTGGGAGGTCAGGGCGCTTTGGGCACTGCCCAGCAGGCTCAGTGAGCGGGGGATTGTGCTCCCCCCACACCAGCTGCTGAGGATGGACAAGGAGGGCCACAGAGGGACCTATTTGTGCTTCAGGGCTTGCAGCCAAAGCATCAATTGATGTGATACCCCACTCTGCAGTGCGCTGGTTCCTGCTGAGACCAGTTTGGGAAAGTGTGGCTTGATGCTCATATCCCTTCTGAACCACCAGGTTCTGGGCATGGCCCAGTGGGAAGGGGGTTCTCTGGATAGCACAGGCTTCAGGAGGGGTATGCAGGTGGCCCAAGTCCCCATCCTGACCAGGCCTTTGTTCACTGTGGCTGTGAGCCCTCTCTCCTCCTGCCCAAGCAAGCTGGGGCTCATGCTGTCCCTGTCTGGGGTGGTGCACTCACGCTCTTTGCAGAGCCTTGGCACTTGTGCACGACAGTAAATCCCTCCAAATGCTGCTTGCAAATTTCTTTCCAGCATTGGGAGAGCTGAAGGGCCACATCAGGATGTTAATGTCACATGGTAATGTCACTATGGCTGCAGCACTGCCCAGGTACAGCTGCCCGGGGTGGGCCCCTCCTGGTAGGGTCCTGTGGTGGGACCCCAGGTCCTGCCAGCCCCCAGTCCTGAGGCTGTGCCTGGTCCTGCCAGCTCCCAGGAACAGCCTCAACCCTGAGTCCTGTGCCATTTGCTTGTGGTGCCTCATTGGTATTTACAGAAGGTTCACAGGGAGTTACCTCACTTCCACTGATCTGTGGGTCAACATTGACAGAGCCTGCATGAACAGGGGAACAAGGCACCAGCAAACATTTGCAAATAGTGCAGTGTGTTCCCCCAGGAAGATCCTCTGACCTGTATTAGCAGCACCTGTGCAAGGCAAGAGAGAACGTGGAGCAGCTCAGAGCAGTGGGTGCTGCAGCTGAGCCAGATGTTCATGTTACTACAATGAGGAGGAAGAAACCCCAGCCCTGAAGCTCCTGCTCCTTAGCCTGCTCTCTCTGAGTGGATTTATTTGCATTCATGTCTTTGTGGCAGCTCAGCTGAGCAGCCCAGAGCAGCACACTCGCAGTCATGCAGAATGGACCCAGCAATGCCAGCAGGAAGGCCCGTTATGGTGGGGTGTGACTCTGGGAGGCCAGAAGAAGCTGCTTACAGCTGGGGCTATGGCATAGCTGTGGTGGAACACATCCCCAGCTTGCTTTTCCACTGTAGGTGTGGCCCCAAGGCCCTTGTCTGGGTTTTCAGCAGGTACCAAGTAGGGATGTCACTGCCTCAGGCCTGTGGGGTTCACCTGGATGCTGGTGGACCATTCTCATGCCCTGCTGCTCCTGTGTCCATTGCTGCTTGAAGGGTGTGAAGTGACCGAACCCCTCTCAGCTCTGTAGAAGGCTTGGGGCTCCATGAAGGAGGTGCAGAGAGGACTGTGATGCCTGCTTTTTCTTGTATATGGTTTTTGCACAGTTCTCTGTATCCACAGGTATTAGCACGCATACTTGTAATGCTTTAGGCCTGATAACTTAGCCTGGTTTCTTGGTGTCCAGTAGGCCGGGAGACCAAAGACCAGAGAACTGTAGAGCCAGGAAGTCCAAACATTCTACTATCGTAAGAACTCAAGGTCCCCATGCAGGACAGATTCTGTAAACTAGAAGTTAGCCATCCCAGCCCCCTTATTGGGCCCTCTTGTTAGATATGCTAATGTGTAAGGTCTTTAATTGTACACTCGATTGGGGGGTGGGAGGACATTGTGACGCGTGTCACCTGGGTGAAGCAATGCATGGAATGGGATCCTATTAAATACCGAGGTAAATGACCCCCAAACCTCTGGCCGTGTCTGGTTTCTCATTTCCTAAGACCAGGAAAAGGCATCAACTGGGGGACGTGCTGTGTCCCCCATGACCTGTTTCTCCTGCAGCAAACCAGGTTTAGATCTCTTCCTCACAACCCAAAATCACAGCACTGCCCCAGTTATGTTCTGCTGGCTTCAGGACACAAGCACTGGGAGGGAAGGTTGGGGGCTTTTCATTGCCAAAATGCTGTTAATTCGCTGCTCAGGCTTCCTTCTGCAGCCCATTCAGTCTTCCCCTGAGCCACTCCAGTCCTGATGGGGTTTGCAGGGAAAGCCTGGAACTACCACTCAGCCCCCCTTTGGGACCTGGGGTACCTCTCCATTCCTACCCCAGAAGGGAAGTGAGGAGAAGCCCCCCTTGTCACTGCCCTGGGTGTGACTGGGCACCTTGAGGCTCATATAGGGGTCTTATTCACCAGCCAGCACGGGGATCAGGGGAGGGTTTGCACCCACAACCACACCCACATCTGCACATACACGAGTGATTTGTGCTGTGACACGCAGTGCCCAGTGCCAAGGACAAGGATGTGCTGCTGGGCAGAGGGACGAGCGTGTCTGGCTGCAGAGCATGGCTGACCTGACGCTCTGCAAACCAGTTCTGCCATTCCAGACATGCTGGGTTTGCTATGAGTGTCTTTATCCAGCAGCAGCAAACACTGATGAGATAATTAGAGCTAAAAGATGGAGTGCAGCAGGAGAGCCGTGCCCTGCGCTGCTGGGATGTGTTTGGAGATGCTCTTCCCACAGAACCAGGAAGGGCTCCTGCATATGTGCTGATATAAAACCTGCTCCCTGGGTGATTTTAAGTGAGTGACAGGAAGAAAACAACTTTATTACTGTGAAAAGTCACCAGGTCTCATCACTTCTGCCACAAGGCAGATGGTCCCTGCTGAGGCTGAGAACCAGCTCAGGGGCGGGCAGTGGCTGGGGGAAACTGGAGAGAGAGCTGGCAGTGACCCAGGTCAGCAGAGCTGTCACCACCAGTGCAGGAAGCTGGGGGGCTCTGAGGTGTGCCTGGGCTCCCCAAAGAGCCCTTTCAACACCTTACTCCCTTGCAGTTGAACTACCCCCAATTTTCAGTCCATAGACAATTTATATCCCTGCCAGATATTTATTCCTGCTTTAAACAAGGGATTTTCAAGGAGACATTTTTCAAAACCCAATTGTATAGTGAAGAGTAGTAGATGAGAATATCACTGACAGTATAAAAGGCCTGGCAAATGCTGCTGGCAAGGTTTTTTAGGTGAGTAGACGCTCAGGATTTCTTTGCCAGTGTTTTCAAGGCATCTACCACTTATCCATGGGATCCTCTAGGCCACCTGTGATGCCCTTACAGGCTCAATTCTTGCCCCCAAAACACACAGAGGGATTTACTAGAGAAAGTTTTAACAAACACTTCTGATGGTTTTAACAATTTCTTGCTGTCAGGGAGATCCAACACAGCCAGCACATCCAAGCCTGTCCCAGCCACAGCAGTCAGGCAACACAACCCACATTTTTTGTTGGCCACTACTAATAAAACAGCCCAAGGGACTGTCCAAAGGGTCACAGTCACCAGATGGTCACTTGTGTTGCTCTAACACAGGTTTGGGGTGAAAAGGGAGGTTTGGGACCCTGGGGTGATGATACCCTAGTGTGCTGGTGAGGGCTGTGAGGGCTGTGGGGCCCTGTGGGTCCAGGGATAAGTAAAGGGATGATGCTGTGTGTCATGCTGTGCATGACCAGGGAGGATGCTGTGTGGGGTGCAGGGGGGATGTGGCTGCAGAACCAGTTAGGCAAGGCTCTCTGGTCTCAGGGTGCTGGCAGAACAGGCCTACCAAGTGTTTTGGGGACCTCCACAGCCTGGTGCTCATTTTCCCCCCTTCCCCAGCACCCAATCCCATCTCTGTTCTGATTCTGTCAGTCTCTGGCTGTTTGAAACTGTTTTCCAGAGTGTGCTGTCAGACTGGCTGTAGTTTGAAGCAGAAGCTCCCGACACACCATTAGCACATGGTGATTGGGAGCTGTGGAGATGCTGCGGGAGCAGCTTTGAGCTGGCAGCGGGCTGGGAGCTCCAGAAATGAGGAGGAGGCTCCGTGCAAGAGCTCCAGTGACTCCATCCCCTCAAGCACCCTGAACTGCTGCTGGATACTGAGAGTCTGGGCTGGGGCTTTTGGAAGAACTGCAGCATCTGTAAAACACCGGCAGTGCCCTCTCTGTTGGTGAGAGCCCTCACCCTTGCCCTTGCCTTTGCCCTGCACCCACTTGTACCCCCATGGGGACTGGTGGTGGGTGGGGACAGCTTTGTCCTGAGACCAGCCCTGTTTGGAGGCAAAGTTCTGCACCTGCAGTGCTGGAAATTTTGCTGCCCTGTTTCTGTGCTCCCAGGAGGCAACATGGGCTCCCAGGGGCCAGAAGGGTGGCTTATGGTTCTTCTCATGCTCCTTCCTGCACAACAGCACGGATCTGGGAAAAGTGGGTCAGTAAAGGGGTGAGATGTGCTGGTTCCTCTCCTCTGGGCTGTAGCCCTCAGCAGCTGGGAAGCCTGGCATCCTCTGGCAGCCAGAGCTGCCTGTGGCTCCTTGTGGGGTGGGGAAGATGGAAGAAGAACTGCAAGTTCCAGATTAATTGCAAGTTCAATGACTGTGTGCATGAATATTTAATTATCTACATCTGCCATGAATATGCATGATATGCAGATGCGAGAGGGAGCCAGCAGTGAGGTGGGTGTAGGCAGGAGTGCACGAGAGGACTGGAGTGGGAGGAAAGCTGGTACCAGCAGCACCAGCTCCCAGGGAACCCACCTGTCCCTGCACTCTGGCACACAGGGACCCCAAATGGGAGGAGCTGTGGGACTGCAGGGGACAGCCTGGGGTGGACAGCATGGCACCCGAGGTGGTGTGTGACACATGGGGCAGTGTGTGACACCGGGGAGTGGTGTGTGACACCCGGGGTGGTGTGTGACACCTGGGGTGGTGTGTGACACCCAGGGTAGTGTGTGACACCTGGGGCAGTGTGTGACACCTGGGACAGTGTGTGACACCCAGGGTAGTGTGTGACACCTGGGGCAGTGTGTGACACCTGGGACAGTGTGTGACACCCGGGGCAGTGTGTGACACCTGGGACAGTGTGTGACACCCGGGGCAGTGTGTGACACCTGGGGTGGTGTGTGGCAGGGAGAAGTGAGGACACATTGAGGACTTTCCTTGTGTCTGAGAATGTATTTCCCAGTGCTCCTCAAGGACAGGGTCTCTCAAAGAGCTCCAGAGATGCCCCAGGTCACCAACAGACATAAGACACTCTATGAGCCAGGTACCCCAACACCACAGCTCAAGGCATTGCTGCCAGATAAGAATAATCTTCTGACAGGAAGAAATTCTTCACTGTGAGGATGCTGAGGCTAAGGTACAGTGTGCCCAGGGAAGCTGTGGCTGCCCCATCCCTGGAAGTGTCCAAGGCCAGGTTGGATAGGGCTGCAGTGGAACAGATGCAGAGCAAGGTCTGGCAGGGAGAGCTTTATCTCCAGTTCCTGTGGGATTGCTACGGTGATTAGTGTTGCTGGGCCAGGCTGACAGGGGCAGGTACTGGGGTGCTGTATATCTGTCAGCACAGAGCTTTTTATTACTTATAATTACAGCATGAAATAGCTTTTTTTAAAATTTTATTTTGGCATTAGGAAAAGCCATTATGATATATGGACAAGGCTGCTACTCTCTTTCATTTTCTCATAAAGAACTCCATCGGTGGCTTTTGGTGGCTCCTGGGGCAGAAGGGTCATGTTGGAACCACATCTGTCCACTGTCCCCTGCCTCCTCCAAGACCACCCAGCACTTGGGCATCCCAGTGGGGTGGCTCTGTGCCAGCCAGGTCTGTGCCACGGGTGGTGCTGCTTCTCCTAAGCTCTCATGAGAACAGCTCAAGAGCAAGGAAATAGTCTGCCTCAAATTTTCTGGAAGGATTATTTTAGTTCAAAACTGCATTTCACAACAAAATACATGAAATACGTACTCTAGATTCCTCCCACAGAAGAAACAAATGCTTGACCCAGCCAAGGCTTTGGTATGAATGTGGTGGTGAAGAGCCAGTTTCTCCCCAGTTTCCTAGGGATGTGGATGTGCAGGGAGAAGCTGGCTCTGGGAGGGCTCCCAGCCATTTCTGGAGGGTGGGAGGGGGGCTTGTCTGCCGATACTCCAACACTGTGCTGCTTTTCCCTCTCCAGCCCCTGTTTGAAAGGGATTAGCTTAGAACATCAAAAGCACTTGCTTTACGTGAGTGTTTGATGTTCCCCCGAGCTGACTGCATTTGAGCACACAGAGAGGGAACATGTGTGTGGCATCAGCCCCTCACAGTCAGCAGTGCTACTGGGCAGTGAATTCACTCTGTGGCATCAGCTTCAGCCACATCCACTCCCAACCAACAGAGCCATGCGAGGGTTGTGGTGGAGCTCAGGGCTCACTGGTGGCTGCTGCTGTGGCAGAGAGGCCCACAGACCCCATCGTGGCCACTCCTGCCATCCTCCAGCCCCTGTCCCTTCCAGTCCTGCTGGGGGAGGCGTCTGATGGATCATTGTCAAAGGGACTCTTGGATTAGGTCTCCTTTTCCCTGCTGCTTTTGCCAAGATGTAGTAGGCAGTATTGGTGCTGAACGCATTTCTTGGATTCTTTTAAACATTTTGTTCTCCTGCACTACCCAGATTGCAGCAGTAATCCTCATTTAATATTTCTGAACCCACCGCTCCCCCAGACTTTTTCTCTAGCATCCTTGTTCCTCCTGATGTCCTGTCACATACACATCATTTCTGTAGAACAACAGAAGGAAATAAATTACATCCTTACAGTTCTTCAAATAACAGGAGTTGCTCCGAGAGTTATGGGGTTATATCTCCTCCTTCAAGGTTTATAATCAAAATGCTGTTGCTTGAGGATGGGCAGAAAGAGGAAAAGGCATTTGCCACAGACTGAGTGCCTGGCTCTGGGCTGGCAGCAGCAGCTCACAGGGTGAGCCCCAAAGGGCTCAGAAGGACCTAGCAGGCCCAGGGACGGGGCAAGGGCAGGACCATAGCTGCCAGCAGCTCCAGCCATCAGCCCTGTGCAGCTACACAAGCCCTGACTGTCAAAAAGCCTGGAATGCTGCAAAATTCCACTGTTGAAGGATGTGAAGCCACATTCCCCCAGGGAAGTGCCTGTGTGACCTTGTGAGAATCCAGTGCCAGGGCACACTGGAAGTTGAACTTGCCTTTCTGCTTTGCCCAGTCAGCTTTAGCCCAAATCCTCTGCAGTCTGTCTGGGGACATAGCTGCACACCCAATGCTGCAGCAGCAGGGCACAGGGAGGGGACAGGCAGGACATTGAATGGAGTTGGTGACAATGCTCAGGGGGAAACCTCTGGCCTGAACCAAGGGCCTGGGCTTTGCTTCTATGTTTGATCTTTCCCCCAGGGAAGCAAGGAGGAAGGCCAGGATTTGCAACTTCTCTTCCTGCTTTTGCAGATCTGGGTTAATAAATAAATCAGTGCAGCTGATTTTCTAGCCCAGATCCTCTGGTGCCCTGGTTTGCTGCATGTTAGCATCAGCGAGAGGCAGTAGGTGAAGGGCAGAGCACCCACGGGAGACCAGATTCCCTGTGTGCCCAGCACAGTAGGGCCCTTAGGCCAGACCACTGACTCGGGATGTGCTCAGGAAACTGTGACATGGATTAATGGCACGGTGGCACTGGGGCATGTCTGGGACCATGCTGTCCTCTACACCCCTGCCTTGGGAGCAAGGGTGTCCATGGAGCCCTCCAGCATCTAGTGAACGTGCAACAACAGCACTTCTGGTGCTCAAGGATTGCTAAGAGGATGAACACAGGTGCTTCCACCTCTGGAAGATTAGGGAAGAGGAGGACACGTGCTCATCACCAATCTCTTGAAAGTGGTGGGTGCAGAACTACCTGCACTGGTGCTGCAAAGAGCCCACTTGCAGCACAGACCCAATGGTTCTGAGGCACTCAGAGAGCTCACCTTGGAACTTGTCCCCCCTGTTGGGGTGCAGGAGAACAGAATCCAGGGGCTCCCATCCCTGTCCCCAGAGTCATGCTCCCATCCATGTCCCCAGAGCCATGCTCCCGTCCCTGTCCCCAGAGCCATGCTTCCAGCCCACTGCCACCAGCCCAGTGCCACTGGGGTACCGAAGACCAAATTCATGAGACTTTAACCAGGTGGCAGAGCTTGCCCATGAGCCAGAGGGGATCGCGCTGAGGGGACACACTGGAGGAGGACCATCTCCTTGACTCAGTGCTGTCAAAGTGCTCTGTCAGCCAGCTGGAAGGAACGAGGCATTTTCAGAGGGGATTTCAGTCTGCTGGAGTTTCAATCAATAGAGATAGGGCAGGTGGACAGTCTGGTGGGGAGCCAGAGCGGAGCAGGACTGGCCGGGGGTGTGGGTGCAGCTCCACTCTGTGCAAGAGGATCCAGCTGCTCCTGCCTTGCTCCGGAGCCAGGACACCTGTGCCTGTCCTGTGCATGGCAAGATGCTGAGGGCTTGGGAGAGGCTTAAAAGTCGATGACAGAGGCTTGTCAGAAGGACTCACGTCAGCCTGAGAAAGCACAGACGCACGTGGCAGGATGGCTGTGCCGGGGCTTGGCTGCAGCCTGGCGCTGTCTGTCCGTCTGTCTGCGTCACCGCTGCCAGGTTGCTCCCGTCGGCGTTTCCGCATCGCCTGCCGCCAGACTCACCTACCGCATGGAGCTCACTGAAGCTCCATGGGCAGATGCCCTCTTGGCTGGAGGAGCACAAACCCTTGCTTAGGGACAGCAAGACTCTCTGTAAGCCCATCCTCTGGAACACAGGAACTGAACGTGGGGCAGGACTGCTCCCAGAAAACATGCCTGGGAGGAAGGAGCAAGCAGCCCACATGACCTTAGTGCAGGGAGAAAGGTTCTGCCGGGTCTGGGAAGGGGCTGACACATGAAAAGTGCATCTCTGGCCCCTAGTAGCATCATGTTCTCTCACAAAGGTCTTTAAGACCTTTTATTCAGAGATTGGAACCAGGTGGCTCAGTCCACTCGGCTGTCAGGGAAGGCAGCCTGGTAGGGGGGTGGCCAGGAGACAGACACTGGTGCCACTGGTGCCATTGGTGCCAGGCAGTGACATGGGCAGCAGAGGAGCTCAGGGAGCAGAGAGCTGCCCTAGGGCTGTGCTGTGCTCCTGGTGCCACAGCAGCACAAATGTTCTGTCTCTCCTGCTGCTCTTTCAAAGCCAGTCACTGTCATCAGAGCCACTAGCCCAGAGAAAATCTAAGGTTTGGGAAACTGCTGGGGTGAGGAATGCTGGTGATGCTGGTGGGAATGTTGGGGATGCTGGTGGGAATGATGGTGGGAATGCTGGGGATGCTGATAGGAATGCTGGGGATGCTGGTGGGAAGGATGGGGATGCTGTGCAGCACAGCCCTTGCTGCCAGGCTCAGCTGCCAACATGCCCCGGCAGCACCCATCAGTGATCAATGAGCCAGTGCAATGTCAGGTGAAGGAAGAAGAGGATGGGACAGAGTGGAGAGGAAGCCCCACACTGGCCTCTTGTGGGTTAAATCATGCAAACCTCTGCTCCCACTGAGCATCACAGCTGGGGCCCTCAGTGGATAAATCGCTGCCCTAACACTGCACACCCCATCCCTTTTGTTCAGGAGCAAGGAGTAAGCATCTCTTGTGAGAGGCCATTCAGTACCTGTCAATACCAGAACTGTCCCTCCTCAGAAGCACACAGCACATTTGCTTGCAACTCCCAGCCAAGACTGACTGGTGAGTGATGTGGTGGGAAGAGGTTACAGATGACCAGGACTGGACATCTGTAACCCAATAACTGCCCAGGTAACTGAGTCCCTTCACAGCTGCCTCTCCCTATGGACAGGGATGGAGGTGACCCTTAGCTGAGGGTCTGTGCTAGAGTTTGGCCTAGCTCCAGCCCATGGACAGCTCCCAGCTCCAGGCTCTGGGCTGTGAACAGTCCAGGAAGACAGAGGATGGGGTCAGCCCAGAACAAGCCCGGCTCACAATCCCCATATCTTTCCTGTCCTTGGACTGAGCCAGTCCAAAATGAACCAAACTGAGAAATCAGAGAGCTGAAAAATAACCCCTCTTTCTTGCCTTTCTTTTTCTTTGGGTTATTTCTCAGCTGGATTTTTCCCTGCTCTGGTTCACAATGCTCTGGCCCTGCAGCGGGTCACAAGGGATGTGGGACAGCAGAAGAACAAACTCTTCAAACTGTCCCTGGAGCCACAGGAGGTCTGTGCCAAGCTGTGCCAAGGGAGACAAGGACATGGGCTGGGGGCCAGTGTGGTCACCCCAGCACTTTCCAGCCCAGCTGATGTCCAGCATGTCCTTCAGAGAGTGTGAGAACACAGTGGGAGCTCCGGAGGGAAGAGGAGGCTCTGGATCTGGGCTGCAGGCAGAGGCAGAGCCAGCACTTGGCCAAGGGGCACAGCCAGCAAGATTTGGCACCCTGGGGTTTGTACCCTGGGGTATTTGAAGCTGTGGCTGCCCCATGCCTGGAAGTCTCCAAGGCCAATTTGAACGGGACTTAGAGCAACCTGGTCTAGGGGACAGTGTCCCTGCCCATTGCAGGGAGGTGGAACTGGATAAACTTTAAGGTCCCTCCCAAACAAAACCAGTCTGTGATTCCATGATTCTATGATTTATATCATAGGATTTGTACCCTGGATTATTATTTGTACCCCGGGGTGTTGCTGTCTGAGTTTTTTGACATCCAGCCTGAAAACAGGGAAATTTAAGCGCCCACCATCTGTTACCAGCAGCAGCCGTCCCCTGATTGCCTGTGGTTGGTGCCAGTCACCAGTCACCCACTCATCATGTGAGTGACTAATTTAAATTTGATTGTATTTTATAGCTGAAATAATCCATATGTGGTTTAATTTTCCATCTGCTTTTGCAGCTCCAAAGACTCAGGGCTGGGGAAGGTTTGAGGCAGAGTAGCCTCAAGCATTGACCTTCTTTCCTAGAGCCCATCCTGCCCTCAGCTGGGTCCCTGGATGGCACAACCACCCACTTCAAGCAGCCAAAAGAAAACCAGCTGTTTGTTACCTGAACAAAGTTTCTGCTCAGCTGGGTTTGGGGTGGCTGGGTTCGTCTTCCAGACACAAGGTGACTCCAGCAGCCCTGATAGAGAGCTGCTGACCATCCTGCTTCTGCTCCTGTTCTGACAGTGTGGCCAGGCTGGCGACCATGGGAACCTCCTTCCTGTCCGTGCCACTGTGGAATTCCTGACACATTCCCAAAGTTTGTATTTTCTCAGAGAATCCAGTGAGGGGGTTAAGTGTGAAGAATGGATCTGCCTTGGAAAGGAAGATGTTACCAAGATGATGATCTAAAAGGAGTCAGCAGAAACATAATCAGAAACCAGACACTGGAATTAAACCTAAATGTTTCTGGTTTTAACCCTGGGGACTGGCATTATGCTGCAAAGCAGCTGCTGTGGTAGGGAAAAAAGGAGCCAGCTCTCCTGTGTCCTGATGGTGAGGGTTCACTGCCAGGGTCACAGCAGCACCAGGAAAGAGGACTGGTTTTTGGACTCTCACCCCAGTTCACTGATAACCGAGTGTTCTGCTAAATCAGGGATGTGTAATCTGGAGATGGGGGCAGCATTTCCAGTGGGTTCCTTGTGCATGGGGAGCCATTCCTGAGGTTCCCTGCCTGGCCCTGGCTCACAGTACAGATGTGTGGGATGGCCAGTCTGACCCTGCAGCTTCATATCCTCCATCTCGCTATGCCAGGGACAGCAAAACAAACCCAGTGTGGGCGAGCAGCAGAGCCAAGGCCAGCACTCCTGGGTTTTGCCTTTGATGTGTGTTTATTTCCAAAGAAACTGGATTGAAATAAAAAACCTGGACAGAGGAGAAAATGTTTTTAATTGCAGTGGGTCTGCTCTCTGCTGGTATTACCAGCAACAGCAGAGATTTGGCCTTCCATGCAGACTGCCCAGCAGGCTCACAGCCCTTCCTGTTCCCCTCTGCTGTGGGATCCTGCTCTGGTTCCCAGTGCCACGTGCCAGCCCAGATGTGTCTGGTTATGGTGGCGGGAGCTTTCCTTGGGAGCACATGGCTGAGTCTCTCGGCCCTGGTGGCATTAGCTCCCCTGTCCTCCTCCTTGCCAAGATTCATGTGTTTGCCCCTCTGCTGGGGCTGCCCTGCCTTCCTGTGCTCCTTCGAGGGCTTCCAAGGGCTTGAGACATTCGCAACCCATTAATGAGGACCTTTGTCCCTGGCCTGGCTAAAAATTAGATCTTTCTCCAATTAGCACAAGAGAGGTGACCACAGAGAGTCAGGCCTGAGCCCTGAAGGCAGTTTCCCTGCTTGCCCAAGGAGACAGGGAACAGGGATGCTGGGGAACCCCCTTCTCTTCCTGCACACTCTGCCCAAGCAGCCCTGGACCCAGGAGAGGGTTGTGCTCACCCCCCACCAGCCCACTGGTCACAGCTCCCCTCCCCAGACATACAAATCATTGAGCAATGGGCACAAATTCATTTATTACATCAAATAAAACACCACTTCCTTGTATTTTTTTTGCTTGTACAGAAACAACAACAGTGTCAGGAAGGTATATAATTATGGCTCATGATGGCAAATTTTACATCCCCAAATTGGAGTGTTTAATTCAATTAGATGTTATAAAGCTCTCGTTATCCCCTTCAGATGTTAATAAACTCAAGAACTTACGACTCCCTGTATTTGCAGCTCTCGCCACCCCAAACTGCTGTTATTTATATGTTCCTAAGCTGTTTCTAAACAGAACAGATTTTTATTGCTTTCTGGCCATATGCCCAGAATGAATGGGCAAAATTTTTGGGAAAAAAAATTAAAAACTGGAAACTTCTCTGTTTTTCTCTCCTCTGCCCTTTTCACCGAGGGGTGCATGAACTGTGAAAAAAAAACCCAGGGGTTAATGCTGAGGGGTGGTGTCCAACAACATCAGGGACTCCTCAGGAATGTCAGAGCATCCTGTGGGAGCTCAACAGCAGATGCTGCCTTCACCTGTGTCTGCCTGCATGATACTGCTTTTGGGGACTTTTTCTGGAAACGGGTTTTCTCTGATCCCTTTGGGTGATGTGTTGTGGGGCAGAGCTGCAGGACAGACGGACACAACCCAGGCCTGCCAGCACAGGGGCCAGGGCGTGACGGCAAAGTTCAGCAAACATGATTGCTAAAGTATGTGTTTGTTCATGCTGCCTGGGGATGTTGGCTCAGCAGCCAGATCCCACAGGGACTTTATTCCCAGAGCTCCAAGATGACCACAGGGTGATCTCTGAGGTGACTCAGAACACGCTTGGCTGAGCCCAGGCAGCTGTGCCCAGCTGAGCTCTGCTGTCGTGGGACACAGTCCCTGAGGTCTGGTCAGCTTCTCACTTTTACTTGTGGGAAAGTGGGATCACTGGGGGAAGTGAGGCTAGCAGCCATCTGTGATGCTTCTGGAAGGCTCCCTGTCATTCCCTGTGGCTCAGGACACCTCACCATGTCCAGCCCCCTGGTACACACGCAGCAGGATGCACAGGTGCAGGAGGTTTCTCCCCACATTGGCACAGTCAGTCCCTCTGTCATCCCTGAGGAAGGGAGAGCTGCATCAAAACGGAAAGAGGGAAAAATTAGGTTGGATATGTGGAAGAAATTCTTCCTGATGAGGGTGGGGAGGCCCTGGCACAGGGTGCCCAGAGAAGCTGTGGCTGCCCCTGGATCCCTGGCAGTGCCCAAGGCCATGTTGGACAGGACTTGTAGTAACCTGGGATAGTGGAAGGTGTCCCTGCCCAGGGCAGGGGTGGAACGAGATGATCTTTAAGGTCCCTTCCAATCCAAACCATTCCATGACTCTCTGTCCCCAGAGGCATGTAGATAATGGGGTTTTTTGAGATCACTTGCCACGTAGAGATTTCTGGAGCCTAGTTTTTCCTGGTCCCCAAAGCCACAACCCTTACCGGCCATGTGTGACTCAGCATGGCCCCTGGCTTGGTCTGTGCCTTAGAGCTGAGTCAAATGGTGGCATGTCCCAGGTTGCTGTGGCTGTGGGCAGGTGTCAGGGCTCATAACACGGGGACAATCTGCTGTGTGCCAGCGTGGAGCCCCCGGGCAGCACCGCCTGCACAGCCCCATGCACACAGCTGGGAGCGGCCTCTGGCAGGGCAGAGCAGGCAGCTGGAAATGTTTCATAACCAACAGCAGTGGAGGAGATGAGGAGCTGGACATGCATTGCTTCAGTCATGTTTCTGACAATTCTGTGGCTCCAGACTGTTTTAACTTCAGCTGAAAAATGTTGAGCTATTAGTTCATGGTGCAGAACAGAGCTGCCCGGGTCTCAGGAGGCCAGGGGAGTGATGTGAAAGTTAGAGAATTATTTTGTATGAATGTTCTTTTTTTTTTTAACTCTTTTCCTAAGTCCCTGAGGCTTTTTGACTTTTAAATCTGTACTCTTGTGTGGCAGCTGCATTGACCAGCTCTGTCATGTCAATAACCCATGTCACACAGCGTCCTGGAGGACTCATTGGCATTGGGGAACAGAGCAGCTCATCCTGATGCTGGGATCCACTTCCAGGACTGTCTTCTAAATTAAACTGACTTGTTGCACAGGATGGGAGCAGTGCGATTGCTGAGGACTGGAAAGAAGGGTCACTGTCAGACCAAGCTGAGGATCCATGTGAGCTGGAGCCTTGTGACAGAGCACCAGTACTGTGAGAACAAGCTGCAGAGAGGGGCTGGGATCCACTGAGCACTGAGTGAGCACTGAGATGGGCACTGAGTGGGCCCTGGAAAGCCACCCTCCAAGCAGAAGGCATCTGCGGCACCTTTGCACCCCTTTTTGAGAGAGGAAAGTCTCTCTGACCCAGTTTTGAACGGCTTCAGTAAGAGGATCAGAGCTGAGGAAGTGCATCAGGACTGGTGATTTGCTTGATGAATTCAGGCAGCAATTCAGTCTGCAGGTTATCAGAAGAAAGTCCTTTGATTTGCAGAAATTCCTTCATTATTCTCAGTTATTCAGAGTGCATCATGCTGCCTCAGTACTGCTGAGGGAGCTCTCTGTGCAGTGCTGGCTGTGATGGTGGCCCCTGGTCCTATCCTGGGGTCTCAGGCCAGTGCCTGACACGATCCTTGTGCTACAACATCTGACCAAGGCTCCGGCGCAGTCAGAGGAAGAGCAGCAGAATTCCATCTTGCCTGAGGAGCTTTCCTTGGGGATTTCTCACACCAAGGATGTGTGACCAAAAGTGTGACATATGGCTGAGGTGATGCGTGCCTGCCAAAACCCCAAATGGTAAGCCTGTGGCTTTCTGAAGTGGGAAATCCTCTGTGAAGTGGAAAAACCTGCTTTTACAAATGTTTCACAGAAGGAGATTGAGGAGCAAACTGGGGACATGAGGCACATCTACCTGTCAGAGCAGCTGTGGCTGCCCCATCCCTGGAAGTGTCCGAGGCCAGGCCGCACAGGGCTTAGAGCAGCCTGGGATAGTGGAAAGTGTCCCTGGAATGAGATGATCTTTATGGTCCCTTCCCACCCAAACCATTCTGTGATTCTGGGATACTCGGGAGGAGTTTTTTGCCAGCTGCATGGTGAGTCCAATCAAAGCTGCCATCTACAGCCTCAGCATGCACAGGGCGAGGAATTTTTAAGAAAACAGAATAAAATGTGCAACATGACCATTGCCATTCCTGAGTCACATGTCAGTAGTGTGGCTTTGAATCCCAGCCTCTGCCAGAGGGATGTGGGGCAACCTTGGAGGCTGGCACTACAGCACTCACCTCCATTTCCTTCCTGAGGACCCATTTCTCCATTGTGTGAGGTCCTGGCCTTGTTTTTACTTTCTTTGCAGAGATTTTGCTGAGGAATCCCCAGCAGCCAAGCATTACACCGAGCACTGGGGTGAGCGGCTCAAGGGCATGAATTCCAGCTGGCCAGGCCAAGACACCCATGAGGGCTTAAACCACCTGCCCCCACTGCCCCAGAGAGGGCTTGAGCCTACCCCACCTGCCCCACACATCTTCCTTGAGGATCAAACTTTTCTGTTGAAACCCAATCACTATCTGTCATTTTCGACACAGTCACGAGGATGTTTGAAAATGCTTTTCAATGAAAACAAACCACAGCATTTTTGTTTAATTTCTTGGTACTATCCAAAGCTGCTCACTGCTCTATTTTTAGCTCCCCCAGAACAAGCTGCATGAGCTGGTGAAAGGAGCAGCATGTTGATGAGGGGAGTTATTGCATCCCAACTCCCACTGCTCCCACACACAGGCTGAGTCCAGCAGAGCTCTCCAGCTGCCCACACCAGGCATCCCCCACCTCAGAGTGCCCCCGATGGGGGTGTTGATCTCTCCTTGCTGTGGGCATGAAGTTAAAGTTGGCAAAGACCTTGGAGGCGAACTAAGACCTGTTGGTTCCTCAGTAGCACCTCCCCGTTGTGACAGAGCAGTCCAGGGGAGCCCAGCATGCCAGGGGATACATGGATGGGCTCAGTCCCTGCTGAATTGCTTCTGCCTGTGGCTCAAGGTTTGAGTTCAGGTGTGCTGGGAGAAATTCCCATTGTGAGTCCTTGTTTGGGAAAGAATTCTCCATGGAGAGTTTTGTCCCAATGAATTGCCCTGGAAGGAGATGGCAATGAGGCACAGCTGGATGTTGGGGAAGGACAGCACTTTCAGCTCCCTGGAATATGCTACTGAAGAAGGAGTAAGCTTGACCCAGATACATGAAATAACATGGTCCCTGACAAAGCACTGCAGCAAGAGCTAGATTTTCACATTTATTTAAAAAACCAACTTACTTGCTGTTCACAGAAACACAGCCCAGAACTAGGGATGCACTGGGATAAAATGGCATCAGCATAGGCTGAACCCAGTGGATGCACTGCCATGCCTCTGTGCTGGGGCTGTGCAGCACCAATGCTGCTGCTCCACCTGCCCTCAGCACTGCATCTTTTTTTTCCCTAAAGTCCAGGTTGGGCAGGAAGCACAGAAAGCACTTGGCATCTCCTATGCCAGACACCTGACAGCCCTGGATTAGCACTGGGGACATAGACTGTGCACTGGAGCTGCAGACAAAAAATGCCTCAAATTGACTCCTCAAACCCCAAATCCTGCAGTTTGCAGCACTGGAACAGTGATGATAATTCCTGAAGGCTTATGTTCCAGATCTGGAAGGGATGGGTTGCCCATGGCTAAAAGGATTTCTGAGTGTTTCATCCTGGCCATCCATGTCTGGTGTATTCACCTGCAGTGCACATCCCCAGGACACCAACTCCCCCTGATGTGAGTCTGCTTTTTCTTCTTCTTTTCAATGGCTCTTCCCATAATTAGGAGCCATAAATATGATTCTACAAAAATTTAGGTTGGGCTCCATGTGTGATGCAGGGAGGACTTTGTACAGACAGATCAGCTTTAAAGCTGCAGAGTGGAAAGGGATCTTTGCAGGGATTTTAATCCTGGAATATTTCAGTTCTTTCCACAGAAAGGAGAGAAAAATAAAGAGACGGGGAAAGAACCATTGACACGTGTTTTTTAAAGCCGCTGATGGAAGATTCCCCGAGGTGCCCAGTTGAGCTGGAAATCCTCCCACTTCACTTCTTGACAGCTTCCTGTCTCTGCCTGGGTTGTCAGCCCAGACACCTCTGCATTTTGGCACTCAAGAACTGACAGACACAGCAGGACATTGCCGGGACCCAGCAGGACCCGGGCTCAGGGGCCATACAGACCCCTGGCTCTGACCCATCTTTTCCCCGGCTGTGCCCTGGGATAGGTAAAGGTTTTCTCTTTTTCATGGGGTTAATTCTGACTTGCATGCCTGTGGTTAGTGATGGAGTCAGTCCACTGAGATCTGTGCTCCACGGAACACAGCCAGCAGTGGCCATCGGGCCAGGAGGGACGGGTGGGTCTTTGCCATCCCAGCACACCTCAACCGGCACAAAGGCATAAACCGTGTCCTGCTCCTACCTTGCCCTTGTGGTGGGTTGTGGGCGTGTGCGATGTGCACTCACAGCTCTCCGAATTGCCAGAGGGCTGGTTTTATGCCCCTTCTGTGTTTCCTTGGAGGGGTGCGTTTGCCTAAAAAAGGGCTTTGATCAAAAGATGTCGGAAAACTTGCAGAGATCAGATTAGAGCCTTTTTATACCATGGGATATGGGTATGGGACAGACCAGCAGAGCAACATCTGGCACATTGAGCAGATGTGTGGGTCCCAGAGCACTCACTGCACCACAAGCAAGTAAATTAGCAAGCAAGTGGCCCATCACTTAATCACCTGTGTGGTGGCATTGATCTCATGTCCAGCCACAGGGAGGTAGGTCACATCGCTTCCAGCACCCTGCTCTGGGACAGTGGGTTTAAGCACTGAGAATAAGGAGTAAAAGCCTGTGGTTGCTCATCTTGGGCACTGCCAGCCAGGCCCAGACAAGCAGCCTGTTAGTTCTTGTCTAAAACCAGAAATCTGGATGGAAACCTGAAAGCAAAATGCCCCAATCCCATGAAAAGTGCCTGGAACAGCATCAGAGTGTTTCCCTCTCCAAGGCAGCAGCCACTGGGAAACACGTATAGCAATAACAAACGGAAGATGGATCCAAAAAAGAAAGACTTGAAGTTTCCTTGCCCCAGCAGGTCTGCCTCATCCCTTCATGAAGTCAGGACCTCATGTGAGGTGGCTGGTGGTACTGGCAGGAGATGCCCACAGTCTGCCAGGCTCAAAGTCTGCACAGATCTGGCATGGGAAGAGCCAGTGGTGATTAATGCCTCATATTTCACCCCAGACGTCCCTAAAGCTTCCTGTTGGGTGAGTGTTCCAGCACCTTTGATGTTGGTCTGGGTTTGTTCATTTCTACGTTTCAGTAAAACTCCCAGAGATGGTCCTGGAACACCCCTGGCCCAGCTGTACTGCTCTGGACTGCATAGGGCATGTGCAGGGCTCCTGACCCTGTGGGGAGGCAGCATCTCTGTCTGCCATCAGGACAGAACAGAAGATATGTCACCCAGGTAGCTGCCATGGGGAAGGATATAATCTTCCCATGCATTTCTGGTATTTCCAAAAAGTAATTCCAAAGAGGTCTTGACATCATCTTCACCATGTTTCTGAGAGGTCTCTCACAGCAGGGATCCCTCCACCATGTGCAGCCAGTATGGTGTGACCAGAGGGGTGAGGAGTGGTGACATTTCCTGTTAGCCACAGGCAGAGGAGCTGCACTTGGGGACCCCATGCAGCAGCTGTGGGAGGTGGTCTGTTCTCCCAGTCCCCTTTTCCAAGTGACAGAGCTGATTCCTCCGGGCCATTGAACAGATGGGTTCCTGGTGCCCACAGCTGCTCTTGTGACATTGCTCCCTGTTCCTGCCCATGCTGGGGCTCCTCAGGGAATCCCACAGCTGCCCTCCAGCATTTTGAGGAGTTGAGGATTTTGGCCAAAGGATTTTAACTGCTCAAGGCAAGTCATCCACACGGGACCACAGCTCCTGGCCAGATAGCTGCACAAGCAGGGGGAAACAGTGTGTATGATCACATGTGCTGCCTCTGGAACAGGCTGTGGAGCATCCTCTGCCCAGAGGGGAGCAGGACAAGGAGGAAGATGCTGTGGAGAGCAGAGTGATGAGCCCAACTGGAGCCACAGACACTGAAGTTAACTCCTGCATTGGGATGTGTGGTTCGCTCTCTGTGCCTGGCATCACTCCCAGAGGGTAATGTGCCCTTCAGGAGGCCACACTGGCACCTGCTCAGCCAAAGAGTACCCACTGCTGTTCATGGTGTAGGGTTGCTGCAGACGCTCTGAGCCCACATGCCCCACATACATAGAGCCGGGAAGGGAGGGGAGGGACGGGGCTCACAGCAGAGGGACAGACTGTGCTGGGGATCGGAGGTGCTGGGGCGGCTGTGGCCAGCCACGAGGGTGGTTTCCGGGAGTGAAACTCCTGTGGGCTGCAGGCTGAGGCCAGTTTCGGGGCTGGGAGGTGCTGGAGCTCATCCTGACTTGCCCCTCACAAAGCCAGGCAGTGATCCCACCTTGGTTTCCCTCAAACCACATTTGGTCTGGGATATGTGGGATGTCCAACTCCCCCACAGGCTGCTGAAAAAAAGAGATGAACAAGTGCTTCAAAGACAGACCAGAACTCCCTGGATTCTGCAGGGGATTCACTGCGTGTGAGGTAAGCCCCTCTCCTGCTCCAGTGCTGGGACAGATTTAGTCATAAAGGTTTATCCACATTTATCCCAAAGTCCCCATGTCTGCCTCTGCCTCCCACAGATGTGCTGTTGACAACACAGCAGCATTTAGGGATGCATTGCAGACTTTCCTGGAAGAACACACTTAAAAATCCTAATCTGAGCCTTGTACTCATCTGACCTACTCAGCACCACGTGATCTGTGTAGCAAATCATCTGGATACTGAGTAATTACAGCCTGGTGCTAATAAATGAGCAACAAACTCATAATTATCTGCAGAAGTTTTGATGAATGATTTTTGGAAAACCCTCCATGAATCTTGCTAACTTTGGAAGGACTCAAATCTGTCTGTGCCTGTGGGAATGAGTCAGTGGGAAGGACGGCCTGTGCAGGAGTGTGGGGCTATCACTGATGTCCTGGCTGGCGGGGTCTGTGCCCGATGAGGCCTCTGGAAAGCTCCAGTTCTTGCTTCCTGTGCAGCAGGGCAGAGAATCTGTGCCCTGTGTGCAGGGAGAGCCAGAGCCTGTGCAGGGACAGTGGCAGTCAGGCTGGCCTTGGGTAGTCTTGCTCGAGTGGTTCTGGTGGTCATCCAGTGCATCCATCTGGTGTCACGGCCAGGGTCAGTGGTGAGCGGCTGGCAAGGAGCCAGCCTGGCTCCTGCTGTGGCTCAAAGCCAGGAGAGCTGCCTCTCACCCAAACAGGGCTTGGCATCACCTGATCCCAACCAGAGATAACAGCAGCACCAGGCAGGAACCCAGGCAAGGCTGGTTCTGCAGGTGTCCAAGTGCATTCCTGGGGTCTCTGGGGGAGTCCAGCTCGGGCAAATCCCACCAGTGACATGGAGGTGGTGAGGCCACCTTCGGCCAGACCTTCTCCTGCAAATACCCACTGTGCAGAAAGGGGCTTCTCTACTCATCCCTGCTGTGCTCAGCACGGGGTTGAGTTCCCTGTTCTGACGAGGCCCCCACTAAGGCGACCCCTGGGGCTCTGCTCCCCCAGTCCCACATCTCTCTCTGCACATGGGGATGGGGATGAAGGCTGAGGATGAGGCTGAAGCACACATCAGCCCAGCTCCATCACCTCAGTCTTCCATCCTGTGGGGTGGGTTTGTGCCTGGGCTCAGTACATGCTCAGTCCCTTGGGACTCTTCTGGATTGTACTGCTGCTCCCATGAGGACAGGCAAGCCCTGGGAGCATGTGGCACTCTGTGGCAATGCTCTGCAAAGGCCATAGGCAGCTCTGGAGCTCCCATGCCCACTGCAGCCCACACAGCAGCACCCTGGGGTTCCCAACACTCCTGCAGAATGCCTGAGGAGGTGCTGAGCTCTGCCCAGTCCACTAAGCACCAACCCTTTCCAATAGCAGCATCCCCCAGGAAAGCAGCATCCCATGTACTGAGCCAGCTCTCCTGCCCTCCTGAGCTGGTGGAAATACTCTTTTCAAACTTGTAAACCTTTGTGAGTGGCTATAAAGTTGCAGAAACTCATCCAGTGCACTGTAGCACTTGTGAGGACTGACGCAGGTGCTCCCTGGGTCTGCCTGTGAGGGGGTGCCTGACAGCACGGTTCCAACGTTCTGCCTGGGATGAAAACAAATTGAAACAGATTTTTTTCCTCATTCTGTTGAGCCAGCAATATGCTCCCCAAACACAACTCTCAGCTAGCTGATGGGTGTCTCAGAGGGCTCCTTCACTGACGGAAGCACCTGAAGCAGAAGGGCTCTCCAAAAGTCCTCGTAGCCCTGATTTGTGACGATTTATCCCTGGTGGTGAGGCTTGCCATTAGGATGGATGTGCCTGTGAAGGAGCACATTTCCCTGCTCCCTGAGAGCTGCAATTACAATAATGAGCTGTGTGAGAGTGAGACCAACTTTTCCAGCAGCATCAAAGCAGCTCCACAAACCCCACGATGCCACCAGCATGAGGGGACAGTGGTGGGAAGTCTACTTCCATCAAACAAACATCAGATCTCCTTAAAACCTTATACTGACATTCTCTTTGTCTGTGAGCTGCTGGAAAGGCAAGAAACTTGCCTTACTTGGAGTAGATGGTGAGGTATGAAAATCCTCCCATTGCTCCAGGAACTGGAGCTTCAAAAATCAAAAAATAAGTGTGGGTTCCCTGTTCTGCAGGAATTTGGTGCTGGCTGAAGACTGAGCTCCTCGGATAGTTGCACAGTGGGTTGGTCTAGCAGGAGACTCTCTGGAAAACAAGGAGATAAACCACCTCCATAACAACACCTCAGAGCTCTTAGAAGTGAAGTTTTAACCTTTTATCTCCATCCAAATTAAAAATATTTTTGTTTTGCTGTGTCAGCTGAATGGACCATCCCCAGGGCATGGGGGCAGCAGGATGACCGGGCTGCTCACCACAGAGATTAGCTTGGCTCTGGGTCCCACCTCACCAGGAATGGAGTGTGGGCTGGTGGGTATTCAGAGCTGGCTGCTGGAGATCCTACCACAATCCTCAGTAAAGGCTTTGAGTAACTAATCGCCCTCCTAATGAGCTGAGTGAACTGTGTTTCCCCTCTGAAGTGCTGGGTGAGACTCCCAGCTCTGCTCTTGTGCCAGACCTGTGTTAGGTGAGAGAAGCTTTTCCCACCCAGCGTCAGCTCCTCACGCAGGTTTCCATGGGCTGGACTGGTGTCACCATGGCCTCTACTACGGGAAGCAGCTGAAATTTTGAAGCCTCACCACAGCTTTTTAGCTTCTCTGCATAGTTTTAGCTGCCATATGGGACGCTCCTTTGCTTCACCAGCCCCAGCAGCACTGGAGGGGGCAAGATAGTGTATGTGTGCACCTGTGCGTGGCTCCATCCTCCACCTCCTCCTCTTCCTCCTCCACACTTTAATTTCCCATCAAGTCTGAACAGCACTTTAATTTGGAGCCAGCACACACCATTCTGTTCTCGAGCCCCACGCCTGCTGAGGGAGGAGCAGAGCAGCAGGCAGTGCACCCTGTTGGACCTGCTGGGCCAGGTGCCTGCTCCACAGGGAATTCTTCTCCTGACACCGGGAGGCACAGCTGCTGGGGGAGGGGTGCGGAGAGGAAGGGGCTGGAGCTGAGGGAGGCTTCGCTTGAACCTCACATGCGGACCTGAGGGCTGACAACCCGTAACGAGGTGGCAACAACACTCATGGGTAGGGTCTTCTCCCTGCAGGCTCAGCCACATCCATCACTGTCCTTGTCACCTCATGCAGCCTTGCCTGCTGTGCTCGCAGCTCTTTCAGCATCAGTTGCTCTTACAGCACCTCTCACTGAACAGCAGCACATCACGTTATTCTTGAGATGAACTTCTCTTGCTCTGATTTGCATTTTGTTCCATTCTGCATGGCCTGCCCCAGTCTCCTCTGACTGCCTTGACACAGCAGGACACAGTGGGGCAAGGTCCACTCTCCGGGCTGCCTGAAAGCTCTTGGCCTCTTTCCCTGCTGGAGAGGGACCAACTCCCATCCCAGGGCTGTGTCCAGTTCTCTCCCTGGGTTTCAGCCATAAGACAGACACAGTGCCTGTTCCTAAGGTTAGCTGCCTCCCAGGAGGCCTGCCTGCTTCCACTGCCCAGATAAACATCTGGGCTTCACCATTCCCACTGCCCAGACAAACAGCTGGGCTTCACCATTCCCACTGCCCAGATAAACATCTGGGCTTCACCCACTGCAGTCTCATCCCCACACCTGTGCCCTGGCAGCTGCTCTGCCTGTGCCACCCCCGGGGAGACACTGCGGGCAGCCAGCCCACGCTGATGTCTGAGTCCACTCAGCCTCTACTTCACAACCTGATTTAGTAAATGCCCTCGAAGTGCCTTTTGCTCCCTCCTCTGCCACAATAACAAAGACAGTGCTGTTTAGGAACACGGGTTATTTACTGAGGGTGGGCAGCAAGCTCAGGACAGTCTCATGTGCCCCACACACAGGGATGGGCACCTGCTCAGCCAAAACAGGGATCCTGCTCTGGCAAACCTCAGTCCTATCTGTCTCCCCAGTTCCCTGCCCAGCAATTGCTCCTACCTAGAGGTGCTACTGTGAACCCCAAGGGAGGATCTGCTGTCATTTGTCTCTCCTTTAATTCCCTCAAGCTCAGCATTCATTTTGTCTCTCACCTTCCAGCTGATGAGGTGTGAATAGGGAGGAGGAATTGCTGGGTGCTGCAGGCAAGGGGGTGGGGGGATATATAAGCTGCGAGAGCACATCTTTCCTTTTCAGAAAGTCTTTGATGTCCTTTGAGTGCAGATGATGACTGTTGAGGAAATTTTGAGTGCTCTGGAGTGAGCATATTGCTTTTTTTCTGGTTATAAGCCTGACTTAGCTCTTACTAAGTGCATATTTGCTTTGTTTAATTGCTAAGGTAGCCTAATGCTGGGGTAAGTAACAAAGTTGTAGCAGTGGAATACCTGTTACCTGTCAGTGTGTGAGGCTCAAAGAAAGCGGGAGATTCACATGAACATGGAGGGGCTGCCCTGAGTGTGTGTGAGCCGTGAGCTGGGGAGGGGGAATGCTCCTTGCAGCATGGTGAGTCAGGGCAGCTCCGGTGATGCGAGGAGCTGGCTGGGATTGAGGAAGGCTGGTTTGGCTGCTGAGATCTGGTTTCTCTTCTGCACAGCACAGGAGTTACCTGAAGCATTCTCTGAGCCAGCCTGGTCACTGTGGGAGCCCCGTGACAGCAGCCTGAGCCATGCTTGGCCTGGAGCTGATAAATGCAGGTGTGGTGTAACCTCTCTTCCCCTTTGTGCTATCACAGGGATGTGTGTGTACAAGGGGACATTCTCAAATGCAGCTTTGGAAGTACGTCAGAGGAAGGAGAAATAGTCATAAAAATGCTTTAGAAATCTCTGTTCCTTGAGAGCCAATGTTCCCCTTGGATGCTCCATTGAGCAGGTCCAGCAGCCTGAAATCAAGTTCATGGGGAACATTCCAGCAGTGCTACCCTGCTCCTTGCAGTGCATGTCCTACTGAGTGCAGTGCTGTGTGACCTTGGGAGTAACTTCTGTACTTCCTTCTTGTTTTATTTCCCATGGAATTGATTGTTTAGGGGCCAAAATCGTGTCCTTGGGTGCAAGACTGGATGGGCTTGGGCCTCTTTCCCATCCAGGGGCTGGTACAGGTGCAGCTCAGGCCACCACAGCTGGCTTTGAGCATGGGATGTGGTGCAGAATGCAGAATTACAGGTATGTGCCTCTGGAGCCCAACACTGACCCTGGGCTCTGCACGCATCATGCATATTTTTCCAACATGAATCTGTGACAGCAGGGACCCACAGCCCAAAGATGCCAGGGCAAAGTACAGGCAGCATGTCATCCCTCTGCATGCCTGACCTGAGGGACTCGGGAGCCTTTTCCTTGGCACAACAGGATTTTGTGAGCAAATCTGCTGCGGAGCTCTGGCACGGGGGAGTGCAAACAGCATTGGCAGTCCAGAGATGTGCAGGAGATGGCTGGAAACCTGGCTGGATAGTTCCCACCAGTCAAACCTTGCCTCCTTTCCCTCTTGAGGGTCCTGGGAAGGGGAGGCAGAGCAGGGGATTCCTCACAAACAGGGTGACGCAAAATCCTGTGACCCTTCTGAAAGAGCTGGGCTGGATTAGGAGAGCATCTGGGGTTGGTTTGAGCACAGAAAAGGGATGGACTTGGGAGAACATACTTTCCTCTTCAGAAATCAGCCCTCAGAGCCCATGGGACAGCTCATCTGGCTGCTGGGACTTCAGGAGGTCTATCAGACCACGGGGCCTTAACAAAGGGCAGGACACCGCCGCTGAGTCGTTGTGTGAGAATGAGGCATCGCTCTTATCCTGCAGAGTAAATTCTGGGGCAGATGAGGACTCCGCCTCCCTCGTCATGGGAGACAGCTGGAGCTGGGATCAGGCTCTGAAATTCCAGGCCTCAACATGAGGTGGTGCACAGCATCCGCGTCTCTCCCTGCTCTGCCTCCCCCTTCCCAGCAGGAGGGAGCGAGAGCAGAATGCCTTTGGGGAAGAACTGGGGATAAAAGAGGTGCTAATGAGAGCTGGAGAAATGAAATCATCAAAATGTAGAAAAGAATCGAGAAGAAATTCTTCTGGGGGAATTCATCCATCCAGCCCTGCTCATCTCCACTCTGCCTGCCTGCTCTTCAGAAGGAGTGGGAAGAGGGATGCAGAACTTAAAAGGATTTTTTCCTCTGTGCTTTCCACTGGAAGAACAAATTTTCGAGGGGGAATCCTGCTTTATAACCCCGTGTTATTTATTTAGTTGGCATCCCAGGCACGTGGCACAACTCGAGTGTTTCCATTCCTGCCTGTGCAATGTGGATGTCAGTGCAGGCCAGCCTTGGGCAGGAAAATTGCAATTCCCTGAGTCCAAGCAACACGCTCACAGCTGTGCGATGCAGAAGCTGAGATGGTCCCTATTCAAAACGCAAAGGTCCTGGAAGGGCTGCTGAGCATTTGCCACTCCAAAACCAACACACCTTTGTGGGCAGATGAAGATGATCTCCCCATCCCGGACTGCTCAGCACATCAGCGTGACGAGCTCTACCCTCCTGCTGCCCTGCAGCTCATTAAAGTGCCTTTTGAACCCTACCCCTTCTGTGTTTTGGTACATGCACAGACACACCACCACAGAAATTGCAAATATTTGCCCAAGGTCACCTCTGACACCTCTGCTGATTAATGCAGGATCCCAGCTAGTCCAGCACCCATCAGGCCTCAGGGGAGACTGGCATCTGCAGTGATCCATGAGGAAAACTCTTTGAGGGACTTACATATACTGTGTCTCTGAGCTATGATCTGCTGGGTCCCAGCCCACTCTGGGCATTGGGTCTGTTCAGCAGCTGGAGTCACAGCTGCACACATCCACCACAGCCCCTCAGCTGGGGAGTGCCAGCAACAGCTGGACCCTGCAGGGCAGGGGAGGCACTGGGGCTGATCTGCACTGTGCCATCCCACGAGCTGGTTCCCAGAGGGCAGAGAAGACATTGAGCCTGATCTCTGCTGTGTTACCCCGCAGCTGCTCCAGGCTCCTGTGCTCCCTGGCCCTGCTCACTCTGCAGTGAGGCTGGCACTGAAGCTGGGAGCTAGAGGGACGTGGTCGGACTATGGAGCTGGTCACCACTGCCCAGTGCCACCACCTGGGCCATGTGTCCCTGCCTGCTGTGGGAGGAAGGCTGAAGCTCTCAGAGGTCAAGGCTGAGCTGCCATTGGTATCTGTGCCCCAGCACTGTGGCGATTGCTGGGCAGTCAGGTTGTCACCCAGAGACCCTTGTTGGTGGGACTTTGCTGTGACCTCCAGTCATCTGCTCATTGTCAGTTCCCTGCAGCCTGATGTGCCATGTCTGGGGGCTTCATATCTCTGCTGTTGCCCAGCCACGGCTCTGCTCAGAGCCTGAACCCAGCCTTGGCTACCTGCTGTGGGCTACTGGTGGCTCTGAATTTGGAAAAGTGGCTTTAACTTCCTGCCTGTCCAAGGGTCAGAGGATAGGGCTCTGGTCCAGCTGTTCCCTTCCCTCACATTGCTCTGCACAGATGCAGAGACAAAGGCTGGTCCCAGGACAACTCTAGATTCTGTGATTTGGCCACAGCTGCCTGGGCTGTGCTTTCACTACCAGAAAATCAGAGATGGGATTTAATACAAACAACATGGTGCATATTAACTCCCCTGTTGTCAGACCTAGCTGGGAACAAGCATTTGTGATCCCTCTGCACAATGAACCAGGTGAGAACCAAGCCAGCCATGGTGGTGGTGACAGCCTTGGCTGCTCAGCAGCCTTGCATCCGTCCTGTGTTACTGGAGAGCCACAGCAGGACTGCTGCCGTGTGCTCAGTGCCTGCCCGGCCCGACACGGTGGTATCTGTGTGTCTGTGTGTGTCCGCAGTGACGGTGGCGCTCAGGGCACAGGGGAGGCTGAGCTGGTCCCGGCTCACAGCGCCTCCTCCAGCACCTGCCTGGCCTCACCTTCAGGTGCACCAGGAGCCTGGATGTATTTTCCCTCATGTTTATTTTTAAAAGACGGTTCATTTTGCACTCTGGGGAGCCTTCAAGTATAAATAACCTGTGCCACATGTCCCCATATTACCAAGGAATAAATTACAGCTTTGGGTTCCCCCTCCCATGTTTCCCTTTGATGTTATTGCTGTGGATACATATATATATGTGCACTTTGCATGTAACAATCCAACCTCGCCCAGAGCTGGTTTGCTCTATGGAGAACCCCGAGACGTCCCTTCCTGATGCTGAACCAGGTGGCAAAAACCCCATTTTAATGCATTTTTCATTTTGAAAAAAATAAATGCCTTGAAAGACCCATGGTCAAGGTACCAAGTCTCATCATAAACACACGCACATACAGTGCCATCCATCTCACACAGTGTCCCCACATCCCATAGGGACACACACTGTCCCCCACCCCACAGAAGCACACAGTATCCCCATCCCACGGGAAGATGCACTGCCCCGATCCCACGGGGCACACGGTGTCCCCATCCCACGGGAACACGCACTGGCCCAGTCCCACGGGGCACACGGTGTCCCCATCCCACGGGAACACGCACTGGCCCAGTCCCACGGGGCACACGGTGTTCCCGATCCCATAGGGGCAGACAGTGTCCCCAGCCCACCGGAACACGCACCGGCCCGNGGGCGGGCCGGGGGGGCTCCCGCGGGCCGCCGGTTAGTACCGGCATCGGGGCGGGAGGCGGAACCGAGTCGGAGGGGGTGGAATGCCGCGGCCCACCGGTAGGTACCGGGCGGGAGGAAGCACCGAGCCGGCCGTCGGGCCCCGGTGCAGCCCTTGCCGCAGGTTTGCAGCAAGTGCCGGTGCGGGGGCTGCCTCCCTTCCCGGGAGCCGTTGCCGGCTCCCCCCGCTCCCAGTCGCCTCTCCCGGTTGCCGAATGCGTCTGCCAGCNACCAGGTGGCAAAAACCCCATTTTAATGCATTTTTCATTTTGAAAAAAATAAATGCCTTGAAAGACCCATGGTCAAGGTACCAAGTCTCATCATAAACACACGCACATACAGTGCCATCCATCTCACACAGTGTCCCCACATCCCATAGGGACACACACTGTCCCCCACCCCACAGAAGCACACAGTATCCCCATCCCACGGGAAGATGCACTGCCCCGATCCCACGGGGCACACGGTGTCCCCATCCCACGGGAACACGCACTGGCCCAGTCCCACGGGGCACACGGTGTCCCCATCCCACGGGAACACGCACTGGCCCAGTCCCACGGGGCACACGGTGTTCCCGATCCCATAGGGGCAGACAGTGTCCCCAGCCCACCGGAACACGCACCGGCCCGGTCCCACGGGGCACACGGTGTCCCCACGCCCCGCGCGGTGCCACCCCGGGCCGGGCGTGCTCCCGGTCCCTCACCTGCGCGGGGCGGGGCCAGGCAGGAGGGGCGGGGCC
>VZTZ01033661.1:0-41274 GCA_013400955.1 Drymodes brunneopygia | reverse complement strand
TGGCCTGTCCCCGCTCGGGGCTTCCCGCGGCCTTCCCGTTTCGCCGGGAGCCGTCCTGCTGGGGAGCGGCGGTGCGGTAGGGGCGGAGCGGGTGCGAGCCCGCCGGCTCCCGGCTCCCTGCCCGCGGCTTTGGAGATCCCGCGCCCACCTCGCCATCTCCCCCCCGCTCCCCGGGTTTCTCGGCGGAGAGTGCTGTATGTCCCCCGCCGCCCAGCCCCGTGCCCGCACTCCGGCTCCCGGCAGTTTGTGCTGCCGGGCTGTCGGCGCTGCCGCAGAGCCGGTACGGGGCCGGTGCTGCTCTGATCCTCCCGGGCCCCTCCGCTCCCCTTCCCCCAGCGGGGCTGGAATCTGATGAACTCTAGGGCCACGGAAGTTAATCGGTAGCGGGCTCCGTGACCGGTGCTTCGGAAGCCGCGGAGGAGAGACATGGCCACGTGTGGGGGTCTACCAGCGCTGCCCCCCAAAGCACTGGGGGTCGGGAGCCGTTTCCGGCTTTGGGGTGTCACTGCTGAGCTGGCAGCGGAGTGTGTTTGCTTGCGCCGAGGATCTGTGCATCTGCTGGAAAACGTGCCTGAGTGACGCCTTGTCCTCGCGCTTTATTTTCGTGTTTTGCCTCGAAAAACATCCCAACCGCAGGTTTATTGCCCCTATGTGCACAGCTGGCGAGGGCTGGAGCACAGCTGGCGAGGGCTGGAGTGCGGTGAAGGGCTGTTCTGCCCAGCGGTCTGCAGAGTTTCTGGAGAGGGCAGATGGGTCTGCTTGCTCCGTCATTCCCTCAAGTCCGGACACGCCGGCGTTAATGGCTCCTGCCCTTCCTGGCTGTCGCCCAGGTCTCCCCAGCCAGCCCAGAGGTTTCGGCTCAGCTTTTGTTGTCGGAAGGCGGCTTCAAGGAGATCGGCTCTGCCGGAGGAGCTGCCGCAGCCGGGTGGGAGCTGGCAGCGGTGCCTGGCGGAGCACAGGATACTCTTGGCTCCCAGGTGGCAGGGGGCCATCGTCGGACAGTATCTGGCAAATCTGGGAGGTGCCACCGAGCTGTCGGCCTGCCGGCAGGGCGTTAGGTATGCACTCGAACTGCTGCTTGACCCTTGTGATGTGATCAGCAATGCCCTTCCTTCCTGTACCCTCGGTCCGTGCTGGAGGGGCTGTGCGGAGCTGCCTCTGCTCCCGCGGGTGCCATGGGCTCTGTGCTGAGGCTGTCGCTGCTGCATTTCACCGTCGAGGAGCCGACTCGAGGCTCCATGCTTGGCTAGTGCCCCCGACCACGGAGTAGTAAAACCGGCCACAGCACGGAGGGAGGGAGGCTGGCCCAGGCAGCAGTGCTGGAATGCTCGCGCACCTAGGGGATGTTTCCTGAGGATGTGCCTGGGAAAAGACAGTAAGTGCAATAGGAATATGAGGACGAAGGATGAATTGATGCCAAGGACAGCAGCAGCTGTCTCGGTTCAGGCAGGTGGCTGCAGAGCCCTGGGTATGCCGGCTGCTGCCATCCGAGCTGGGTCTGTGCCCTGTGCAGCCTTCCATGGCGGCTGTGAGGCTGTGCCTGTGCACAGCCTGCGTCCTGCCTGCTTTGGAAATGCTGCTTTGCAAAAGAAACGGAGCTGCAGTGGGTGATAAATCCCTGCATTGCACGGCATGCACTGGATGAGCTGTGCTGGCCTCCAAGGTACAGGCACAGCTCAGGGGTGTGTGTCGGTGTCTGTGCATGTTTGTGAGCGGGGTGGGATCAGCCCCATGACCATGTGAGATTGATAAATGACTTACTTTTAAAGCCAGGATGATGTTGTTTCCTGCTCCATCCCCTCTAGAGATGGATAGGTGTTTCCAAACCCACACTGTGACTCCCCTGGGCACTCTGGGTTTCTGAGCTGTTGGTTGAGGCTTCTGTAGTGGGAAGGGGGATGTTGAGCCTTGTAGCCCTTGGGTCAACCCCTGTCTTTAGGGGGTTGGTGCATCCCAAGAGCTGGTCACATGGCTGTCCCATCAGAGATGCTGGAACCAGAACTGTCTCTGCAGGCTGCACAACACCTTCATTAAATGAAGCTGATGAGCAGTGTGATTGTTTTGTTCCTCTGGAAGGAGTTGCTGCTGCCGATAACATATATTCTGTAACCAACTCACCTTAGCCTGCTCAGAACCCCTCTGAGGCTGGTGATGCCCTCATTAGGGCAAGAGGGTCTGTGGCTACTCCCCTGAGCTCCCTCCTGGGGAGGGACAAAGCCTTGGGGAGGCTGGAGCCTATGTTACTGCTTTCCCTTGTTTTTGGTGTCTTTGCATGGAAAGCGAGTGTGTGTTGCAGCCTAATGAGTGCCTGGCTGTATGTTCATCTTGTGCAAAGGAGCAGCCCCGCCGGCCCCTCTGATTAGCCAGCACACACGTGGGGATGCTGATGACCGGCCTCAGGCTGCTGCTTCCAACGCCATCGCTCGCTGCTGTGGAGCCTGGGTCCCAAAAATGCCAGGGCAAGGAGGTCATCAACGGGAGAATGGTGTGTCTGTGTGGCTCTGAAAGGCGCCCTGTGCTGTGTGAGGGCGGGGTGTCCAGTGGCATGCAGGGAGCGTCTCACCCTGGGGTCCTGGGCGCCTGTGTGTGTTCCTACACAGCACTGGAAACATCGGGCTGGACCTTCGTGCCAGCGGCCCCGGACCTGCCTCTCGTCCCTGGGTGCAGGGAGGGGCACAGGGCTGAGCCATGGGCTCGGGGCTGTGTCACCCTTGGGAGGATGTGGAGCAGAGCTGGGCATGCTGCAGCCCCGGCGTTGGGGTGCCAGTGATGGGGCCCTGAGAGCATCGGCAGGATGTGGTGGCTTCAGCATCTGCCCTTCCCCTGTCTTAGTCCCAGCCCCTGGCCCAGGGCACATGGCCAGTGGCAGAGTTGCCCTTTTTGTGCCTCTGGATGCGCTGCACTTTCTCAGGAAACAGCCAATTGTGCTCGCTGGCAGTCCATCACTCTGCCTCGCTCTGGCCCCCTGCCCGGGGGCCAGGCGGCTCTTGTGACCAGGGTGGGGGCACCCTTGCCCTTGTTTCCTGGGGCCCCCAGCCCCCAGTAATGCCCATCAACACAGCAAGAAGAGGAGTGGGGTGCTGGCCCCCAGCACCACTCCAGTGTGGGAATGGGGCTGGGTGACAGAAATCTGGGGTGCAGCCAGGGCTGGTAGGGGGCTCAGGCTGGACCACTTTTTATCTCCTTTTCATGCAGTCTCAGCTCTGTGGTGCCAGTCAGTCTCTGTGCAGCTCACTGGTCCCCATGTCACTGTGGGCTTGGCTTCCTCCCCCAGAAAACAAACCTGAAGTGCCCTGGGTGCCCAGAGGGCAGGGGACATCTCTCTTCTGGGGGAGTTCCCTGTGTTTCAGTGCTGCTGTCATCCCTCTCATAGAGTCATAGAATAGGCTGAGTTGGAAGGGACCCATCAGGATCATTGAGTCCAATTCCTAGCCCTGGGCAGGACACCCCAGGAATCTCATCATCTGCCTGAAAGCATTGTCCCAGTGCTTTGTGAGCTCCGGCAGCCTTGGGGACATGACCACTTCCCTGGGGGGCCTGTTCCAGTGTTCAGCCACGTGCTGGGTGAAAAAGCATTTCCTGCTGTCCAACCTAATTATCATGTCCCTGTCCCCCTTTCCCTCCCCCTATATGATGTCCCTTTCTGCTGTGCATGTTTGCTCATAGGGGATGTGAGCTGTCCCAAATTCCCCTGGTGCCACCACCAGTGACTGCTCCCAGAGCCCAGGACTGGGGAGGGGACACTGCACCATTGCAGGTGTCATCAGGCCCCCCACTGCCCAGGTGTGTGGGAAAGCCCAGTGTGTTCTGTGTCTGCCCCCACCTCAGCCAGGGCTGCCCTGGTGTGGTCCAGGAGCGCCCTGGACTGTGCTGAACCGAGGAAGTCTCTTAAAGTGGAGAAGGCTTGTGGTGATTCTGCTGGAAACTGTTTATTATTGAAGCTGTGCAGGCTGGGAGGTCCTAGTGAGGAGCCGCTGCAGGAGCCCAGCGCCGCCACCAGGTCTTCCCGACTGGGTGGTGGCATCTGGTTTGCTTCCTTTGGGGCATTTCCCATGGGATTTCCGCCCTCTGACAGGAAAAGGGTGCGGATGGGATCCGGTTGGAATGCAATCTCAGCCGTAGCGGCCTGTGAATGAATGGGGACACTGCTGTCACTGTGTGGGTTAAACTGCTTCTGAGTTTTTTACTCTCAAGAGCATAGTGACTGAAGGGAAGTGGGGGAGAGGGAGAGGAGGATTGTGTTGGTTTTTTGTTTGTTTGGGGGAGCTGGAGTTTTTATTTTTCTGGGATTTTTTTACAGATGTTGCAGTTGGATGCTGCAAACTCTCAGGTCTCAGAATTGTTTATTTTATAGATTTCACTGTCTGGAGACACTGCTAGAGGGGGAGAAGGAAAACCCAGAGGCTTGTGAAAAGCTAGTGTGAGAAATAAATGGAAACTTGCTGCATCACTGAGACTCTGAGGGCAGATCCAAGGGATGCATGCTGCAGCCATGCAGGAACACATGCAGCAGGTCTGTGTGCCAGCTGCCTCAGGGGTCCCCCAGCTTCACACACTTTCCATGGGATTCCAAAGTGAAAGGGCTCCATGCCTCTGTGGAATGTCATTATTGTTGTTTATAACTGAGATTGGTGTCTAAGAGGGAAATGAATTGCTCAATCTGTCTGTTTCTTGTTTTGCAGATGCAGGAAATAGACCGCGTTGGGGTAATGGCCTAGAAATTAAATTTTGCTTTAATACACAAACCTAATTTTGAGTTGGTTGACTGAAGGGGGAAAATTACATTCAGGCAGGAGGCAAAGGTCTGGCTGGAGTGGGGTTCTGTGGTGGCACAGGGGAGGTGGGGATGTGCCAGCTCTCCAAGATGCAGCCCACAGCATCCTCTGACAGCATGGCAGCGACACTGAGAAATAAATTAGCTTTCTTTTTTAAAAATACACAGAGCAGCTTAAATGCATTTTGTAGATGATCCTCGAAGAGCCCCACAAACCTGGTTGTGTAACAGGACTGAATGCCGTGAGGCAGGGAAGGGTGGTCTCAAGGATGCTCAAGAACCCAGAGCCAGGGGTGGGTGAGCTTGTGGTGTGGGGCTGTGGGCAGCTGCTCTCATTCACTGCCCTCCTGGGCCTCCCTGGGGGGGTAGGAATTTGGGGGCAGAGGGGTCCTTGAGCTGCAGGGTGACCTGGCTCAACACTTTAAGGAGCAGGCTGGGAGTTTGGCTGGATGCTGTACTGGCTCAGGCTGCCCCCCGCACTGTCGTGCTGATGCTGAGCCCCAACCTGACACTGTGGTGCTGGCACTGGTGGCTGTGGTGCTTGTGCTGCCTGGGGTGCCCCTCGTCTGGAGTTTGCTTTGCCTACGAGGTTGTCCAAGGCTCTGGGGTGTGTGGGAGCTGCTCTCTGGCTTCTGTCTCAGCAGTTTCTCTTCAGTGCTGGCTGGAGGCAGATGGTTTGGGAGAGGGGGAATGAGGCACATGAGGGTGGCAGGGGTCTGCAGACTCCATGCAGTGGGGAAAGAAGAGGCACAGGAGCTTCACATCCCTCCTGTAAGTCCTCCAGGGCCCCAGTGCTGGACCTGCTTCCCATGCAAGAGAGCAGATATGGATCCAGGCTTTGGAAGTCCTGCATGAGGGGTTTTAGCCTGGTGGGACAGCCAAGAACAGCCAGGGCTGCTGGTGATTGCTGCCCTGGTACTGTGGATTTGGACAAGGTGTCTGCATCTTCTTTTCTTACCTCCTTGCATCTGGCTGAGATCTCATGGGAGAAAATGTGGGTTTTTTTAACCGTGAGATTGGTGAAATGCTGCCTGGAGAGGCTTTGGAGTCTCTTTCCATGGAGGTATTTGGAACCCAGCAGGCCACAGTCCTGGGCAGCCAGCTCCAGGTGACCCCAGGTGAGCAGGGCTCAGTCCCCATCCCCTGAGCTCCCTGCGGACCTCAGTGGGTTCTCACCTGGGAGCACGGTGTGCCAGCAGTGCTGGTGCTCCCCAGGTGCAGCAGGAATCCCGGAGCTCTGGCCTGCTGCAGAAATACTTTGGCTCAGGCCATGTACTGATGTTTTGTTTATCTTAAGCAGCAGATGTTGAAGCCAGCACAGGGGAGCCATGGGAGCTGCTCTGGGAGCACATCTCTGGAGCAGCCCATGCACATTGGCATCTCCCGAGCCCAGCTGGAGCCCTTGGCAGCGCTGCATTCATTGCCAGGGGTTCTCTCTGTCTCTCCCCAGTCCGGCTGGAACTGTCAGCAGTGCTGCATTCCTAGGGGTTCTCTCTCCCCTGCTGAGCTGTATGTACCTCCTGGAGCTGAGTGCTGTGTGCAGGGGCGGGAGCACCGAGGAAGGAGCCTGGCCAGCTCAGAAACTCCACTGGGACCTGGCCTTGCACTCTCCACTGGTGTCTCTCGCTGCCTGTGTTGATGTTTTCCCCTCCCAGAAACATGCTTTGAGGTTTTTTTTTAGCTTGGAGGTTTTCCCTGGTTGCAGTGGCTCCTGCTCTGCTCCTTGGTGCTGGCAGCATTTGTGCGCCTTCAGGAAGGAGAACAGGATGGGGTTTGTCTGGCAGGAGGGTGGTGAGTGCTGAGCTGTGTGACTCGATGAGGAGCAACCCTCCAGAGCCTTCTTCCTTGCCATGTTCCTTCTTCTCTGTGGCTGGTGGTGAGACATGTCCTCTGGGATCCCCATGGCCGTGCTTGGCATTCTCTGGGATCCCCCGCCTCTCTGTGCTTTGCCTCTCAGGTTTGTTTTTCTCCTGGGAATTCTCCTGTTTCTCCCTGATAAGGGCTAGCCACTCCCAGGAAGAGTCTCCCTGTTTTTATCCTCTGTGATTTTTTTTCTTGGCCCCCAAATCCAGATCAGATCCTTCCTGGCCTCCTTGTTCTCTCAGCATCTCGGCTGCCTTGTGCCAGCTGTGAGAGCCTGCAGAGAGTGCAAAACTGAATTTTTCAGAAGGACATTGCTCTGGTCAGTGGCTCCATTGTATTGGGAAGGGAGGAGCTGGCATCAAAGGGTGTATGGGTGCTGGTGTTGTCACCTCCCTGTTCTGTCTCCACATGTGACATGTTTGTGGTTTTCTGGCATTTAATCTTTCAGCCTTTTTCCATTGCTTTTATCCGATTCCTGAAGTCCGTCAGCAGCTTCATCTCATGAATAATCATCGCAGCATTACAGCCGTGCCCCTACATTTTGGGAAGTGACCCAGATGCTCACAGGTCACTCAGTGGTGGCAGGGTGATCTGTGTCACGGAGGGAGGTGCCACACGGCTGGCAACTCCTCACAGCCCCTTGGCCTTGCCAGGGCCACCATGGGACCAGATCCAGCTCTGGTGCTGGCCTGGTGTCCTTGCTGCATGTGAGGGTGACAGCGAGCAGAACAGGGGCCTTGGAAAGCTGCTCAGTGCTTCAGCCCTTGGATGAGGAAGAACATGGGCTTGCCAGACTGAATATATGTCTATATATATAACACTATTAATTTTTTAAACTCTTTTGCTCCTGTCAGTACTTTCCTAAGCCTCTGGCCACTGTTGTAGTCAGTCCTGAAGTGACCCTGCAGAGTGCTGTGCTCCCTCCAGCACCCCAGGAATTTGTGTCCACTTGTCATTCCTCAGCAGCTGTGAGCTTTGCCTCTGTCTGTGGAGCCGCAGCCGTTTCCCACGGGGAATCAGGAGTGTCAGATGCTCTTGGAGGCAGAGGCGCCTTGGTGTGTTAAACCCCCATCGAGGCTCTGGAGTCGTTTGTGATTGTGACAAATGCAAAATTCGGAACGTTTTGGGTTCCTTTCAGATCATTAAAGAACTCGTCAGTGTGTGAGAGCAGGTATTGTCTGTGCCCTGCCTCTTGTCTCCAGAAGCCTCTGCCTCCCTCCGGCGGCCCACAGGGAGGGAGCGGGAATGGAAGGAGGAATTTACCTTTGTAGTTACCTGCTTCATCTCCTGAATTGCAGCTGAGCAGAGCTGAAAGAGATGGTGGGCAGATCCACAGCTCCTGCATGCTGCCAAAATTACCTTGGCTGCCCCTCAGAGCAGGGAAGAGAACTTTGCAGAGATGCAGCATGGTGGAGCCAAGCTGGCTGGGAACAGGGGTGATGGATGCAACCAGTGTGATCAAGTCCTCCGGGAACTGGGTGGGGATGGTGGATTTTGTTTGGTATGCTCTGGGATGCAGCCTGTGCTGGATTCAGGATTGTTCCCTGGTCCATTGCCACAGGCTGATCCATGGGGTGATGGGGTGAGCTGCATGGTTCTCCCCTGGCCCTGTGAGCTCCAGGCCTGCCTTCAGCAGTTAATCCCCACCCTGGCATGAGCTATGGGAGTGCATGTCCTGCAGTGGCACAGCTGTGCTGGTGTCCTTGGCTCAGGAAACCCCTCCTGGGTGGCTGGGGAGTGAGCTGGGGGCTGGTCCCAGAGGATGCAGTGTGGTATTGCTGGTGGAGCATCCTCTGATGTGCTTCATTAAGTGTGAAGGACACTACTGTGGGCATCGGTAACATTCAGAGCAGAGCACGGGATGTGGGGACAGCCAGTGTCTGTGCCATACCTGTCCCTTCTGTGTGCTGGAGCCTCCTGCTCTCTCTCTAGAGACCCAGCCCCTTGGCAGGGGATACTGCAGGGGGAGGCTGAGCCAAGGGGAATTGGTGCTTTTTTGTTTATAAGTGTATTTTATTCCTGTGCAGCAGTGGTGAGGAGAAAGAGGCCTCCCAAAAGAGATGCTAATGGTTTTGAGTCACCTCAGGGTGCAGGAGCATTTTGTCTTGAAGGGCTTTAAATGATCTGTGTAATGCGCTGGAAATGTGTCCAGGGAGCGCTGGGTCCCTCTGTCATTCCGCAGCACCGGGAGGAGGACTGGGAAATCTGGCTGGTCTGCGGAGCACTCCCAAGGGACTAGGGTAGGAAAAAGGATTAGAAATTGCTGTGATTTGAAAACAAGCCCTAATTGGGCCTTCTCTGGAATGAAGAGGAAGTAACTGTAGGAACAGCAGATCTCTGACTGTCTGCGGTGGGAGGCGTGGGGTCCGTCCCTGTGGGACACGGGGTCCCTTCCCGCAGCTCTCCTTGCAGCTTGCTCGTGGCTGATTCGGAGCAGCGCTGGCATCGCTGGCTGGGCTGAGCTGGAGGCAAACCTCGGATGGGGCATGGGTGTGAGCTCCATCTCCAAACCTCCTGCGCTGGGGCCCTCAGTGTGTGGGGGCCCCCAGCTTCCAGCTGGAGCTGGGCTGGCTCTGGGAAAAGCGTGTCTCCGTGCTTGAGCGCCTGGAAGCCTGGAATGGTGAAGCCCCGGGCTGAACCCTCGGCAGCGGCAGCTTCCCTCCTTTTCAATCATTAATCTTTTCTAGCTGGCCCGGGAGCCCAGTTACACCGGTCTGAGTGCCTCTTTCTGAGCATTGCGGGGGGAGGAGGGTGTAAAAGTCCAAAATATCTGCTACCTGCATTGTTTCTGCACTGGGCATTAGCACTAATTATCCTCCCCCCATTGTCTCCAGTTCCTGCAGGAAGTCTTGTTTATCCTTCCAGCCTCCCAGGAATGCAGCCCAAGGACCTGTGCAGATGTATTTAACCTTGCACAGAGCAGTACAATGGCCTTTGGATTTCCCGGCTTTGTGGTATCTGTCGAAGTGCAGCTGGTCTGTCGTTTTGGGGCGGGGAGGGCGCTGGGTCGGGACCTTGTCCACAGCTCTGGGCCTTGTCCACAGCCTCCCTCCCCACCATGAGGCCAGGGTCTACCAGGGGTTGGAACTGCTGCTTTCCTGCTCCTGCACTGAGCAGCAAAACAGGACTGAAGCGATGGCATCGGCAGCGTGTATTCCCGGGGGCTGTCATGGTGCCAGGGTGCATGTGCTCCTCCGAACTCCATCAGGACACACGGCAAACTTGAGCCAGCAGGGATGTGACAGAGCCTTGGGTTTGGACAGCAGCTCCTGTCCCTTCTGGAGCCGTTGTTGCTCCCTTGGCCCCATTCAGATTTTTCCCTTCCCAGCACGAGTCAAGTGGTGCAGAGGGGCAATGTCCAGAACGGCGTGGGAGAATGCCCAGAACGGCACAGTGATGGAATTCCCCTCTCGGGCTCTGTGCCCTCACAGGGGTGGGATTGTGCCGTGCAGTGGGAACCCCCCTTCTTTGATTGAGGATCTGTTGTTATTCCATCCCCCAGAAAACATCCCTGCAGCTGAGCTTTGACTTTTGCACGGCAGGAGGGGCTCTGAGGAGCACTGGTGTGGGGCCAGCCCCTTGCTGGGATGCACTGGCCCCTCACCATGTCACGCTCACGTGGCAGCATCACTGGTACCTTCCCAGGTGTGGGTCTGTGTCTCCTGGCTCTTTCCCATGGTGGGCTTACCATGAGCCCAACCTTGCCTTCACTGTGGTAATGTCTCTGCGCCTCTTTGAACTCTGCTCCTCTGTGCGTGAGTCATGCCAGTGTCCTGCGCTGGGGCTTGATGTCCTCTGGGAAGCACTGGAGTGGGGATAACCCTGGGATGCCTCGTAGGGTGCAGACCCTGAAACATGCTGGTCCCCTAGTACGGCACTGGGGCTGTGAGCACTGGAACTGGCTGCTGGTGCTCCAGCCTCTGGAGACACTGCGGGGTTTGCCTTGCAGTGCGCTCCTCCTCAGCAGGATGGATCTCTGTGCAGAGCTGGATGATCTCTGCAGCATCCATCTGGGACATAAGAGCTGTGACTTGCTCTGGAGCCCAAAGGTTATTCCAGAGCACCAGCTGCCACTGCAGCCATGCCCCCCCTCATCCTTGCTGGGCCAGGGGCTGCTGGCTGTGGTAGGGATGAGGCTGGGCTGGAGCCACATTGCAGTTGCTGAGGAAGAGAGGAAGGATGCAGAGCCACAGGGTGTGCCTGGAGAAAGGCTCAGATCAAATGGCTGCTGCCATGTGTGGTCTGGCAGGAGCCAGCTGGGAGCAGTGGGGCTGTTTTCAGGAGCTGCTGGTGCAGAAATTAGTGCTGGGTCTGCTTGCCTGCTGTACGGCATCAGCTGGAGAGGCTGGCAGAGCAGGACAGCAGGAGAGCACAGAGCTGCAGGAGAGGTAAGGGAGGGCAGGGGTGGTGAGACCTGGAGCAGTGGAGTCCTGTGGCAGAAGGGAAGGGACGATTTGCAGCAGGGTGGCAGGGCTGCCAGGGCTGTGAGAGTGCTGGACATGCCAGTTTGGTGGCGTGCCAGTCCCCAGCTGCTTTTCTCAAGCACCAGGCTGGAAGGGGATCACACATGTGTGCTGGTCTTGGGAAAGTGGGTCTGCTCCCCCTAAAGCTATGTGCCTGCAGCTGTCCCTGGCAGTGCCATGGGCCCCCCCACAGCCCTTGCCAAAACTGTGACCCCCAGCCTCAGCCGAGGTTTCAGCCCCTGAGCTGTGGTGGCAGCTACTGGCAGAGAGGCAGGGACTGGGTTTCAGCATTGCAGGGGGAATTGGATGGGTGGATGGATGGACATATGAATATATGGACATATGCAGTGTGTGAAGAGTGCTGCCATAGGCTGTGACCTGCCTGGCTGCTGCAGCCCCAGGTTTCATGGATTAGGGAGGGAAGTGCTGGGGGCCCTGGGGTGCTGCTGTCTTCCCCAGGAACTGGAATGGACTGTGCTGTGCTCCAGGGACCTGCCACAGCGGTGTGTCCTATCAAACCTCAGGCCACTGACAGAGATGGCAGGGGAAAGTTCCCACACAATGTCAGTGGGAATTGCCCCATAATATCCTGGAGGACAGTGTGTGCCATTGCTGCCTGAGGCATCTTCAAACCCCTCCTGGAATGAGGGGGAGAAAAACCCCATCCAAAACTAGTTGTGCAAGCAGCGAGGGCAGAGGTGATCAGGGCACCCAGTAGCATGTGGGGGGCCCTTGCCAACCGTGGAGCCTGACAGGAGACATTCAGGAGTAAGGGGATTTTGTGGTGGAGCAAAATGGTCTCATCCTGTCAGTGAAGGCAGCGATGAAGGTGAAATTCCCGGAGGGAATAAGGTGCTGTGCAAATGGAGGAGTTAAAGAGTACAATTGGCTGGTGCCTGCTGGGCTCTGGTGGCTCTTCCTAGAGGGTTTAAGGATGAAGCAGCTGAACTGCCAGCAAACAGGGGTCTCTCATTGAAGGGGATTGCTGCATGGGAATGCAACCTCCCAGCTCTGTCCTTCATTTAAGAGATGCAGGGAGAGCAGTGGAAATTATGTGGAGCAACCTTGCTTTAGCACCAAGCAAAATGGCTGGGAAAGTAATTAAAGCTGGTATGGAAATGCTGCTTCAGTTTGATAGATTAGGGACAGCAATGCTGGCTTTTATGGGGAAATCCAGTTTAACTGCAGCAGGCAGTGTTCTTTTTCTAGTATGGCAATAAAGTGATTGGGGAGGGCAGCTGGGAGACAGATCATTGGGATTTTCAGAAAGCCTCACACAAATTTGTGGAGTTATTACGGTGGGAGGAACGGCCAAGCTGTGTTTGGTGTGTTCAGGTGTGCTGGGAGGGAGGATTAGAGGCAATGTTGTGGCCAAGGGGTGCTCTGTGCTGGCCTGGCTGAGGGATGCTCTGTGCTGGCTCCAGCTTTGCGCTTCAAATTTGGTGTTACATATGCACAGCTGAGGCAAATAAAGCACGCAAAAATTATGAAACGCTGGATGTGAATTGGCTGGAGGAGGCTGAGGGCCGCCCCTGTCCCTGGGGTGCCTTCCTTAGGTCAGAAGCTGCTGCTGATTACACAGCTGGGGCTGTGCTCCCTCCTAGGACTCTGTTTCCCCTGGACAGACCCATCCCAAGGCAGATTCAGGCAAGTTGGTTGGGAAGGCTGAGCTGGCAGGATTGCAGGGTCATTGACAGAGCTGGGGAAGTGGAGTGGGGACCTCTCCCCTCCCCCTCGAGCTGCAGAATGGGCCCGTGCTGCCGTGGGGGCTGCGCTGGGCTCCTCAGGAACGAGATGTGGCTGCTGCACGCGCTGTTCTGTCCTCCCCTCAACACTGATCCCGTTTTGAACTCATTTTCCTGAGGACAACAAAAAGCATATAGACAACTGCTGCCCAGATTTTGTATCCTGCTGTCACTGAGCCAATTAAGGAAAGGGTTGCCATATTTTATTACTTTTTTTGTTAATGCACGGGTGGAGCAGCATAGCTCTTCTAAAGCCTCATTCTTGGAAGGGACTGAGCAATCTCGGTTGGAGCTTTTTGGGGGGGAGGGGAAGGAGAAAAAAAAAAAGAGGGATAAAAAGGGGGAGGGGAAAGAAATAAATAATCATACTTGGTGTGGAAAATACCAAGCTGCAGAATTAACATTTGTCTGAACAGGTCTGGATATCCTGATGTGGGAATCTGAAGGCTGGCCAAGCTCTGCCCAGGGTTGCTGCTGGGGGAGACCAGAGGGAATTTTATGTGAACTTGGAAAACATGGGTAAAATGGGGCCTGGATGCTGCTTGAGGGCAAGGCGGGAATTTTGGGTTGCCTGCCTGTGGCCTCAGGTGATGTGCACAAGGATGTCCCCCCTCCCAGGTATGGATGGGGTGATGTGAGCAGCATCCCTCCTTCCATGTCTCTCCTTCCTTCTTGCCTTGGTGCCAAACCTCTGCATCTCTCCTAACAAACCTGTGAGCTTGAGGCAGTGATGAAGTGCTTTGATATTGTGAAAATAAAAATTTGGGAGAAGAGGTGGGGGAAGAGATATCCGAGAACCCTTGGTGTAACTTGCCAAGGGTAATCCGTGTGCCCATGGAGTCACCACGCTCCCGCTGCTCCAGGTTGGCACACAGGTTGGAGCCCATCTAGGCTGGAAGTAAAAGCAGCAGTCACTGTGTCTCAGAGGACCTGGCACTGGCTCTGCACTGGCCCTGCATCACCCTCAGCTCTGCCCAGCCTGGGCTTCGCTGCTTTTTCCTGTCTCTTCTGTTTTGTTAGTCGTTTGTTTTTTTTCCCCCCCTCTCTTTTCCCTGGGTTTTAGGCAAAGCTCAGATCAACACAAAAAAATGTTTGGTTGGATGTCCTGTGTTGTTAACCTGCTGCTGCTGCTCATCGTCATTGTAGACCAGCATGGACAGGGCCACTGACCCTTGAGCACAAGTGACATGTCCGTAAACACTGTTAGTGTTTTATGACTTTTATATTTTGGGAGTTAATGTCTCTAAAGAAAGCAGATTTTAATCTAATCATCTATTCCTTGTGCTGTGTCAGTCCTGAACATCAAAGAGAACATCAAAGTGTGAGAGGCATGAAAGGCTCTGATGGCAGCATGGCTGCTTTGCCAGGTGTGGTGTCTTGGAGCTGGGTTCCCCTCCCTCCTCCGAGGGGCTCCTGCACCTCCAGGAGGGCTCTTGTCCCTGCTGCTGTGCTGCCTTCAAGCAGGCTCCTGTCCCGGCTGCTGTGCTGCCTTCAAGCAGGCTCCTGTCCCTGCTGCTGTGCTGCCTTCAAGCAGGCTCCTGTCCCTGCTGCTCTCCATTCGAGCAGGCTCCTGTGCCTCCTCCACACCTCCAAGAGGGCTCCTGCCCCAGCCTGAGGCTCCTCTTGGATATGTCACAGGTAAAAGCTGTTGTCCCAGCAAGGAAAACAAGATTAATGTACAACTGTCCCTCAGTAACAAAACCAAAGGCTATTTAAACTTCTTGCATTGTTTTTCCTTGGATAGCAGTGGAGCTGCATGTGTTGAAGCTTGGTGTTGGATGTGGGAGTTTGTGGGAGTGTGAGATGTTGCTCCATGGGACAGTTGGCTCTGGCAAGGTTTTGGGGAGCCTCTCACACCAATCCTGATTCTTAAATTCTTTTCCCAGTCTTGGTCAGGCTATGAAATAAATCCTGTTCCTGTCTTTTCTTTTTTTCCCCATCTTTGTGTTTACTGACCAGAGAGAATTCATGGATTATGTGGGGAGGTGGGAGAGGCTGTGCCCCCTCAGCTGGAGTTGTGCAGGGGATGTGGGGCTCTTAGGGCCAAGCAGCTGCTGTGGCTCCAGCGTCTGGCACTGTGAGGGACCGGTGTGGGAGGTTTGCCAGGCCAGGTGCCCAGGGCACAGCCAGGAGGTGCCCGGAGTGCTGGGGGTACCTCACTGTGCCAGGCCTACGGCATGGGGAGCCTGGTGGGTTGGGGGCAGCACCAACAGCCAGACACAGGACCAGGAGTGCTTCCTCCCTGCTGCTTTCCCATGGCTGTGGTGGCTCTGAGGCATCAGGAATCCTCCAGGGGCTGTGCAGAGGAAGCTGCTGGGAACCCTCGTGCTCCTCTGCTTGTTTGGATGCAGCAACTTCTCCACTGTCTCTCAGGGGGGAAAGAAGAATAGTTTTAAATCTGTGTGTGTGTGAGCAAGGCTGCATTTGGCCAGCAAGAGCTGCTGCAGCATGAACGATTCAAAATATCCAATGGATTTATTCTATAAGCTCCTTGAGCTGGTGCAGGGAAGAGCTCAGGGTTTCCTCCAGGCACTTGCAAATCCCATTTCAGACAATGGGGAAGAGGTGGTGGGGTGAGTGTGATGGAACTGATGTGTACGATGGCGTGGGGCTGGGCAGGTCCCAGTGTGGCACCTGTGCAATTTGCCTTTTGCAACAGCCTGGGGCTTCTAGCAGCCCTGCTACTGCTGGGTCACCCCCCTACACTTTGGTTACAGCCCTTTCTCATAGAATCTCAGACTGTTTTGAGTTCGAAGGACCTTAAAGCTCATCCAAATCCAATCCCCTGCCATGGGCAGGGACATGTTCCTCTATCCCAGGTTGCTTCAAGCCCCATCCAACGTGACCTTCCAGGGATGGGGCAGCCACAGCTTCCCTGGGCACCCTGTGCCAGGGCCTCCCCACCCTCACAGGGGAGGGTTTTTCTCCTCCGCAAGCAGAGCCCGTGCACCACACCAGGGTGTTCTGGGTGAAAACAGGGCTGGGCTGGGCACCACGTTGCTTCCCACAGGGTCAGTTCCTGCAGCAGTGCCAGGGTGAGGGGTCCTTGTGGCTGTGACTGAACGGGGCTCTCCCCACATCCACCATGAGGGGCATCACAGTGGGCATCTCTCGGAGCCTGCCTCTCTGTGGCTCAGGAGATCCGGAGGTGCCACTTGTGCTCTGGGTAGTGGGTGAGGAAGGAGAGGCTGGATGTGGTTCCCATGTCACTATGTGACTGCTTGGGAATGTGCTGGGATGCTGGCAGAGGCTGGGCAGCACTTGGGGTGCAGCTCCTGGTGCTCTACAAACCGGAGTTGGGAGCAGCAGGTTGAGTCACCTGCTGGGAGCTGTTTTCCAGCCTCGTGCAAGCGAAGGGAGCTAAAAATACAGCTTGTTTGCCTCCAACTGGAGTTGATTTAGGCATCCCTGGCTGTTGTGGAGTGCAGCGGAGGACAGCCAGTAGTGGAAGTTTGCCGACTATAGTTTCGCTTCTCTGCCCTCCCCACCCTGCTCTGAAAAGCAATGACCAGGAAAAGCAGGGAGCAGGATGGGATGCTGTGAGCTCCCGACCTGCTCTGCTCAGAGTTTCCACAGCTTGATTTGCCTTTTCCCCTTCACCAGAAGCACGCAGGCCTGGAGCTGCTGGAGGGAATGTTCAGAGTTTTATCTGTGCCATGCAGAGCAGCCCTTCTGAGTGGAACAGCAGCACAGCCCCACCCCAGTCCTGGCAGCACACACCAACACAAGCATGAAATCATGTGGTTTTTCCTGGTTTTGTCTCCAGCCTTATGGTCCAGGTCCTGCCCTGGCTGGGCTGGAAGGTGTCAGAGCAGCTGCTGCTTCTCCTCTCTGTCCCCTCTGTATGGCTCCTGTCCTGCTGCAACTCCACACTCTGCTCCATGTGGGGTGAGACACCTCAGTGAGAGGCTCCAGCCTGTGCTTGCAGGGGCCTGGCTGGGCTGGAGTTGACAGCGTCAGAGTGCAAAGAGTGTCAGGGTGTTGTGGGGGTGACATGTCCACCCCCCAGGCACCTGCTGCTGGAGGAGCCCAGGAGTGCAGCTGTGGCTGCTGTCTCACATCTCTGCTCTCCTTTCTTGCAGGTTCCTGACCACCTTCCCTGGTTTTTGATGCTGAATCAGGATTCTGTTAACTAAAGATGGAAACACTGGAGTCAGAATTGACCTGCCCAATCTGTCTGGAGTTATTCGAGGACCCCCTCCTGCTGCCCTGTGCCCACAGCCTCTGCTTCAGCTGTGCCCACCGCATCCTGGTGTCCAGCTGCTCCTCCAGCGAGTCCATCGAGCCCATCACCGCCTTCCAGTGCCCCACCTGCCGCTATGTCATCTCCCTCAACCACCGGGGCCTGGAGGGCCTCAAGAGGAATGTGACCCTGCAGAACATCATCGACCGCTTCCAGAAGGCGTCCCTGAGTGGCCCCAACTCCCCGAGCGAGAGCCGCCGTGAGAGGACCTACCGCAACAGCCCTACCATGTCCGTGACCGGCGAGAGGATCGCCTGCCAGTTCTGCGAGCAGGACCCGCCCCGTGACGCCGTCAAAACCTGCATCACCTGCGAGGTGTCCTACTGCGACCGCTGCCTGCGGGCCACGCACCCCAACAAGAAGCCCTTCACCAGCCACCGGCTGGTGGAGCCCGTGCCCGACGCGCACTTCCGCGGACTGACGTGCCTGGAGCACGAGAATGAGAAGGTGAACATGTACTGTGTCGCTGATGACCAGCTCATCTGTGCCTTATGTAAACTGGTGGGCCGCCACCGGGACCACCAAGTGGCGTCGCTCAGCGATCGCTTCGAGAAGCTGAAGGTAAGGACACAGCGGGGCTGTGGCAGAGCAGTCACCCAAGGGGCTGTGTCTGCCAGCAGCAGTGCTCTCAGCAGGGGCACCTTGTGTTTAAGGCAAACAGCCTCCTGAAGGATCTGTGGGATGCAGCTGTTGGGCTCTTCTGGGACCCTGGTACTGGGAGGCTGAGCTGGGTATTGGTTGTGCCATTAGAGCAAAGTCTTTTCTGTTTTATTTTCTCCTGCTGGCATGTGTGTGCCAACTCTGGGCATTAGACCTTCTCCCCAAATGCCATCAGGCTCCAAGGTCTGTAGGAGTGTTCTGCAGGATACTTTCCACTATCCCAGGTTGCTCCAAGCCCCTTCCAACCTGCCTTGGACACTTCCAGGGATGGGGCAGCCACAGCTGCTCTGGGCAGCCTGTGCCAGGGCCTCCCCACCCTCACAGGGAAGAATTTCTCCCTAATCTCAGTTCTAACCCTGCCCTCCATTAGTGGGAAGGCATTTCCTCATGTCCTGTCATTGAAGGCACTTGTCCCAAGTCCCTCTCCCGCTCTCTTGGAGCTCCTTCAGGCACTGGGAGGGGCTCTAAGTTGTCCTCAGAGCCTTCTCTTCTCTGGGCTGAACAACACCAGTTCTCCCAGCCTGGCTCCGGAGCAGAGGAGCTCCAGGCCTTGGAACAGGTCTGTGGCCTCCTACAGAACTGAGTTACTGTTCTGGTCTTCAAGTGGGAGCTGACAAACTTCCCAGGATCCCTCCAGAGTGCTTTGAAGCTCAGTCTTTATGTGGGAGCTGAGGTTGCAGTGAATGTGATGTGAACCTGCATGGATGATGTTTGACCTACATAAAGATTGAAATCCCTCTCTGTCCCCTGTGCATTCTGAATGAGCCTGCAAAACACTTTTCATTCCTTTTTTTTTTTTTATGAAAAAAACCTACAGCAAGTCCCATCTGAGGTCATGCTGGTGAGGCTGTGGCTATGGCAGCAGTCATGTTCCCATTAGAACCCTGCTCACGCCTTTCTCAGCTGCTGCTGCTTCCTCTGGCCTTTCTCCTTTCATGTGTCAGGCTCATTCTGCCCCAAAAGTGCTTTTCTTGGGTCTTTTACCCGTTCATGTTCAGAACAAAACCACTCTCTCTGCTCTCATGTATTTTGAGGGCAGAAGGAATACTTCATTGCTCCAGCAAAAACACAGAACACTTGGGGTTTTTTTGTTCAGACCAGATTATTTTTTTCCCCCTTGTTTTTAAACAAACTGGTACCTGGAAAGAAATCTTCCTATATGCCCATTTTTCTGGGCTGGTTTCCCACCTCCCTGTCTCCAAACTCTCCTGAACCTAATGGGAGGTGCCCAGTGCTGTGACCAAACACCCCTGATGGCATGAGGAACGGGCCATGGGATGTCCTGGGTGTTTCTTCCTTATATTCCAGCCACCAGATTTGGCTTTGGGTTGGTGTTGCCAAGTGGGGCCTGGGGAGGCTGGGCTTTGCCTGCCCAGCCATCTCCCATCTCATCATGCCTCACCTCAGCCTCCCCGGTGTGCGGAGCTGCCAGCAGCCCTGTCCGTAGTCCAGGACATTCTTTTTCCATGAGGAAATGTCTCAATTAGCAAATTGGAAACCTTCGAAAGCAATGACCATGTATGTTTTCATGCAATAAAACCTGGGCAGAGAAATGAAAACCCTAGAATATTCCTCCCCGATCCAGCCTGTGCCAGCCAGGCAAATCCATCTGAGGAAGCCTTGCAGGTTGCCAGAACACTATTCTTTTTAAATAAGAGACTGGAGTGATTTTGGCCGTGGAGGGAAGCTGTCCTCTGCTGGAAGCATTTTTCCTCTGCTGTTTGTCCCACCCAGCTCCTCAGTCTCTGCAGGGCTGGAGCTGCTGGGGGAGCAGGGATGAGGGTGGCTACAAGAGGAGGACCTCAATGTGTGTCCTTCTGGTTCATCCTCCTGCACATCCCTGCCTCTGGCTGTGTGTTGGTCGGGCTGGTTTTGGGTGTCTCTTTTCCTGACACTCTGCTTCCACTGCAGGGATTGCTCAGGGTGGATGCTCGGCTTCACCAGCAGAGTCAGTATTTGTTTTAGCATCTTGTGCCATCTCCTCACACGGTGTCCGTCCAAGCTCTGACCACCATGTGCTCCCTGGCAATGCTGAAAATCCTTGCAAGTACCTGAAATACTTGATATCCTGGTAGGATGCTGCTGCCTGGGCATCTGCAGCATGCCTCCCATGGGGCTGTCCCGTGCCCACGGCAGGGCTCTGTCCCCTCCTCAGGACGTCACTGGTGAGCTCAGTGGCTGCTCCTGGAGCTCCGCAGCGCTCTCAGGCAGCCAGCAGTGAGCAGATGCACTTAATCCCTGGCTTTGATCCCGCAGCTTGAGTGAGCTGGGAACGCCTTTCAAGTTAGATTTTTCTGATGGAAAATTGGGTTTTTGAAGTGAGTAACTTCCTGTTGTCAGAAGGGCTGTGCTTTCCACAGAAATCTTTGGTGGGGATTTTTTTTTGTCTCTTTAGAAGAGCTGAGTGCCTGAAACTGGACTACTGTGTGTAAATGAGAAACCTCCTCCCAGTGCTCTGCTTTCTTCCAAGCTGGTTTTACATCTAAAGTCTCCAGCGTGTGCCAGCAGCCTGACTTCCCTGTGGATGCTCTGCAGTGATCCATCCATACTGTATTATACACCTCCAGATGTTTTAGGAACCATGTTTAATCCCTTTAATGCATGTGATGGGTTTATTTTGGGCATCTTCTACTCCATTTGTTCATGTCGTAAGTTACTATTCCAGCCCATGTGAGCAGTTTTCTGGATTTAAACAGGGACCACGTGTATGCCAGGCAGGATGGGGCAGAGGACAGAGTGCTGGATCATGTCCAGGAGCTTTCTGAAGCTGGAATACCAGGGATGGATGCAGTGGCACTCTGTTTCCCTGGGGAGGTTCATGTCAAGGGTTATCAGCTGCAGATCCCACTCTGTGGTTCTCTGATTCCCCAGTCCAACAGACAGCACTGATGCTCCTGCTGCCTGAGCTTGGCTGGGAGCAGTTCTGAGTACGTGGGGATGTTGGTGCTCATTTTCCGTCTCTGTGGGTTCAGGAGGGGTCAAGATGTTGAGTGCAATCAGTGACAGAGTCATCTGCTGGCTCAGCTCACTGGCTGGAAGTTGACATTAAAGATAAAATTAAAACTGTGTGTAGATTAAGAGCAAAACTAATGGGCTGACCTAGATACAGCAAGTGCCCAGGACAGCAGTGCATTATCTGCTGAGTGAAATCTCAGCCAATTATAAATTCAGGTTGCTTGAAACTTGTAATTAGCATCCTCTCTGCCGTGCCTGCCTGGGTCCTGCCCGTGCTGCTGTGCTGGGGCTGGGGCAGGGTTACATGGGAGATACAGCAAGAACAGCTCTGTGTGCAGAGCTCCAGCTGGCTCCTCCATCCACGATTTCTGGTGGAAGGAGTATTTGAAGAAAGGATTTTGCCTTAATTACTGGCCACTGTCCATGGCTTTTCCGTGAGCTCTGCTCTGTTTAAAGAGCCAGAGAAGGGCCAGCTCTGAGGAGGCTTTTCCTTTACTGGTGCTGAGTCTTCTGTGGATTGACAGGCTGGAAATATGCAAAAGAAAGAGAAAAGGGGTGTTTTGTAACATTTACATCCTCTCTCTGCTGGAGAAATAGCCATGAGCCAGGTAGAAAACCCATCCTCTGTTACCTGTCAGAGCAGCACTGCCTCCCGTGGGGCTGTGGGAGTGAGACCAGGATTAACAAAGCCTCTCTGTGCTGACAAACTGTGCAGAGAGCTGGTAGTGATTCCAAGGCTTTTAGGAGAGTGGTAGGGTAGAAAATTGAGGAAAACCCTCCGTCATGCTTCCACATGGGACTTGTTCACCTGGGAGCTGCGAGTGCATTCCCACTCCTGCGGGGTGAGTCACAGATGGCTGCTTGATTTGTAATTTACTGCACTGCCGTGGTGCTCAGAGGAATTTTGGTGTATATATCTCTATTTCTTCACACCAAGAAGAGTCAGCTGAGGACAAGGGCTGCAGTTGTGACTGCTGAGACTCCCACACAGCAGATGGGGGCTGTTCCCAGCAGGAACAGAGTTCTGGTGGTGTCGGAGCTGTTGACCTCTGAGCCCTGAACCAGGGATGCTTTTCTTGCTTTATTTCCAGAAGGGGAGAGAAAGGGATGCAGCCTGAGCCAAGGCTCACTCCGGGTCGGTGGTGGTGGAGGCTGGAACTTTCTGCTGCTGTGGGGACCCCAGGAGGGGACACGTGTCCCCTCAGGTGCCATAGCCTCAGCTGTGCAGGCAAAGGGGCTTTGGGCCCCCCAGCTCAGCCATGAGCTTCTCCACAGCTCTGGGTATTTTTAGTGCTATCTCAGGGCTGGTTTGTTACCTAGTGACCTCCCTGAGCAGGGGGACCTGTGCCACACACCTGGGTCCCCACTGCAAGGTTCTTATCCCTGTCGCTGCCCTCAGTGGCAGAGCAGTGGGAGCTCAGCACACACTGAACACCCACATCATCCTCATCCCTGCCTAAATATTGATTGTTTGGAGGTCACAGGGGCCAGGAACCAGCACTGAGGGCTGGGATCTTTGATCATTTGCTTTTCTTCCCAGAAATCTTCTTTTTAGGAAGGGTTTGCCTTTTTTTTTTCTTATTAATAACTAAGCTATTATGGATATTGAGATAGCAGAGCTGCAAAACTGCGTTGGTTAGATTAATCTCTCACTTTTTCCAAACCTGCATTCACATCCAAGATGATTTCAATGTTGCTATCTCAAGAGCAGCTTGAGCTGAAAAATGAAAGCATAAAACTGTGAAAATCACTTGGTGACACTATGTTTGGGATGAGGCTGGAGGATTCATCTCTAGCCTTTGTATCCTGGGAGATGGCAGCCCAGAACTGGAGTCCAAGGTCTCTGGAGGGAGAAGGATGGTTGGGAGATGAGGTTCTTTTTAAATAACAGGTGTCCTGTTAACTCCTTTGATCAGAGTCCTTGTGTTTCTGCAGCAGGGTGTGGTTACCTGTCTGCTTCTCCTCCTGTAGCTGCAGCTTGTTCAGCTGCTCAGAAAGGCTCTCTTGCAGGTGACCCTCTTGCACTGAGGGGCTGTGGAGGGTGCAAGTCTCCATCCTTCCCCATTCAATGGCTGCATTTCTGGAGAGCTCACAGCTGCTGCATTTTCTATTTCATTTGGATTTTTTCCCTCTTTCTGCTCCTGGCACTTCAGCCACGTCAGTGACAAGCCCTGCCTGAAGCCAGACTGTGGTGGGCAGAACTCAGTGGGACAGGGTGAGGGGTCTCGAGCTCCTTGTGTTGGAAGGTGCCACCCTGTGAACTCCTCATTTGCGGGAAACAAAGTCTATTTTTGCTTTTAAAAATGCATAGCCACCCCTCCTCCCCCAGCAGCACCTCCCTGGGAGATGAAGGAGCAGCAGTGCTGTCCCTCTCCCCACAGCCGGCATCCCTCCGTTCCCAAAACAACCGGCAGCTTTGCTGAAGGATTGATATTCCTGCCCTAAGTAGCTGTTGTTTAACATTCAGAATATATTGCATTTGGGCACAATGAATATTCAAGAGTAGGAATGAGCAGGGCTCAGCTGATACTGCTGGCTGAGCGCTGGGGGTGATGCTTGCTGGCTCTGCTCAGGCTCTGCTCAGTGATTCCTGGTGTGTGCATCCCTGGAAAATGGGTCCCAGCAACGTTCAGTGGCTTTCAGTAATTTGGAAAGTCAGCTATGTGCAGTTGAGTGTCAGGTGAATTTCTCAGCAGTCTTGAAACCTTGCTCTGTGATACTGAATGTTGCTATTATCACATTAGCCCCTGAAACACCTGACAGGTGTAATTAAGTGATTTTTACCTTGACAGCTGATGTGTTTTTTTTAAAAAACAACTTTGAATGTCCAATCAGAGTAGTTTGATGTGTGCTTTTGTAGAAATCAATATGCAGTAGCAGCACATTTGCTGATAAATCCTTCTGTGTCAGGAGTGGAGATGCATCTCGGGGACCTTGAGAAGGAGGAGTGGAGGTTACCTTACCAGCTGCAGGCTGGTCCCAGGGAGTGTCCCAGCTCCTGCTTTGTGCTTTCAGGATCTCCAGGGCAACCACCCCTTTGCTGAAAGGTGCTTGTTGGCTACTGTGGAGCTGTCCCACCAGAGCTGACAGACTCTGCTCCCCATGGGAGCTGTGACCTTTTACTTGACCTCAAAGGATTTTGTGAGCAGTGACAGATCAGCCCACCTGGGTTTGATCTTTATCTACAAATGGGTAGGTCTGCAATGAGGAAAGCAAAGGTGTGTCCCCAAAATTTCCTGAGCTGGCTTCCAGATGAACAAGTTCTTGCACCTCTGATATTGTTTCTGAGCTCTTGGCTGGGTGGTCTGTGGGAGGGCACGTCTGGAGCAGCTGGAGAGCCCTGTCCTGGCAGGGTGTCATGCTCCTATGGTGCTGTACCATGTGCAGTGGGAGCAGATAAAGCTTGTATGTGTGAGGTAGAGCATTGTGTCAGGGGGTGGAAGGGGAGGCTGGACTGGGTGACAGCACTGGAATGGTACTGACTCGTTACACTAACGAGGCACTGCCCTGCCTGTCCCCTGTGCTGAGCTCTGGCCATGCCCAGCAGGATTAGGGCTCTCTTCAGGTGTTCACAGTGTCTGTGGGAGCCAAGCTCTTTGGGGCACAGATCAATGTCCTTGTCTCTGCTGTGTGGAGCAAACAGAGTCTCAGATATGAGGAGCAGGGATATTTCCAATCATCTTAGTTTCCATGGCATGGATTAGGCATTTCCTGGTCCTGCCTGTTGCCTTCCTTTCATTTGGTTGGTTTGGGAGCGTGTTTTGCTTTGATGGGAACATGCCCAGCAGGGTTCTTGGGAGAGATTTCAAACACCACCACAGTGTGAGCTCCCCTTGGCTCTGACCCCTCAGTTCTGTGCATGTGGGGCTTCATCAAGTGTGCTCTAGGATGGAGGGACCTGGGCAGCTGAGGGCAGGACAGGCTCCTGCCCCATGGACAGAGGCATGAGCGGCCATGGTGGCCAGTGAATGGGATGGGATGTCCCAGCAGGAAACACCTTTTCCTCCTGAGAAAGCTACTGGATAAATCTGCATCCTGCTATCCCCTGCACCCTCCATCTCCTCTGAGCATGGCCCTTTTGGAGCCCATTCTGAGAACTCCAACTTTTCCAGGCATTCACATCTGCTTGTGAAAGGCTGGGATTTGGGCATTTTAGTGTTCAAAATCATCACCATATGTAGCCAAATCCTTGTGAGCCAGCTGAACCCCTTTGTGCTCTTGTGGGCATCTCTGGTTTATGGGATAAGCTCAGCAAATAACGTGCAAAAAGGTGTGTGTCGTGTGGGATGTGCCAAAACAATAAATCCAGATTCCTTCCTTGTTTCTCCAAACGGTTTTTGGGAACCAGACATCCGGTATCCAGAAGAAAATACGCATGGGTTGTCTTTCAGCACGAGTTCTTTGGCTTTGTTTGTTTATTTTTAAGATGATGGTGATTGGAAACTGAAGGTCGAGAGACAAGAGATGGATGCGGTCGCTACAGCTTTGCGTCCTGGCTGGGGGCTGATGCTTGTGGTAGAGTGATCCATAAAAATCCAGCCTGTAATGGGAAACATGGAATAAAAAGCCCCTTCTTTGGCCTCCCAAAGAAGGAGCCGTGTCCTGCCTGAAGCTCTCCCAGTACTATGGAGAAGGAGAGGTTTCCAAGTGGTTCAGGGGTAATGGGGCTGCAGCATGACGCCTGACAAAACCCAAACCTCTTTCTGAAGTGTGTTTGTAAAGTTTCATCTCAAAATAACTCACCCTGAGTATTTCCATACTGCTCAAAATGGTGCTTTTCCTGGATGACTGGTGCATGGAACCATTTTTTATTAACACTGGATGGGAGATTGTGGGTTTATTGGGTGCACAAGTTGAAAGCTGGCTATTCCCTGATGGCATCTGCAGGCATAAAGCAGGGCCAGGATCTTGGGAAGCTGCAAGCTCATGGTGACATCGAGAATGTTGATGTTTTAGGAGACTAATGACTAGGTTAAAAGCAGGAGAGTTCGAATTTCTCTTCAGCCACATCTGCCTTCTAACAGCAATGCCTTTCTTAGCAAAGACTCCTGACAGTCAAATCCAGCAGGAAGCCACACAGGCGAGAAAATGGAAGGATGCTTAGAGAGGGTATTGAGGAGAAAGCAGCTGGAGCAGGGGGGGTTTAGGGATGTGTTTTAGGAATGCTGTTTGCAACGTGAACTTACTGGTTTTGTTTGGAATGTGCCAGGCGAGGACAGAGCATTGCAGGGGTGGAGGTGGGACACACGTGGTGGCTTTCAGTGCATTCTCCTCTCCTCCCAGACACTCTGAGGCACCATTACAGGCACCATGAGGTATTGTCCTCAAGTGGCAGGGCTGGAGAGGAGGATGCAGTGGCATCTCTTCCCCAGCCCCTCAGGAAGCATCAATCTGCTGACAAAGTCAAGCTGTTGCAATTCCTGCTGTTCTCAGCCACCCCCTCCACATCAGGAGGCTCTGGAAGTGGTGGGACATGGGCAAAGTGAGTAAACCAAGCACTCAGCCCATCTCCAGGGGCATGGATCAGTGCATGGGGTGCAGCGCTCACCAGGCAAGGTTAGGCTCTGCCCGCTCCCACAGCCTGGGGGTATCCACAGCATGGCTCCCACATGGCATCACACTGCTGTGGTCCTTGGCAGGTCCCTGCTTTGATGCCATTCCAGTGGCAGATTGCTCCTGGGATGCTCCTGGTCTTCCTGCGCCTTTGGAACGCCAGTTCTGAGCAGGGCATCAGAGGTAGGGGAGAGTCACAGCTGCTGTGGGTCCCTTCGCAGTGCCACGGGCTCTGAGGGGGCTGGTGCTGTTTGATTGGCACTGGAAGAGTCCTGGGGTTTTGTTTTAATCTTACAAGTCAGGAGAAGAAAGGGTGAACCTTTAGGATTTTGCCAGCAGAGCCAGCCTACAGGTGATGTGTGTGGGGCTGAAGTCTCCTGCTATGCAGCATTTGTCCAGTCCCAGGTGCGAGCTGCGATGCGCCAGCTTCTCCACCCAAGGGGTCAGAGCATTTCCCATGGGAATACCCTCTCACCCAGGGGAGCAGAGCATTTCCCTTGGGAATACCCTCTCCCTTCCCCTAAGAGCATGCCCATGGACAGTGCTGGGCTTGCTCATGCCAAAGAGTACCAGTTGCTGGGGACTAGAGCAGTGCTCAGAGAGGAATCTGGGGTTTGTCCCTTGGCTGATGCTTCTGCTGGAGACAAAGTGCTGGTTATTTATTGCTTGGTTTTCTCTATGTTTTGGCTTTCTTTGGGCACATCTCCCACACACCCCTTGGGGGAAGCCCACCCTGCAGGAAGCGTTCCCAGCAGCACATCCCCATGGCTCTGCTGGTGGTTTTGGGGGTGGCAAGTGCTGCCAGGACCTGCAGTTTGGGGATCTGTGTTCCTCCTTCACCTCATCACCATCTCTGAGTCTTGCAGCCTACCTCAGGTGTAGCGTGGTTGTTATGCCCTGGAAGAAGAGAAATTACTGTCTTGACCTCATTTTTATCTGTTTTTCCTGATGAAATGGGAGGGAAATTTCTTGTCTCCCTTCCCACACAGAGAGAGTGTGGCCACTGGAAAATAATCCCTATTAAAGTTTAGGACTGGGGGGGAGGGTGAAGAAGGGTGGCACAGCCCTGGGGCAGGTCCCAGGGAGCCCAAGGGCTCCATCCTCAGCAGGGACCCCCTTCACCCTCTGCAGTGCCCCTGCCTTGGGAAGCCCAGGCCTCTGCCCAGGGTGGTATTTGCTCAACCCCTCCTGCATCATCCCTTGTTCAAACTCAGCATTTCCATTTCATCTGATGCCACTCAGTTCTTAAAGCTGTGATTCTGAATTTCACAGTGTTCCTTGTCAGTCCCAGCAGGAAATATGTTTGGGACCAGTTGGGAAACAGAAGGGAAAAAAATTACCAGAAGGGTTTTTTTTTCACTCCTTTGATCTGTCTTTATTTATTTATTTATTTATTAGCAGAAAGCGCAGTGAGAGCACAACTCGTCTCCTGCAATCTGTTTGCTGCTTGCTGGGTATTAGAGGATGTCACCAGCTGGGCTGGTAAAAAAGTCTTATAAAAGAATAATCCCAAAGCCACATTAGCAATTAAACATGTCACTCCCTGAACTCTGAAGTTTAATCCATTTTCTTCCCGCTTCTCTCCTCCTTTTTTTTTTTTTTTTTTTTTTTCCCTTGACTCTCTCTTGCTTTGTTTCTGGGCTCTGGTCAGAGACCATGCCAGATGGAGATTGTGAGTTATTTTATATTAGCCTCAGGATTAAATAATGCAATGCATGAGCGACTCCTGGGTGGTGGCTCTGCTCTGAGTGGCATGGGGTGAGCAGCGTGTTTGGGTCAAAACTCTGAGTGGGGGGGTTGAGATGCTGAATCATGGACTTGTTAAGGTTGGAAAAGACCTTTAAGATATCAAGTCTAACCATCAGCAGCACCATCACCTTTTTCATCACTAACCCATGTCCTCCCAGGCTGTTTCATGGTTCTAATACAGCAGCGTGGACAAAGCCCCTTTTATATGGGACCAAAGCCTTGAGAAAGAGACATGGGAAGGTGATGGGGGAACCACACCCTTCCCAGTCCGAGGCAGCAGGAAGGTAGGAGGGGCTGTTCTCCAGTCCCGGGTTGGGCTGCAGGGGTCAGGCTGGGGTTTCCCATCCTTCCATCCAAACTGGGTGTGAGCAGAGCAGGACAGGGGGTGCCTGGGGGTCCTGCCTGAGAGGCAGCCCTGGCACCAAGCTCCATTCACTGCTGGGCTGAGGCACAGGGAGAGCGGGAAAAATTGAGGAGAACAGAGACTAATAAACGTGACGGGTTTGGAGTAATTTAAATCCAAGTCATGCCCAGCCAGGGAGTTTATCATTCAAGTTGGCAACAGCTGAGCTTTGTGTAACCTTGGGTAAGGGAGGGGATCCTGCACAACTCTAGTCTGATCTGTGGTGAGTTATTTGCTCAAAATCTGCTTTTTAACTGTTGTAAAACACCACAATCAAAAACTAGAGATTAAGTTCTGATGGGGCTGTTCCAGAGCCCAGGCCGAGGCCTCTCATGGAAGCTGTTGCTCACAGCAGCCCTGCCAGCACATAAATCTGTGGCGTCAGAGGGAACAAAAAGTTCCCATTGGCAAAGATCGTCTCTAAAGAAAGAGGAGGGGACTAATGGGGGGAATAAAGGGAAGAAAAGCAAATTAGATCAAGGTTCAGTGAGTGACACTCAGGGTTGGGGTCTGCCAGGAGGATTAGCGTGGGAGGGTTATTCTTGTGCCTTGACACTGTTCAATGTTGAAAGAGTCTTTTGACCCATCAGTGGATGAGCAGGAAAGGGGCTGCTGAAGCGGGATGGGGCCAGGAGCCGGCAGGGGGAGTGGGCAGGGAAGGGGCCAGGAACAGCCAGGGAAGGGAGCAGGATTCCTGTGTCAGCCTTTCATTATAATAACTCAAGATCTTCTGCAGAGAACGTCCTGGGTGTCTTGGCTGATGCAGCTGAGCTCCTGGTGTGGTGGCAAGGGGTACAAAGAGGTGAGGCTGTGATTTTTCCTGGATGTGTGAATTCCTGTTTTTCCTTCCATGGGCATAGTCCTCTTGAGGTGTTGCTCCAGTGCTCTACTTCTTTGGGAGGTGCTGCAGGGACCTTTGGGCTTCCCAGACTCTCTCTCCCTGCCCATTGGGTTGGGGAGTCAGTCCAAGACCCCAGGGAGCTGGGATGCTCGGTAGCAGCTCCCTGTGCTGGTGATGCTGATCTGCTGCCCACCAAGGCAGGCCCCAGTGGGACTGACTGGGCTGAAGGGTGCCTTTGGTTCAAACACCATCCCAGCTTGCACCATCAAGCACCATCAGGGATTTGGGAAGCCCCTCCTTTGGGAGTAGAGGGTATGTGAGAGCCTCAGTTTTCGTGTCAAATCAAGCAGCCCAGGGCTGCTGTGTGTGTTATGCTGAGACTTTGGAGAGAAGCTCAAACGTTGACTCAAATCCACTCCAAAGGCTTGTAAAAAAAAAAAAACAGCAAAGCAAACTCACAAGGTCTTTGTTTATTTTCTGGAACTCTTGGGATTTGCCAGCCAGCCTCATGACTCCCTCGGGCTCTGACTCACCAGGATGGAATGGAAGGCCTGCACTGGGCAGCCAAGGGTGGGCAGGGGGCTCAGGGGCAGGGGCTGCCTGGGGGCTGCTGCTTGCCCCTCGAGAGCCCTTGTCTTGCTGCTGCACCCCAGTGATGGTGGCTCCAACCGGACCCAGGGCTCTCCCAGGGAAACAGCTGGATGCTCTTGGTCCACACTGGGAAACCTTGTGCATGTGTGAGGAGGGGGTGATAGCAACGCTGCCCCTTTGGCAGCCCCCTCGAGGGTCCGTGGGTGGCTCTGGGGTCCTGCCCACAATGCTTCAGGCTTCTCTTTACTGGCTGTATCACAGAGCAGATCTGTTCCCTTCTGAGCACAGAGGGGAGAAGGGAATTTTTCCTTATATCAGAAATGGAAGGAGAATTCTCCTTTCTGGAGAAGGGTGCAAGGGAGCTTTGCACTTCACTGGGTGCAGCTTTAGCCAAGTTTGAAGCAGCTGGAGCAGGTTTTGGCATGAGCACTTAACCAGTGCTCAGCACGAAGGCTCTAGTGGTCCCTCCCCTCCGCGCTTCCCAGATGTTGTAACTTCTGGAAAAGTCTGCTGTGGGCTGGTTGCTGGTCTCATTCCTCAAGGTGGTCTGCAGAGAGGCTTGGGCAGCCTCCATCCAGCAGCATGGCACAGGGCAGGGAGCTCCTGGGGTGCTTGGTGCCACAGGCTGGCATGTGGTCATGGTTTTGGGGGGACGAGGAGGGCACAGGGCTTGGTTCATGGGCTCCCTCTGCACTGCCCAAACCCAAACCTGCTGCCTTGGGGCACCTTCCAGCAGCGCCGTGTCCCTGGCCCCAGGGCAGCTGCAGCAGGCAAGGCTGTTTGCTCCAGGAGGGAAAACCTGTTCGGGCATCTTCTCTCATGCCCATTGCTGTAAGACATTGTAGCTTGAGTAATCCACGGGGCTGGTGCCCGAGATCTGCTGGATAAGCTGTGCTGGGGCTGCCCAGGAGCGTGTTGGGGTGTGCTGGGGGAGGCCGTGGGCTCAGACCCCTGGGCTGGTGTGGGGCTCAGCCCATCAGGGTCACTGGTGTTGCCCTGGCTGTGCAGGGGGAGGTGCACAGCCTTTGCTTGCCCAGGATTTCTGTGGCAGCCACGGCACTGCTCAGTCTGGTGGGACTTTGGAAGTGCAGTGTTCCCTCAGCATCTCTGCAAAGTCCCCTCTAGCACCCCATGTACTGCAGGGGCAAAAGGAGTCCCCAAGCAGCGCCAAGGCTCTGGCCACAGAAGAAACTCCTCAAATGCTATTTGTGCCATTTCTTGCTGATGGTTTGGGTGACTTTTTGGTGGGTTTAGGCATTTTGTTTACTTTTCCAGAAGCAAAAGAGCAAAGGGATAAAGGCAGAAGGACTGGGACTCTCTCTGCTCATGTGTGCACAAGGGGTTAAAGCCTTGTGCAGCTTTGGTGCGTTCAGCCCGAGGCTCAGTTTGTACCGTGTGTGTCTATCTCAGCATCTCCAGCGCTGGTTTGAACAGTCTCACCGTGCCTTTACATAAGCAACGAATCAGCCAAAATAAGCCCCATCCCAGGCAGTTGTTGGCGCGCTGGTTCTGCTTCCCAGAGAAACCCAGAGCTTTGTACCTTGGCAGCGCCCACACGGTAACCTGCCAGCCCGGGCATGGCTGGGCCAGCTGGGTGGGAGCAGGGAGTGCTCTGCGTGCTGGCTCTCAGCGTTCCCAGGCTCCTGCCTGCTGCCCCCGCAGCCAGGTGCTGGGCAGGGAGCCCGCAGCACCCTCAGAGCTCACCCAGCAGAGCAGCTCCCACTCCCCTTGGCGTGGCTCAGAGCCAGGCAGGGAGAAACTCGGGGGCAGGTTCCCCGGGAAAGGTGGGATGGCCCGGCTGGAGGTGGGGATGAACGTGCCCCAGCGGCTCTCACACGCTGCTGCTGTGAAGGTGGAAAAGTTGGTTCAGTGCAGGCACGTCCTGCAGGAAGTAGGAGTTTGGGAGGAGGTTGTTTATGCAGCAGCAGTCGCCACGGGCTTTACACTTCATAGGATCATGGAATATCATGAGGTGGAAGGGACCCACCCCTTCTGGCCAGCTCCTCCGCTTTTTCCATCCAAATCTGTCCTTCTGCCAGGGGAGGCTAAGAAGGGAGACCCTGGTTGTGGTGTCACCCTCCAGGCCATGCCTGGTGCTGCTCCATTCCAGTCCCCCACAGCAGGAGACAACTGTGGATGAGAGGGGAGGCCTCCCAAGGGGCATATTTGGCTTAATTGTCCCCATTTACCGCCGTCCTGGCTTTCCCAGCACGGGGATGTGGGTTTCTAAACCATCTTTGGGGGCTCTTCTTGCTCCCTTGGGCAGGAACATAGCAAGGCCCCAATGGAAGAACATTTTCATCAATGGCTCCCAATGCTACTCTCCTCTGTCTTCAAGGTATTCAGGGAAAGTAGCAGGTTGTTTCCTTCAGACAGGCTGTTCCTTTGTCAGTCCAGAACAAATAAGGCTGCCAGGGCTGCATGGGTTCATGCTCCAGGATCATCCTGGCTGTCCTTGGGGTGTTCAGGCATCTCTGAGGTAGGGCTTTGCATTGCTCAGTGCTGGGCTGTGCCTTCCTGCTGCTGCTGCCTGCCTCATGCCAGCTCCCTCCATCGGGGTCAGGTGCTGCCAGGTGCCACCAGGTGTAACCAGGAGCCTCTGGGTTCTGCCAGGTGCAACCAGGAATTTCTGGGTGCCATCGGTACCAGGTGCTGTCTCTTACGGCCCTGGTGCCCGAGTGCTGACAAAAGTGCAAGGTTTGTGGCTGCCTTTCAACCCTGACACTGATGTTTTGTGACAATTAATCTTGCTATTTATATCAGTCTAATTAGCATTATTAATATTATCGAGGCGCCACAGTGGTAATTATATGTCTGCTTAACATGTGCTATCAGTGCTGTTCCAATCCAGTGTGATTCCGCCTGACATTATCCCACCATTAGCGTTGTTTGTTGTGTGCTGCAGAAGACAATTTGACGCTCCTAATCGCTGCGATCCTCATTAGCAAACTGTCCCCACGTGCCCAAGCTTTTGAGAGTGATGCCACCAAGTGGTGCGGCTTTCCCAGGAATGTTTCTCTGGGAAATCTTCCCCATTTTAGGGGTTCCCTGTCCATCAGACTCTCCCTCAGAAGGGAGGCAATCCTTGGAAGATCCTTCCCCCCAAAATAAAGCAAAGTAGCTCTTTGCTCTGGCATCTGCAGGAGCTTCTCTGGTCTTTTGCCTGGAAAAGGTTTTAAACTGAGAGGAATCCTTCAATGTGGGGCAGGTGAAGAGATGCGTGTGATTCCTGACATTCTCCTGCCTGCTGTTCTGCCTCAGCCGCCTGTCCCACGGCTCCAGCTCCTCCAGCTGCTGCTGCAGAGATGGGGGAAGGAATGAAAAAGGCTCCTGAGTGTGCGCAGGAGTTGGATCAACAGGGAATTAAAACCCAGCTGCTGGAGGATTTGATCAGCTTGTTTGATCATGGGAGCTGGAAGATGAATTTTCAGGGCATGCTGGGAGGGGGAATGCTCTGGAGTGCAGACTCTGTGTTCTGTTATCAGGCATTGACAGCCAGCTCAGTGCCCCTCTCCAGCACAAACCCCTGATAGGGGCTGTGGGATGGGAAGGCTGTGAAAAAGGGAGGCTGAGGAATTAATATTCAGGAGTCTTGACAATGACTCTCCCTGTGTCCTGCTGGGAGGGGACTTGGAGAGGGCTCCCTTGGGCGGGTGGTTCTGCTGCCCCTGACTGCCCAACTCAGTTCCTGCTGGTGGGATGCACCCCAGAGATGGGCTGGGTGTCACAGTCCCAGAGGTGGGTGTTTCAGCCTCAGATATGAGGCTCTCAGATGGGTAAAACAGCCCCGAGATGGGTGTCACAGCCCCAGAGATGAGTGTAGGCAGGGTGGCCCTTCCCTAGGGGTTTCTTACTGAGCTTTTCCCATTGGATGGTCCCTCCCCATCCTTGGACATTGTCACTCAGCACAACCTCCTCCTCAGCCTTCATTCCCTGCTCACCTCCAGCTCTCATCCCTTCCAGCATGGATTGTCTAATTTCAGGCTCTGCCTGTACCAGCTCCCAGATGGAGGAACTGAGAAATAATCCCTAGGGACAGGAGCTGGATGCCAGTGCCATGGCAGGTCACAGTGAGGTGGTGATAGGGGCAGTAGAAACATGAGGAGGATGAGACACCAAACAAACCTCAGGCTAGGACAAACAGGGAGACTGGAGCCTGAGCCATTTGCAGATATAATTTATGCATTTATTGCCAATTAATATTTTAGATTAAAGCCGTGTTCTGCAGTGTAACATTTTAGATTAAAACTGTGTTCTGCAGTGTTTTGGCTCAGTAAAGCTGAATCCTGTGTCATGCTCACAAGCACAAGTCACAGGCTTGTCACCTCTGTCACTTGTCACCAACCTCTGATGCTAGGTCTGGTTGATCTCTGCAGAATTCCTTATGTCTCCTGCCATAATTTAAAATGCAGGAGCTTCAGCTTCATTCTCCAGCTAATTTTGTATTTGTAATTCAAACCATTTCTTCCCGGTGTTTAGCTGTGAATTCTGCATTGCAGCCACTTCATGTGTTTCCCATTCAGTTTGGAAGCAGCCAGATCTCAATCTTGACGTGCAGCCCAGATAGTGAGGAGGTGGGGAACAGGTACCTTCTTCAGGGCTCTTCCTTACTTTCTGCTTGAATTGTGCTAATTGGTTTGGGAGGTGAGATAGGAATTGAATGAAGTGATTAGAAAATCTTTGATAAACCCATTATCTGGTGAAAATCACAAAGTGGTCTTTGTGATGTTGAATGGAACCAGATGTTCTTTGGGAATGTATGAATCTTCCATGAGTTTCTCTCTAGCACTAAACTCCCTCCTCAGTGCATTCCCTTTGAATTGCTTCTCTTCATTTCTGCCACAGACACTTGGTTGTTTATTAAGTGCAGATAGGAATTTGCATAAACGACTTGCCAAATCCCAGATTTCCTTTAGCAGCCTCAGATGGGTGTTTGTGTTCCTGAGATGATATCGCTGCTTGGAAAGGCTGTTGGAGCCTGTGGAACCGCAGCCATGCCCTGAGCCAGGTGTCACAGGTGCACAGGATGGTCCCGTGGCTCCTGAGGACACCTCACAAGGTTTTGCCTAATGAAACTTTCCTGCTTGTGAATCACACAGAGAGCCTCAGAGGGTGAGGAGAAAACTTTAATGGAAAAAGTGTTTACTGATCCCCTTTCAGGTAGTTTGTCCTCTTCTGCCTTTAGTAATTGTTTGTGACACTGAGTCTCCTGCTATTCAGATGCACCTGTGTGCCTCATCAGTAAGTGTCGGGCTTTTTCCCTGGAAATTCCATCTCTGAATTCTCACACACCCTGTGAGTATTCCAAAGGGCTCTTCCCAGCCAAACAGTTACCTGCAGCAAGAGCAGTTAAAGTGATTGCAGTGTCCTTGGAGCACCCTGGGAGACTGCTGTTCATTGGAGCTGGTGTCATGCCCTGCCCTGCCTCTCCCTGCCCTTCCCTTTCCCTGCCCTGTCCTTCCTTCCTTTTACCTGCCCTCCTCTTCCCTCCCCTGCCCTCCTCTCCACTCCTCTCCTCTCTTTTGAGGAAAACTTTGATGGTGTTCTTTGCCTACCATGCATTCATAGAACTCCTTCAAAAGATGCATCTTCTTTGCACCAGTCGGCTCTTCCACGATGATATACATATTTATGGAATGAAACATTATCTATCTTTTATACTTTGAAAGGATTTTGTTCACTTTGGCTTCAAAGCCAGCAGTGCCAGGGTGGTCCTCAAGTGTGGGGCTCTCAAGATGTCTCATGGTCTGATCTCTCCTTGAGCTGTGTTGTTGTTGTTGGTTTGTCCTCTGGATATCCCTCTGCCTTCCGACAGGTCCTCCGGGCACTTGCTGTGTACTGCTTTCTAATCCTTCCCCATGCCTGAGATGTTTCAGGCTGTGGCTTGTGCCTGTCCTTCAGAATCTCTGCCTTCCCAGGGTTCTGGGTGACTCCTGCTTGACCTTGCCCTAGGGCTTGCTGGGCTTCTCCCCCATCAGGCTTCAGAACACCAGGTCTTAAAGCTGCTGATGGAACTCTCTGGGCACGGGACCGTGTGAGCCATCCACCCTTGGGGTCTTGCAGACCCCAGATCTGGCAGGGTGTGCAACAGGGATTTGTTCACCTGGGTGTCTTCAGGGCATTGAGACTCTTGGGCAGGATCTGCTGCCAGCACTTGGATCCTCCAGCTCCAGCAGCAGGATCTCCAAGAGGTAGAAAGAACTTGTTCCCTTGCAGCCTCCACAGAGTGATCCTCCTGTGCAGGGAGAGCTTGGGGCATCATCCCCAAGGCTGCAGTGACCCAAAAGGATGACAGATGAGTCCCTTTTGCTGCACAGGAGAGACAGAAACCTGAGAGGATGGAAGGCTGGAAAGCTGAGACTGAAGGAGCAGATGGACACCTGTAGTGTCTTCTTTCTTTTTTTCCCTCTCTCTCCTCAATTTTTGTGGTTTTATCACTGTGGCAGAATAAAATAGGATCATTGTTAATGACTTACTTTTCTGACAGAAGGGATTTTTCAGGGAAGCAGGAATTCCAGCAGCGCTCAGCTCCATTGGGGACAACAGAGCTGCTTCCTGTGTTCCTCCCAAAATGAGCCCTGGGAATTTCTGGGGCTGGTGTGAGGGGACCATGGCTGGTGGGGAGCTCTGGGGCTGCTGCCAGCACTGGCTTCTTTTGCTCATGATCACCCCTCCTGCAGCAAGCTCACAGGGGGGAAGGTGAGGGGCTGAAGGTAGGGGGCTGTTCCCCAGCCCTTCCACCCCTCGGGCTGTGCAGCTGTGGTGGTTCCTCCAGCAGAGCATCAGAAAATGACCCCTCTATAACGCCTGGTTTGGAAGGAACTGGGAATTATTCACTAGAGAAAAATTCCTGGAAAATGGCATTGCTTGGAGCACTGGAAATCTTTTCCTTCCACTCTGTCTTTTTAAAGGAATAAATAAAAATAGTGGGGAATGCGCAAATACACTCCGAGCTCAGTGTGGTTTGGGAATTTTTTATAACAAATGTAGCACATTTAATAAGATGCCTGAAAATCACATTCTTTTAAGCTGAAAAACACACGGCCTGAACTGGGAAGTAAAATCTCAGTGTTTAACTAGGACAGCTCTGACAAGCAGATCATGCTTAGATGACTTCAGGAATGAAAACTGGCTTGTCACAGTCAGGACGAATTTAATAAAATATTTAAACAATTTTCAACACTTCTGTAATGATACAGAAAAAACCAGGACAATATCCAAGCGGAGAAGAATTGCTTTGGAGAGATTAAAGGATGTAAAGACTGAAGGACCTAAATCAGCCCTGTGCATTTCTGCCAGGATGAACCTCTGTGATGCCCAGAGGCTGCTGCATCTCTGGAAGTGTTTGAGGCCAGGGGCTTGGAGTGACCTGGTCCAGTGGAGGGTGTCCCTGCCTGTGGCAGGGGGTGGGACTGGATGAGCTTTAAGATCTCTCCCAACCCAAACCATTCTGGGATTCACTGGTTCTGGTGAGTGGTGGAGGAACTGGGCACCTGCCCATGTGCAAACAGCTGCCTTGCGTGCTGCTGGCCCCATTGTACCCATCGAGGCAGCAGGCAGGGCAGAGTGGCATTAAAATGTCCTCTTTGGGCTGTTGGTTGTCCTGTAAGAGCCACTGCCACAGTGCATTTGGTGGAAGTGTGGAAGCTGAACTTGTCTTTGGGTAGCTGCTGGTTTTCCCTTCCTGTTCCAGGAACTGCAGGAATGTGCTGTGCTTTGCCAGGATTCTGCCTTGTGCTTCCTGGTGGAGCTGCACACTTAGGATGTAGGAGAAAGTCTTGTCACCCACTGACAGGGAGGGTGTCAGCTGCCTTATTCCCATCATTTTTCTCATTTTAGCCAGGAAAACGGCTGTTGGGAGGAAAGATTTGGCAAGGAGGAATACTTTTGCTCAAAATGACCTTGCCGCTGGGAATGCTAAGAACATCAGTGTGGGAAAACTCCATTTTTTATGCCGAGTTTTGCTCCTCCTCTGTCTGTTCTGAGAAAGAGAATTCCTGTGTAGGGGTAACACACTGACAGACATGCTGGAGCCTCCTGCTGGGAGACAGATAGATCATAAAAACACAGCCTTGTGATAAACTGCATGTGCACAAAGCCCTCTGATATACTGGTGGAGGCAGCCCTGCCTGCTGGGATGAGCTGAGCCTAACCGAGCAGTGTCCCTGTGTGTCTGCAGCTGCTGGGATGAGCTGAGCCTAACCGAGCAGTGTCCCCGTGTGTCTGTGGCTGCTGGGATGAGCTGAGCCTAACTGAGCAGTGTCCCCGTGTGTCTGTGGCTGCTGGGATGAGCTGAGCCTAACTGAGCAGTGTCCCCGTGTGTCTGTGGCTGCTGGGATGAGCTGAGCCTAACTGAGCAGTGTCCCCGTGTGTCTGTGGCTGCTGGGATGAGCTGAGCCTAACTGAGCAGTGTCCCCGTGTGTCTGTGGCTGCTGGGATGAGCTGAGCCTAACTGAGCAGTGTCCCCGTGTGTCTGTGGCTGCTGGGATGAGCTGAGCCTAACTGAGCAGTGTCCCCGTGTGTCTGTGGCTGCTGGGATGAGCTGAGCCTAACTGAGCAGTGTCCCCGTGTGTCTGTGGCTGCTGGGATGAGCTGAGCCTAACTGAGCAGTGTCCCCGTGTGTCTGTGGCTGCTGGGATGAGCTGAGCCTAACTGAGCAGTGTCCCCGTGTGTCTGTGGCTGCTGGGATGAGCTGAGCCTAACTGAGCAGTGTCCCCGTGTGTCTGTGGCTGCTGGGATGAGCTGAGCCTAACTGAGCAGTGTCCCCGTGTGTCTGCAGCTGCTGGGATGAGCTGAGCCTAACTGAGCAGTGTCCCCGTGTGTCTGTGGCTGCTGGGATGAGCTGAGCCTAACTGAGCAGTGTCCCTGTGCCTGTGCTACCCAGCATTTTTAGCCAGGCAATGAAATGCATCCACTGCTGGCATTTCTGCTGTGGTTTGGTGTCACCCTGGTTATCTGTGTGTGTTGATTCCCACAGCAGCCTGGCGTGGCTTGCCAAGGAACAGCTCATTCCGTGGGACACATGCGTGTGTGGCCGAGCTCCAGCAGCAGAGGTTCTCTTCCACGCCAGCCATTCCTCTATTCCTCTTCTCCCTGCAGTGAGGGAGACGGCCTGTGCCAAGGACTTCCAGGTGTTCGGGCTCTTGCAGTATTTTGCCTTAAGGAATATTTTTGGAAGCAAAGCCCGTTGCTGTTAAGTAGCCCAGGGGCAAACGTGGAGCAGGGAATGTGCACCCTGGAGCTGCACCAGGCAGCCAGACACAAACCTTGCCAAAACAATGCTCAGACCAAGTCTGCAACTAATCAGCAACTTTGGAGAAACAACATTAAACTAATTTGTGTGACTTCTCCCCAGGACAGCTTTGATTTACAGGAGCATTAGCAGTGCTCCTCGGCCCTCAGGCTGTCTAGAGGAGCAGGAGCATTTGGTCACATTCCTGAGTAACAGAGGCCAAAGAGTGAGGCATTGGGAGGAGGTGAGTGGGACTCTAGGTCACTCCATCAGCAGGTGCCAGAGCAGGTTTTAACCTGCAGCCATTTCTGCCCCTCTCATTTCTTCAGTAGAGATGTACTCCAGAAAGGCAGGAGCTCTGCAGGTCTAATTAAATGCTGGAGCTGCTGAAGATATGTGGCACTGGTAATGGTGTGCCATAGGAGTGCAGGTGTGAGTGACACTTCCCCATGAGTGAGACAGCTGCATGAGAGATCTGCAGTGTGCTTTTAGCTCATGTGGTGGGACAGGCAACAGGTTTGCTCCCCAAAACCAGGCAGGTTCAGGCAATGCTGGCTGGCTCAGCCCAAGAGAAGATGCTGCAGAAGAGCCAACAAGACACAAATCCAGGATGTGCTGATTCGGCAGCAGCACGTGCAGTGGCTGCAAATCCCACACTCAGCTCACCCTGTTTACGCAGGCTTTTCTGCTTTAGTTTTTCTCTCCACAATTTAAATTCCCAAGGAGACACAAGACACAGTAAGTGCTGATGCAGCCCCCACTGGAATGCTGTGTGGAGGAGCATGGATCCCACCTGCCTGCCTCTGCCCCCCAGTCCCTGCTCAGCTCAGCACAGCTGCTCCTACGGGCTCTTGACAGTTCCTTCCTTTCTTTCATGCCATTTGCAAATTGAAGCATGGCCACTGAAATGGTGGATTTACCCCACTGTGAGCAGGATCCAGCCCTAGGTCTTGCCAGCCTGGGATTACCCTGTGCTTTCTGTGAGGTGAAGGGGATAGGCTGGGGCCACCCTCAGGCTGAGCATTGGGTGCATGACTGGAGCTCTGTGTGCCCAGGGAGCATGGGTGCCCCTCCACAGGGTTCGTGATGGATGTGGCTGGGAGCCCTGGCTGTGACAAACCTACCCCTGTGTCACCTGCATCCCTAGCCCTGCTCCCCGTAGGGAGCTTCCCTCCAGAGCTGCTTCACAGCTGAAGGTGAGCATAGCAAGAGCCAGTCAGGGTTTAAACCAAATAGATCATCAGGGATTAAACCTGATGAATGGATTTGGAGCTGCTCTTTTATTGCTCAGACTGATCAGGGGACATGGGGCATGTTGCTGCACCCTCAGATGTGTTGGTTGAGTGCATCCCCTTGGTCCCCATCCCCTTCATGCCGGGGGTCCCTGCCAGAGCCCCTTTGACTGGCTCAGGCTCTGGCTCTGGACACTCCAGAACCATCAGAGTCCCCCAGCCCTGTGCTGTGCAGAGCTGCTTGGTTTCTAGATCAGCTCTGCCAGTGGGGCGACAGCAGCCCCAAATGCTGGCAGAGATGTCGGCTCTTGTTCAGTCTGTTTTGCTCCAAAGTGACTTAAAATGCATTAGTGTCACACATGGCAGCTCAGTCCTGTCTCTTTGTCACTTGTCCCATTGTCTAGGGACATTCTCTGAGCAAAGCCCAGTAGCTGACCGCCTTTGCATATTTTTCCCCTAAGTTTTTTTTTCCTTGATGGTGGGAATTGATTCTAAACATAGAATTGTGGAATCACAGAATGGTTTGGGTTAGAAAAGATCTCAAGCACATCTTGTTCTACCGTTCTTCCTGGGCAAGGACACCTTCCACTATCCCAGGTTGCTCCGAGCCCCAATGTCCAGCCTGGCCTTGGACACTGCCAGGGATCCAGGGGCAGCCACAGCTTCTCTGGGCACCCTGTGCCAGGGCCTGCCCACCCTCATCAGGAAGAATTTCTTCCACATACCTAACCTAAATTTCCCCTCTTCCAGTTTGAATCACGTGGCTGTGCTGCTGCCAGGGCTGGCAGTGGGCAGTGCCACATTCAGGCCTCTGTGCAGCCTGTGGAAGGGGAGGTGGGAGTGGGAGCATCTACTGGCACAGGAGCAGTGCCGGGCTCTGGACCTGCTGTGGCCACTCAGAGGAGCCTGATCTGTGCAGTGCTGTCAGTGCTTTGGAAGTATCCAACGCCAGGTTGGACAGGACTTGGAG
>VZTZ01033655.1:0-12285 GCA_013400955.1 Drymodes brunneopygia | reverse complement strand
AGACAGATGCTCCAGGGAGGCTTCCTGCCACAGGAACACCAGGGAGATGGGAAGCTTGGACACCTGGTGATTAAAAAACTCCACCCTTGTGAAAAACTAATTCCATCCCCACTGAGCTTCAACAAGCTTTTATAGCAATTGGGATGCAGAGAGCCAAGGAACATGAAGAAAGCCCTGTCCTTTTCCTCCTCGCTCCCTCAAGTGACTCAAGGACTCATAACCAGGTGCTCAGGAGGGTGGGGACAGATGTTCCTTACTTAGCACTCAAGGCAATGGCTATATAGAAAGACCAGTCTCTGGTCTGGTCCTTAGGAATGTTTATGGCTGCATCCCCATCCTATGTCCCAAGGATCACAGAGATGTTAGTACCAGGGAGTTGGGGAGAAAACTGTGCCTACATCAACCATTCAGAAAAAGAAATAGAAAGCAGTCAGGTTGTCCTGTTGGAAAAAAAACCAAAACCATTTTTGGCTACAATTCCAGGCTCCGGCCAGTCACACTCCACACCAAGCTGGGCAGGTGTGGGAAGCCAGAGCCCCAAACCCCGGAGCTTTGCTTGTATCAATTCAATTCGATTGCTGCTGTAAGGAATGGGCTCAAGCATGGAGTCCTGGCCATTCCACCATCTCCGCATTGCTCATCGTGTTCATACCCACAAAAGCTAATGGGACGTGCCCACTTCTGCAATCTTTACTCTCTAGGAAGTGATATGACTTGTGTGTTTCTGCATTAATAAATTATTTTAATAAAAAAAAGGGAAATGACAGCCTGTGCTGGCAGTTTCCCCTCCTAGAATTCATCATCAGAGCTCAGCAAGAGGGTCTTCTCATCACGGGCACCGGAGCAGCTGTGGGAGCGCGAGATGACGTAGCTGCCATTGCGCCAGGGGGGAACATGCTCCAGTGTCGACTGTTGGGTATACTGCTGGTAGGCTGGAGAGAAGTTGTGGATCGCATCTTGGACAATGTCATGGGGATTCATGGTCTCCTTGAGGCTGCTGGAGATGCTCTTCATGGGAGCACAGCGACCTGTTTGGGTAAGACAGGAAGGGACAAAGTAAAGAACACTGCTGCCTTCTCCACACTCAACACGAAGGAAAGGGGAACAGGGAACATGCAGTCCTAGATCCCACTGAAGGTGTGTTACAGACTTCCTTAAGCAGTCTATGAGGAAATGCCACACAAATAGCGTTGAGTTTTACCAGTGGTGCTCCTAAACCCACATATCGTGAGCCGAGTGAATCCACCACCAAATGGGGGACACTCCATGAGAATGGGACACATTCACAGTGACAAGCTCCACTACACACTACTGGTGCTGGCTTGGCTGTGCAAAGAATACAATCAGGTGCTCCTCTAAATGCTTTCAGAAGATAAAAACTAAGGAAATTCTAAAAGTATAGGAGGAATGGCATTGGCCATTCCACTCACTGGAAATTAAGACTGCTAGGTGGTATCAAACTGCCCATGGTAAAGAGATCATACGAGTAGAAAGCAGCACAAAGTAAGAAAAGGAGGGAAAAAAGCAGTACTAGAGGCAGAACCACCCCACATGATGATACCATGAAGAAAGCAGCAGTTGGAGAATGTATCACCCAAGTGCTGAGCACGGAGGGAAGCTGCGTCTACTCCTAGGAGATGCCACATCTCATGGCTTCTAGATTCCATCTCCAATGTGGGCTTCTGACTCTGCTCAGTTCTAGGGGTCAGCTCCCCACAGAACCAAAGCAAGCTGATCATCTGTGGCAATTATAGAAGAGAAGGGAGGCTGGTCTTAGAGCAGCTCTTTCAAGAGCCTGCTCAGCTCTTTGGAGAGAGATTCTCACACCTCTGACACAAATGCTCTAAAGCTACATGTTAATGCCCACGTGGCCCTTTTACTACTTATAATCCAGAAAACCCTAAAGCAGCTGTGTGAGGCAGTCGAGTTACAGACTTGCAAGGAAAGTGGAACAAGCGACAGGGCAGGCTGTAGGCAGGCTGTAGGCAGGCTGGGAATCGGGAGAGAACAGCATCCCAGCTAAAAACCAACTAAGACAAACACACAAAGCATGCTGTACCTACCGTACGGCCCATATGATGGAACAGCTGCATCAGGGACCAGTGGCCAAAGCAAGGGAGAGATAAAAGGAAGAGGAGAGAGAGACAGAGACAGAGAAAGACGAAATAACAAGAACTGAACAAGGCCCACCACCGAAATATTTCCCACTACACTGACCAGCAGTTTACCCTTTCATCACCCCTAGATCTCATCTCCCCCCACTGCAACCACTGTTCTTCCAAAACATCTGGCGCTGGCTGGGATGGTGGGGTCATCTACATCAACACTGCCAAAGCACTGCTGTCTTCTGGCACCTTGGCACAGATCTCCCCCAGCAGGAAGAAAACCCTTTATTTGGAGAACACTGCATAGACTAGGCACAAAACCCCCTTTTCCCAGAGATAACATCCATCTTCCTCTTCCCCAAAATAAGAATCTTCCTTATAGCAGCCCAGCCCTGACAAAGTCATTACAAAGATCCTCCTCCGCTGTGAGAAACATATTGCTAAAGCACAGCCTCATCTTCCCAATCCAGATTCAAAACAGAGCCTGTTTTAGGCCCTGTCCCTCCTGCCTTCTGTCTGTTGCACAATCTGAAGCAATGGAGTTCCCCTTTGGGGAGACAGGAAGAAGGATAAACCCACTCCATCGAAACAATGCAACATCTTACAGCCCTCAGGTCTGCAATAAGTTGTTGTGGGTGGCATACTGGGGAACTGAAAAGGGAACAGGGCAATTCAGGCAAGGTTTCTGCCCCAGAGAGCTGTTGCACAATAAATCTGTTCAGACACAACACAGGAGGGGATGTGGTATTTTCCAAGATATCGGGTTGGGAGTCATAGCAACATGTTGGCTGCCTGAGGGACCAGTCCCCACCCAGTCTCACTACTAAAGAGACAAGCCATATGCACTGGCATACTTCCTACCTTGGGCATCAATTCTCTTGTCCACATACACCTTGTATGTGAAGGCGTGGCGCAGGGCAATGGCTGCGAAGAGCATCTCCACACAAATGATGAAGTCTTGATACCCAGCAGCTACTGTGCCTTCACCCACAGACACATTAGCAGAGTGGATTTTGGGGATGGCACCACACTTTTCCAAGATGGCCAACAGCATCCCTAAACAAAGCAGTAAGTTCATGTAAATGTGCAGAAAACATGCTTTCACAGTAACTGCAAAGAATGGAAATAGCTATTTGTGCTGTATGTCCTAGACACAACCCCACTCACCACAGGAGCTACAGAGTGGGCTACATACACCCACCTATGATCACTTGTACAACAGAGAAAGGAAGAATAAAATGAGACAAATACATTTAGGCAAGGAATATTCAAACTGATTTTCTTCTATTCTCAACTGACACATAAACTGTGGAACTAACTGCTGCAGGACTTAATCAAGTCCAAAAGGGTAAGAGGAGACAGATATTTCTGTAAGCACTCCTGTGATCTCAGTCTTGTCCCAAAATAGGTTCTTTCACACAGTGTACAAGAGGCCAATCCACACAAAGAGTCAAGGTATTTGGCTTATTTACAGTTCTGCATAGAAAGAGGTGCTGGTTGGCAAATCCACAAAGCCAGCATGATGACTACCAAAGCTTTTTGCTATTTATACATTTTAGCAAACAAAGCCACTAATGTTCCTTGACTAAAAATTACCTAATTCTCTTTTTAATTAGTATTCTGTCTTCTATTGGTTAATGATCCTCTCACTGTTCATGCTAATTAGTCTGCATGATCAGTCTTTCTCACCTTTTAAGTCGGTGGTTTCTTGGGTCAGTGGCCGTGATCTCCCCCTGCCAGAATTACCTTTTACTCTGTCAGAGCTGATTCAGGAGTTGCTGAGTTGTCTTTATTACTTTCTTCCTTATCTTGGGGGTTCTGCCAAATGTCTTTGTGGCTTGTAAATTCTGCATTGTTTGTGCCCACTATATGAGGTATATCCTTCTTCCCGAGCTTTGTTAAGCTCCCCTGAGGTCACTGAGATGTGTTAAGCTCTAAATCTCAACAAGGCAGTTCTACTGTCAAGTAATTTGTCTTTCTAACACCTAGACATCACTTGGAGCTTGTTTGCTAGCTGCTGTTTCACAGATTAAACCTCTTTTCTTGTTGATTAGACTTGAAAGTATACAAAGATCAAATATCAAAAAACATCCNATTAGCAGGGAGGGTCTCACGAAGTTCTCTCTGTTAATGGGCCATTAAGCTCCACTGATGGATTGCACCATTCCCATTGTGAGATGCCCCGCCCAGTGGGGGGGAACCAAGCATCCCCATCTAAATATAAGCCCGACCCTGAAACAGCACAGGGCAGCTTTTCCACCGGACCTTCAGAAAACTGCTTCAAAAGAGCCACATCTATCCCTGGACTGCTACCAACACCCTGACCAACAGGGTGTCAGGTTGTATCCTGACTCTGTCAGCGTTTTTGTACTATTGCATGTATTTTAATTTTCCTATTAAATTGTAGTTCTGACTTTGAGCGTCTCACTAATTTGCTTTCAAACCACAACAACATACATCACAGACATACCATTAAAATTTTATTTATAGAGCACTAAAAAAAGCACTAAAAATTTTTAGATGTGCCGCTTTAATCAATAAAATGGCAGCATGCAGATAAAATGTTGGCAGCTTGTGCTTTATGATTGTTTCACGAATGCAGAGGACTCTTCACCCTATCAGCTGATTTTGCCAGGTACATATTCTTGTGCACATGCACACACAGGGATAATAAGGATTCAGGAGCATATAAACAAAAAATAAAATTAGCAAAAACAGGTTTCCCAGAGAAAAGCAATGAATGACTATAAACCAAATGGAATATGGAAAGACTTTCTGTCTATTAATCAACATCTGCTCAATAAACTCTTGCATCTGAGCCCCCACAGAGAGCTCTTTCTGCCTACCAAGGGAAGGGAAAAGCAGCTCACCTTGCCAGAAGGACAGGAAGATGACAGACTTCACCATGAAGAACTTGAGGACTGGGCTATAGGGACTGAGCAGCTCACGTGTGGCAAAGTAGAAAAGGAAGAGGGCATACAGTGCCAGGCTGACAGAGATGTTGTAGATGATCGTCACATAGAGGTAGCCGTTGGTTACACTGAAAAGAGAAGATATATATGAATGCCTGAAACTTCAGCACTATCTTTTCCCCTTGCCACTGTCAATGGAGAGTTCCGAGAATCCATTTCCTTCCTGCAGCCCTGTCCCATTCCCCCCTCCCCCAACCAAGGTAGAAAAACCATGAAACTAAAAGAGGGCTACCTCTGCCTTCTTTTCTCATGCACATCAGCCCATGTAGTCTCATCTTTTCCCATGCCTCAGCACACACACAGACAATAAACAAGGCCAGGCAGAGAAGGGGCAGCCGAGTCTTGCATGCTAAATAAATAAACTTACTCAAAGTCACCATCCTGGTACTTGCCAAAGGCCTGAAGGATGACTGTGCTGATCGCCATGAGGGGCTTCACCACACAGAACTGCAGGGTAGCCTACAGGAACAAGAGAGGAGGAATGAGAAGGCAGGAGGGTCAAGAGGACAAGCTGCCAAACCAGCGAGTGTCCACTGGGACCACTCAGCAAGGCAACACAATCCAGCCCCAACAAGAAGTCTGCCCCTGCCACTTGCTAATTGATTGTGCTTGAGGACTGCAGCACCAAAAAGGAGATTAGGAGATTCAGAAGATGCACGTGCTATCTACTTGTCCAGAATAGGAAGAAAAACCTCTCTGTAAGGTTGTTCATACAAGTTGCTCAGCCCCCCCTCTTCAAGAGCTGCTTTTCACAGGCTGTGCTGCAGCACACTTTTGCACTGTAACAGTATGAAAAACAAAAAATCCCTCACTGTGCTATGGCACAGACACAGTGAGTTTAACAGAGACATACTGGGGAAGAAAAGCAATGTCCGATCCATAGTTGTCACAAAGTTAGGCAAGAAGTTCCCTTGGATCGGAGGGGAATCCTGCTGTCTGAGGAGGAACTTCTGACAACTGCGACAATATTAAAGTGTTTTGTAAACACAGCAATGTGTGTTGCCACACACAAGTTAAGAGCTATTTTGTTGTCATCCACATGACCTTTACTGAATCTCCCCAAAGATTCTGTGGCACTTGGGATCAGCTCTATCCATTCTGCCTGTATAAACTACTGCTCCTATTGGGACTGAGTGTTCTCTCAAAGCCACCGCATTCTTCTACTTTCTGCAGATGTTGAACTTCAGAGTCCTAAAAGAGAGAAGACTTATGGCCCTAAAAATGTCTCCCCGAAGAGATGTGACCTGTGTCTCCCTGGAGGAGGCTGGAAGAGCCTGGGTAGGTGCTGACCTGTGTGCATGTGGGGAGGGCTATGTAAGGAAAGAAGGTAAAACCAAACAATAATAATTGCTTTGGATATGATGCAATTTGTTAGTGGTCATAAGACTTCAAGGAGATTAAAAACCCCAGCACATGCCAGTTAGTGAGTCACTTTAAATATGTGAACTGGAAAAGGTCAAGCTAATTGGTAAACAACTCTATCCTCTGAGCTTCCCCTCTTTCTGATCTGGGGACGTTTTAACCATTTCCCTGCAATTCAAACCACCACATACTATTTTTAGTTGCTTCCCCAGAAGATGCTATAGCTTATGGGAAGCACATGCATGGTGTATGACCCATGTGTGAGGGTCACCAGACAGAGGCCCAGCAAAGAATCTTGATAAAGATATCTTTAAGGAAACAAGATGTTCAGATTTTACACCACAGACACTAGCACACCACCACACTGCTGGAGGTCTACAGGCAACACAGGCAGACTGACCGACCCATAACAGGCACCTGCCTGAGAAAAGTTTGGGGGGGACAGCGTGAAGGTGGAAAGAAGAAATGTTTATAACACACAGATTCCTTATGGATAAAAGGGACTGGAAGGAGCAGAAAATGGGCAGGTGGTGATGGGAGGCAACAAAAGTGCTGGAGATGCTGAGAACAGGGCTAAAAAGGGCAAGGTGTTCTTTTCAGCACATTCCTCTTCCTGATCATCACAATGCTGGATATTGCACAGATCAGCACTGACATTTGTTCTGTTGCCCTTTCACGCCAGCCTTCCCAGGAATTTGCCTTGAAAGGTCTTCTCCAAAAATCATGGAAGTCTAGAAGTACCAGAAAGTGAACCTTAGCATCAACAATTTCTCACCAAGGCAATATTTAAGCTCAAGCCAAGATGAATGGAAGTATTTAAGCATCTCTTTGCAATACACCTCCCTCACAGCCTCCACAGCAGACTTAGCAGTTAGCTAAGGGCAGGCATGAGTAGAAAAATTGCTGCCAGATATCAGCAAAAGAAAAGCAAAACATCTACCAAAATCAGAGTTACCAAATGAGCTGGGATTTATGGAGGCCAGCAGAAAAAACATACCTTCCCCATTCCCCAAACTGTGCTTCTAGTCTTCGCTGTTGTGAACAAACTTTCCAAACACAGACACATGAAACCCAGGTGGTGGTAGATGCCAGAGGCTATGGGACATGAAAAGCAAGAAGTCTAAGGGAAATTATTTCTCCAGCATTCATTCACCTTCATGGGTGTTACATCTGCGTATGATATATTTAAAAGGTAAAAGTTAACGTTAGGAGCAAAAAAAGTAGGTAATGCAGTTAATCAACCAAAGGGTATCCAGATGAAACCCAAGAGAAACAGCTGAAGCAGCATACTGGGTACAGACTAGAAAATAAAAGTATCAGGCAAGAAAACAGGAAAGCCGTAAGGACAAAATATGGGGCAGAGACAAACAACAGATAAGCAAAAAAAGTTGTCCTTTGAAAATGGCAAATTGTGCAGCAAGGTTAACACAATATTACCATGAGGCTGCACCATACTTTTGATGTTCCTGCATATTGCTAAAACACAGAAGATGGGCCATGATGTTCAGGAGAAGCCAGGGCAGATATCTAAACCAAGCGATTGAAATTACAATGACCTGAACTCTTTCAAAGAACCAGACCTGCTTCACACTGCCTCCACAGAAATCTCCTGTGCTCATTTCAGCAAGTGAGCAAAGTCTTGAAGTTCACCTGCTGTCTCATGCCAGCCAGAGGTGACTGACCTGCAATGAGCAGACAAGGGCTGTACAGAGGTTTACATCTCCCCCATTCACCTGCCCTCGACATAGCCATTTCAGCACAGACAGACACACATGGTGAGCAATACTCGGTTCCTCCTGCAAACCAATGGGTCATGCTTAACCCTCCACCCCCTCCTCAGCTCTAAACCACAACAGCAGCACTGGGAATTCAGGAGGCTGTTACACAACTGTGGGGTGTCTCCCACACAACACAGACATCAATTTCTTAGAGTTGGGACCTCTGTAATCCAGAAAGGAAAATAGTTTCTTCCTAGGATTAACATCAGTTCCAGGAGATAACTTGTGTCTTAAACTAAGGCCTTCCTGATGTGGGCTTGAGTAGAAAATGTTAAAATCATTCTAAACAAACAAATCAACCCTGAAACACCTCCTCTTCTCAGCAGTCTGCAGACCTCTCAAAATGCTATTAGAGTCCCCCTCAAAGATCTCAGAAATTCAGCAGGAAAAGGGACCGTTGCCATCCCCACACACTTAATTCCTGCAGGATGGCCCAGTCCCTCCAGTCCATACCTGTTTGCAGAATCTCAGGAATCCAATCGAATATGTCTTTCCCCACAGGCAGCAAGTCCCGTACACACAGTTGGACCTGAAAGAGCCAACACAAGATGACAGAGTTCAAAAGCAAGATTTGGGCAAGAGTGCAAGATTCCTACCCTCTTTATCTACCTCTCTGTAGCAAAGTTGCAGGACTGGTGCTTTCTCCAACAATGACTGCAGTTACAGCCATACCCTCTTTTAGAGACATGTCTAAAACAACATCCTGACTACACACTACAATTTTTATTCCCTGTCACTGAGTAGCATAGGGAGAAACATAGACCCTAGAGGAGGCACACACAATCAACTGAAGACAGAAAAGATTTAAAGGAGGAGAAGGCAGTAAGAAAATAAACAAAGGAATAGGCAGGTGTCAAGAAAAACTGTGAATCAGTCCAGCTTGCCTAAGAGGATGTGATCAGCCTGATCTGTCTCAGAGCAAGATACTGGTAAATCATCATCATCCACGCTGCCCAGTTCCAGCAGACATTTGCCACCTGACACAGTTTTTCAGGACAGGGATAGAGAAATAGTAGATGGGCACAGAAGGAGGACAGCGTCATGCTGTAAGCACAATAAATACTCACTCAATTGGTTTCCCTCTGATCTCAGACATGATGGAGCTCTCCCCTCCCAAGTACTCATAGCAGAGGCTGAGAAAGTTGTATATTACAAAGGCTGCAAAGACATCAATCACAGTAAAATGACAACCAACTTCAAAACAGGTGCAAGGACCAAGAGTACAGGCAACAGACTAAACATTAGCAGGGACTGCTTATGCAGCACCTTTCCCTTCAAAGTATTCCAGATTATTTTCAGTACATTTATCATCCTACCTCAGCACTCACAAGACTATTTGAACGGGAGTTTGGCCAAGGTCCCAGGCCAGTTCCATAACTCATGCCAAAAGGGTCACAGAACCAATTAAAACTGTAGTCAGTCTCTGTTTTATTTGGCATCTGTAAGATGCCATTCTTTACAGGGTTCCTGTGCATTATTCCAGGACATTACACTGGTACTAAATAATCTGGAAAAGGTATCTCTGATCCATCAGCCATATCTCCTGTATTTAACCTTTTAGCTGATGAACCCAGTTTGTCTCTGCCAGGTAACCAGACTATAGACATAAGAGTTGGAGAAACAGAGAATTTATAACAATCAGTGAAACTCTGTTTTCATGTCTGGTGGAGATTTTTGCAAAACAGGCTCTGTGCTTCATTTTGTCAAAAAGATAAAATTTCTTGTGTGCTGAATAAACTTGTCCTTAGGCCACCTCTTTTCTGCCTTCCCTGGAAATCTGGTACAGACGACAGACTGATTACTAACACTCTGCCCCGTTTCAGTTCCCCATAACTACAGCTGCATCTCCTTTTCATGGGATCCAAACTCACTTAAAGGTGCATGAAATGAGCCTGTATACACCCTGTCTGCCACTCTCTTGACTTGTTATAATTGCTGTTAGACCCTCAAAGTTGTGAGGTTTTTTAGGGCATGTACTTCTGTATTTGTTACAGACAGCCCTGGGGCAAAATGACAGACCAGATGACCCTTCTTGCAACATTATATTCTATGGTCACCTGTGTCTGGACATTCCCTGGAATGACAATACCCAAATCCTGCTTTTTGCCCCAAATAATCCGGGATAGAAACAGCAGTCTCAAGGAACTTTAAATAAGAACAGAAACCTAATAATGCACAACACTTAGAAGTTGATCTCCCCAAGCAGCCAGTTATTAGACCTGAGGTCAATTTTTCCACATGAATAATCTTCTGAAGTCCAACAAATTCTTCTATAAGCATCCAAACTATGGCCTGGCAAAGAGGTACTCCACGCTCCCCAAACACTTATAGTCTCAAAACGTTGTACTTATGGCTTGTAGACGTGTCTAGCTGGCAAGACTGCTATGGCACATAAAAGCCAGAGGTATACATGCTTCTATGTATGTAATTGGGATATTCTTATTTCATCTGTAATCCTTATTACTGAATGAAGTTCACACAGTAATGATTTTGCCAAAGCTTTAATTAGGAGCATGGAAAACACCAACCATGGAAAACTTATTTACATAACTGTGGTAACCCCTTTTGCCTTCAATTTTCCTGCAACTTAGCAGACAACTCCCAGCACCCAGAGGAAGAAAAGCTGAGCTTTTCCTATTGTCCTCCAGTGACCCCTGCCCTCTGAGGTGATCATTACAATACCAGCTGCCCATTCCCCACGCACTAGGGAAGAGATGATATCAGAGGAAGAAAACAAAACAACAAAAAAAAAAGGGAGAAATATCTGCCCATTCATCCCCAAAAGAAGTGCTAGCTAGCACAGCTCATCATGACAGCAAAGAACTCTACTCCCATTCCCAATCCACATTCATCAGATTCTATTCATGATATCAACATAACAAAAAAAAAAANCTGGTCCCTTCAGCTGATTAACTTGTTCACATGGCCAGAGGCAACTCTCCGCAATGCAGATCTCACCAAAACAACTGCACCAATGAGTTAGGATTTAATGAGGGTATGGTGATAAATTGTCCTCAAAAATACACTGCTAGAGTGCAGTCTCTCCTGCTGGGTGGGTAGAGGTTTCCTTCAGGATGAGACCAGGAGGGAAGTTACAATAGCATTTACAAGAAAGTAACCATTTCCCTTACATACAGTGCTAGTGGTATTACAACACTGCAGCAGACAACCAAAACCAAGCAGGTGCTCATCCTGAACATGGCACCTTCTCTTCTACAGGACTCCAAAGCACTTTACACTTCACCAGCCCCAGCACGTGGCCACTGTGCTACCCTGTGCAAGCACACAAGTGGCCACAGGATGGGACCAGAAGAATACATTACTAACAAACTGCACCAGGAAAACAGGAAAAAGCACGTGTCTGGCTGCTAAGTGCTGTTAAAAGAGACAGGAACTAAGCAATACCTCACTTTCTGACACCCAGATACCATCAGATTTTTTGGCTTTACCAGAAGCTTTTATCTTCCTGAAGCAAAGGACCCCAGAAAACCATAAACGTCTCCACAGAACCCTGGAGGGAAGGCTCATGCTCAGAGACCATTGAGGAAGACGGTCAAATTGGACAGGGCTTTGAACAACCTGATCTAGTGAAAGATGACCCAGTCCATGGCAGGGGTGCTGCACTGAATGATCTTTAAAGGTCCATCCTGACAGAAACCATCCTATGATTTTCAGTCACTGAGCAAGCCATGGTCATCCAGTTAAGCACACCATTCCATAGGTGACAGCGATGCTTTCTCTCTCCATGTTCTCAACCAGAAATAAAGTTCTCTCAGGGCAGACTTCCAACCCTCCTCACCCCCCTCCCTCATTCTGTCTGACCCCTCCTTACCTTCATAGCAGTCCCGCACTGTGCCAAAGTAAACATAGTACTGGTCATTGGTGAAGAACAGGAGACTGAGCCATGAGTCAAAGGCATAAATGGGCACAATGAAGAGGATCCGAACGATGTAGCGCTGTTCGTTTGGGCAGCTGTAGCAGCGGAGATGCATGTAGATCTGAGAGACAGAGAAGGGAGACCAGGATCAGCGGAATACGGAGCAGAGAGGAGAAAGTAGAACTGGAGAG
>VZTZ01033650.1:91604-118774 GCA_013400955.1 Drymodes brunneopygia | reverse complement strand
TCCTTTTTAGACTTGACTTCATAGATACTTAAGATCTAACAGGATCTACAAAATATGTGATATTCAGCATAATAGATATGTGGAAAAGAGGAAAGATTAGAAAGAGCAAAAAAATGCAGGCCAGTTTGGGCTTTGTTTATGCTAGTGATACTTAAACTGAGGATTTTCTTTGGCTTAATCATAAACAGATTTCAGAATTGTGTACAGGGATCAAAATATTAGTCATTTAATATTCATAGCATGCCTTATATTGTGATCTACTGTGGGTGAGTGTTTATTGTTTAGAAATTCATAAGTAACTCTATTCTTACCCAGAGTAAAAAAATCTGACCCAAGGAGAAGTCTCTGGGGACAAACCTTTGTCTTCAGAACTTCTAGGTGCTTATTTGTCTTGCTTTTTTCCTCTTTCCCCAAAACAAACAAGCAGAAAACAATTACTCTGGAGGCACAGACTGAAATTCAGATTGAAGGGCTACTTACCTTCCTGCTCTACACATAGATACAGGGTCCTCTGAAAGAGACATTTTCTAGTCTTCTTTCATTCACTGACAGGATTACAGGGGGAGCTACATGTAGGTGTTTAGATGTTTCTATGTTTTAGGCCCTATTCCTGGCATCATAGAGTAAGTTTCTGCTTCTAGATGTGCATCATGAAAAAAATAAGTTCCTATTTTAGCAGGTGGAGAGGAAGGAGGACAGTGAAGGCTTTACCCTGTTGCTAGGAGGAAGGTTGACATTTTTTTCTCTGTTATAGAGTAGCCTACTGAATTCTTCAGGATGTTTTGCATGCATGTCCCTTATTAAACTGCATTATGTTCTTTTCAAATAGGTTTGTCTTTCTCTTTAATTTTTCCCTATGTTTTATTTATCACTTCTTTATATTTCATAAGGAGAATTTTTCTATCTCTTCTTCAGGGACTGGTCTGTTACGCAGTGGTGAGGTACTTCTCTCAAGATGATCAAGAAATCTGGTTATGTATTGTTGGCATTTGTATGTTTTGAAAGGTTTAATCAGAACTGCTGTGATGAGACAAATAGATAACCTTTAAATCTATAGCTAAGCCAATTTAGAGGCAGCATTTTGGCTACAAATCAGATTTTAAAACTTCCTACGAGTGAGAACAGTTTTACCATATAAACTTCTTAACTAGAAAACTGTGTTGGAATAAATAATAAAGAAGAAAGAACTTTTGTGTGATTCATTTTGTGTGCTTCAGTCTAAATTTTGATGGCATAAATTATCATCCTGGTTTTTGTTACGCATCAAATGAAGCCTTTTTATGTAGTGTTTTCTTTGACTATTCCATTTTAAGCATGCCTCTCATCATCTTTGAAGAAGGGCCACTGGATATCAAAGGGAGGAATTTATGAAAATCAACTTTTAAAATACTTTATTTTGCTTTTCATTATTTGTTTTCAATACTTCACTTTCTCCATCAGCAGTTTGTCCTGTCCTTTGAAAATGTTTATTTTTGTCCTGTAACTTCTGGCTTTTCAAAGGTGGATTTATATTAAAGGAAAAAGCTAAAAATTAACAAATAGTGTTTTTGTATAGAGAGAAAACACACTAAAAGCTTAGTTTAAAATGTAGGCACTACACTCCTCATTGTTTTTCGGTACCCATACAGATACTTAACTTCATCAGAGAGGGAACTTAATGCAATCCGTCTTTTGTTATCCAGAGTAGAATCTGTGATGATATGTGAGTAGTAGATACATCTTCTTAGTGGTTTATCCAGTGTGTCACAACTGTAGAACACACTGGAGGTCTGCTGGTGTTACAGTTGTGGAGCTGAATCATGCAGGGTTGGGATTGGCAGTTGGGTTCAGAGAGAGCAAGACTGGTCACTGCTTGGGCTGGTTGCATTTCAGGTAGGCAACCAGGCTGTGAACTGTTCTATGCTTCTGCAGAGGTAGGTTGTCCATCTGCTTTGTATCCTTCCTGGGTCCTGTAGGTCACAGTGGATATGTGGTAGATCCTGGTGTATTTCTGTTGAGCAAAATACAGACCTAGCAAACATTCACAGGTCAGTATTGCTCAGCCAGCTAATTCAAATTAAGAACTTCTTGGTTTTTTTCTCCCTTTACTTACCTGCTCTATCACTTTGGTGATCATTTTTCACTAAAAATTACCTGGAGATTCTTCAGGTTTTTTGTTATGCTTGTGTGTGTGGAAAGCAACAAATTCCTTTGGCGTTGCCTCTGGAGTACAGCACTGTTGTACAGTTCAGCAGTTATGGCCTGTGACATTTCTGTAACATTTTTGATGGCAATCCTGTTCAGTCCTAAGTGTTCTGCAGTTTCTGTTTTCAGAGCTCAATCATGGGATTCATTTTGAAGTATAAATATGTATTTTTTCATGAAAACAGTAAGAAAAAGACTGCATTAATTTTAGAGCAAAATCTAAATAGAACCATGTTAATTTACGATTAAGGTAAGCAGAGCAGCAATAGCTGCTAAAGATAGGTCTTTTCTGTACTGCTCATCCTATTGCTTTTAAAACTCATCTCCAAATAAATGGCTTGGATTTTTTCCCTTAGCAAATGCTTTGCAATCAAGTATCGATTCATATGTGATTGGAATAACATGGTTGCTGTTAAAGTCTCAGAAGATCTTTAGGAAATTATCATGTTCACCTTGAAAGATCAAGGTAATTAGAGTATGGAGTGTGTTAATCACCCATGTTAACGTTGCCATGAAAGTCGAAGTTCATGTTTTTATGTTGTCTAGAGGTGGTCTCCCAAACAGCACTTCCCTGACTTCCCTGTGACACTGCCTGCCTTGTTAATGTCAGATTGCAGCAAAGTCACAGTGGTGTAGAAAGTCAGACAGTTCTTAAGATACTCATTTAGCCCAAATGTTGGTGTCTGAGATCCCAGTAGTTTTAGATGCACAAAAGGTTCTGATAAGTGAGTTCTCTCATTCCAGATTACTTTTTTAGACCCTGGTAAATTGTATTGCCTGTGACACGAAGCACCGGTTCTATAAAAGTGATGGGTGATGATGTGCTGGGTTTCAGTTTAATTTCTGTAATGAATATATTTTAGCCTAATTGTGAATATACAATGTCACTCAAGTAGTGAGCACGCCTAAATTTTTCATGTGAACTCTGAGCAGCATGCTCATATGTAAAGTGGTAATACACCACTCCCTTTGACTTATGTGTCTCTACATCTGTGTAAGCAGTGACTAGTAAAAGTAAAGAGAAGACTCTTCATTGATGCACTGCTGCTGAGATGTCTGTAGATGAGACTGTTCATCTACATGCAGGGATTGAAACTTACTTCCATTGAGCTCAGTGATATGTCATTCCCGCTGAAAAAAAGAAAAAAAAAACTATCTTTACTGAATTTCACTGTAGGGAGTACTAGTTCTACGTGTTCATATAAAATAAGTATGGAGTTAATAACTCCTGTTAGCAGCTTGGTTTCAGTTTGTTCTCTACTCTGACAACTCTGGTATTAGGCTGACTTACATCTGTGTTAAGTACAGTTCTCTCTTGGCTGTGTTTACCCATAAAGAGGCAAATCATTTAAGTGACACGTATCTACAGATAACATGCATTTTGCCTAATCTAATGCAAGTCACTGACTACAGCAACAGTCCTTGACTCTTGTAATAATTCAGGAGATAATGCAGCTCTGTGTATTCCAAATGGTAAGGAAAAAAAATCAGTATCTAAATTTAAAATGACTTGACTTTTAGTTTTGAGGCATTTTTCTGCCACTGTCATTTCTAAATATGTACTGAAAAAATTTTAATGGAACAAATCTATATAAAATAAGAAGTTAGGACTCAATAATTTTCATAAACCTAGGATGTTGGAACAAAGATGGGAGCTAGGAATGCCATATTTTGCAGGTTCTGCACTGAAAAAGAACTAAATGTCAGTAAAAATTCTGTGCTGATCAAAGACACTTGGAGATAATTTTATTTCTAATTCTACTGATGACACCAAATCACGTGTCTTTAGTTGCTTATAGGAATCAAACAATGAAAATATTTAATGAGGCCTCATTCTCTCTGCCAGATGTACCACAAGAAACAGAGCTACAATGGCAGTTAATTTAGATTTTTAGAACAATCAGTGCCCAATGTAATGGTGAGGTTTGATTACTTTGAAGACCTCACTCAAGGTGCAGCACTTCTGTGTGAATACACTGGAGGTGTTGTTTGTTCATCTTACCTCTTTTCCATACTTCTCACATTTCTTTCCTTGCCTTAGGTAAGTGGCTTTTAATCTGAGCATCTGGGGTCACCTAAATCGGCAGAAATTTGCTCTTAAACCAACAAAAAATATGTCACACCAGAGAAGTTCATATGTGATGAGAAAGTTCATAATTGTTTCCAAGTGTGACTTTTCTGAGAAATGTGGCAACAATTAAGTATGGTTCAGAATAAGTATTTGTTATCCATTCATAGATGAAGTCTTAAGTTATCTCACTTCTTCTTGCTTGTGCCAGATGTCAATACTCTGGGTGCTTCCCTCCTTTATGCTAGGTGGGTTTCAGCTTAGAGTTCAGAATCACCCTGTTCCTAAAGAACTTGAGCCTGACTTTTTGTCTGGGGTTTTTCAGCCCTACCAACTGCAGTAGGTAGCACAGCTTCAGTGGACATTTGAGAGGGGTCCTGACAATCATGAAGGTGGTTGATATTAACTGAGATGGATAATCTAACAGATCTTTCCTATACTTAAAGTTTGGTTTGTGCCAATGCTGTACCAGTGTGTTCACACTGGCCAAAAACATTATAAGTTATAGCAATACAGGAATAGAGTCCTTTGATATACTATACAGTGTTATGCTTTTAATCTGCAAGATCTCAATGCTTCAGTTTAGAGTTCATATTTGCTTTTTTCTCCAGAGGATTTCCTTTGTAAATTAGGAACTACTCTACGGGTTTTTTCTGCCGATTTCTACATTAACCTGGCACAGGCTATTTGTGTTATTTGCATCACTTAAATAAAGGCCCAGACACTTGTTCTGTATTATCACAGTGAGTTTTGTTTCACTATCTGGAATTTGGTAACCAGGTGTCATAATACATAAGGTAAGACAGACTCTGATCCACTTCCCTCTGAGCTTCCTTAGTTTTACAGAATCAATAGGAAAAGTGACAACAGCTGCTCTCAGAAAATAAATGAGCAAGAAAGTGATCCTTCTCTAGTAAATTTTCGGGATGGGGTAAGCTGAATTCACCAAGTGCAATGTAGAAATTTTAGACTTCCAAGTTTTGTAGCTGTAATATCCCTGTGTCAGAACTTTACACCTGAAACTCACATGTGCAGATTTAGACAGCCAGAATATATGTGAAATACTAATAAATAGCTGAACATTTGTAGGTCAGTGGTCACTTTTGTCCTCTGCACAACTAAGGTGCTGTAAGAGTTGCAGTTATACAACCAAAGTTCTACAGACAATGTGCCTGGATTCTGGGGCTCTGTTGTTCCCTTTCTAGTCTCACACTCTTCCCCACTGGACTCCCTTCTGGGCTTCAGGCGTCTGTCTGACAGAAGCTGTGAAGTTCTGACTTGCAGTGTTTCAGTATCACCAGCTTCATGGTTCTCTCCCTGGACGTCTTCAGCTTCCATTGGTTTTTCAGCTAGCATTTTTGTCTCCAGCAACATCAGACAACTGAAAGCAGCAATTTGAAAAATTAGGTCACTCAGGTTTCTATATATAGCAGCTCTCAGATCCCAAGAAAGCCAGCACAGTCATCTAGTCTGTTTTTAGTTGTCAGTGTTTGTAAATTAATATTAAGAGAGTTGGTATTAAGTAGACTTTCAAGTGCCATCATTTTTTTTTCTTTCTGCTTGCAGTTTCCAGCTTTTAAAATTCTTTTTGGCATTTTTATTTCAATTAAAATTAGTTGTCTGTGTTTGAGCCCCTTTGCTTCTTTCTTTATGCTAATGATGAGTGGATCTTCAGCAAAGGGAATTGGGCTCATCACATTGCTGAGAAGCACCTGACTTGCACTGAAATCAGGCTGGGTTGATGTCAGGTGGGGGCAGCTTAAGGGTTCTGTGTGCACCATTTCTCATAAACTAAACATGAGGATCTCCATATATTGAAGTAATTGTTTTATTTTTTTTCTTTATTATTTTATGAAACCAATTAAATTTTTATTGGCATAATGGGAGAGGTGGGCAGGGGATTAAAGAAAGAATCAATGACTGATAGAGTAGGAAAGGCTGAGTATAACTGTATGGTAGGTGTTAGAAGAGTTTATGAAGTTAACTGCTTCTATTTTATATATTTACTCAAAACACTGTTGGTCTGCTTACATACAGCAGAAAAGGTAGGACAAGAAATAGTTTTCCCAAGGGGTTTATATATCTAGTGTAATTTGTTTGATTTTGGTCACTCACACACAGAGAAAATACTGGTCTGTTTCTCCTCCAGAGATGTCACCTGAGTGTTTCCAGATGGAGAAGCAGAGAACTAAAAGCTGTAGTTTCACTTTCCAGGGAAGCAGTGGAACAGGTTACTCTTACATGGGAGTTAGAGCCATCCTCTCATCCCACTGGCCTGATAAAGGCATAAAACCTAGAATTATTCTTTTGTGACATAGGATCATTGTGTGAAGTAGAAAGGGGTCATTGATCTACTATATTCATTCTTGTTATTTTATGCTGCTGGTTGTAAAAATTAATGCTTCCCATATGCATGGAGAAATACAATTTGCACTCAGAGAAGGTAGAATGGGGAATGTACTTGAGAATCTTGCAGTTAAGTTTTTTTTTATTCAACTGTGCTCTTCTTAATTCATTTGTATATGTATACTATTTTCACTCACAAGTGATTGAAATGAAGGAGGAGTTTGAGAGCAGTAGCTGTGTACATGGAATATCTTTTTCTCAGTGGGGACAGGCTACCTGTGTAATGAGATAGGTGCCCCCAGTCCGTGTCTCAGCCCTGTAGTTGTGCCTTGGGGTTTGGGGCAGTTCCCAGGCTCTCATACCTGTGGAGAATGATGTCACTAGCTGTGCTCCCTAGGCACCTCTGGCCCTGGACAGTAATTAGTATTAGAAAATCTGAGATCTGTAGTTAAAATGTACTTATTATCAGAAATATTGTTACAAATATGCAGGTGCCACTCTTTTAAACTGTGGAATGCTTAGGTGGCACTGAAGGATGCTCAAGGGCTACTGTTGCAAGTGTGTGCTTTTTTGTTTCTGCTCCTTACTGACTCTACATTTGGATCTTTTTCCTGTGTTATTTCTAGATCTTTGTGTTCGGTGGAATGTGAACTTGTAACCTGAGCACAAAATTATAGATGTTACATTTTCAGCTGTATAAACTTCTGATTTTTGGCACAGATTAATGCTCTTAGCTTTTGTCTTTCTGTTTAATGAGCTAGTTGTACCAACATGCTGTCTGTTGCTGGCATAAAAGGTCAGTCTGGCATTCCCAGATCAGACTGCCTTGGCCCTTTTTCTCTTGCACGTGAGCATGATGACCACTATAGTGTCTTAAGTGAAAGTTCATATAGCAGGCAAACACCTCATGTGGTGCACTGTCACTAAAATATGTCTTGGGAGCATTCATTGGAGTGGCTACCAGCACACAGTAATTTTTCATCTCCTGTGCAAACTTCCCTTGAAAAGCAGCTGATTTTTCTTACATTAGTAGTTCAGAGCATATACCTAATAACATAGTTTCCTGTGACAGTTTTACATGATCTCCCTTGTTAGGGGGCAGTTTTTTAATCACTGAATGAAGTCTTTCATACTTTGTAGAATTATTCTTTTAATCCATAGGTTAAAAACAAAGAAAATCCACAGAAAACTAGAAGATGGTAGCTTCCACAGTACAGCTTCTGTACTTGTATCCAGGAGGAGCTTTCTCTCATGGTATATCAGTAAATTTTTCTCTTTCAGACCACTGTCATGAGAAAAATCCAGATGGCAGTTATGGCAAGGAGAAATACTTTGATGACCACTATGAGTCAGCTACAGCAGTGACAGAAGGACACTCTGAGGGAGGTCCAGAAGACCCAGAAGTCCTTACTCAGAGTTCAGCAAGGGATCCCTCCTTTTTGAGACTGGAAAGTAAGTCAGCCTTACAGAATCAGTTCTGGCAAATGAAATGGTTTCTAAATTTTTCAGAAGAGCTGTCTCTTTTCCTCTGAGAAGCTATATTTTCCCCTTTCTGTCCATAAAGTAACAAGTAACCCATAAACTCATTTCATTCTCTTCACGGTTCTTCTCCAAGCATAACAGGGATGCTTATTTGCAGAGGGGAAGTCTGCATTGACTAGTTCTGTCTTTTTGCAGTGTGCTGTTGAGTAGTCAGTGATTCTTGAGTTGTGCAAGTGGAAAAGTCAGGTCACAGAAAAAAGATTCTTTTTGTACAACTTGTGAAAGCACAGGGAAAATAATTTTTGGAGTTTTTTATGGTATTCCCTCTTAGACACAGTCACTGCAGAAAGCAACGGTTCAGAAGGAGTGGAGGGTTTAGAAGACAATCAGATGTCTGAAGAGATGCTGGCTTTGGTGGACGAGTTCGAAAATTCTTGGCCTCAGGAAGCTTTTGAAGGGGCACTGGAGGTAAAAGGTCGTCGGATGGACTTGCAGGGAATCCGGGTCCTGAAGAAGGGATCTCAGAATGGACTGGCTAGCTCCTGTTTTGGGGACTGTGGTGATGATGATGAAGCTGAATGGGTAAGTATGAATGAGTTTACTTCAGTCTTGTACTAAATGTTGTGAAGGAGGGAAAGATGAGAACAGTTCAAGGGGTTTAACACTGGGAGATACAGATCTATGAACTTCCCAGGAGCCTAAAAGATGTAGTTGTTGATGGCTCGTGTGAAATGAATGAGTAGTTTCAATCCATCACCAAGTTCCTGCTCACATTTAAAAATGAAAACACATTTCAACCAAAAGTTCTGGTTAGCATGAAAACATGGAAATCCCTGTTGTCATCCTGTTACCGGTAAAATATATAATGAAAAATGCCTTTCAGTTCTCCAGCAGTTAAATTGATTTTCTGCTGTGTTGGAGATTAGAAGTTGTATACTTGGTTTGCATGGCATGATGCAGTGAAGGGAGCAGGCTTTGAGAAGGGGTTGAGATGGGAACGAAAGGAGAGAGACAGAGATCTCATCTGTAACATCTTTGAGCTAAAACAAATAGTGCATTGGAGCTGATAACAGTCATGGTGTTTCTTACTGTTAACCTTGCTAATACTGTTCTTTTTGGTAGATCACTTTTCAGGTCAAACGTTTAAAGAAACCGAAAGCTGAAAGCTTGGATCTCCAGGAGCCAGTTGGGAGAAATGTGGAAGAAGGGACTAATGCAGAAAATGAAAACTTTTACCAAACTGCTCTAGAGATCAGTGGACCAAAGATACCTTCTCCTGGACCAATAGGTAACCTGCTGCTTCTAGAGAAAACAAATCATTTGCAGCTTTTGTATTGCTATGGTTTATTTCCTTTGCAACTTTTATATTACACTGGTTTATTACTGAAAATAAGCATCACAGAGACTATGTAGTAAGATGTCCCTTCTAGATGAGTACATGGAAAAATAAGAAATCTCTTCTATCTGCACCTTCTTGATGAAGTGCAGCCTAATTTTATGTGTTGAATGAAAACTTTTTAGTTAATTTCCAAAACTTGTGGGAATGAGGTGGTGAGAGTAGAGAATGAAAGAGGTAGATACTGTCAGTAGAAGTTGTAAAAGAGAGAGGACTTCAGTGATCTCATTTGATGAACTGAATGGGCAGAGGAGTTAGTTTATTAGGATGCAGAATAAGAGTTTGGACTGACTTCTGGCTAAACACAAGACATACAACTCAAAGAGAAAGAGCTGAAAGCTTAGTCTCATAAAAATAAAGTAAATAAATAAAAATCAAGTGTTCTGCTATAATTCTTTAGTGATATTATAAGAGAAAACTTAGAGGCTGTCTTCCAAAACACTGGAGCTGCAGAAGAGTAGAGTTTTACACCATCACAGATGAGATTTTGAGAGGCAGATGGAGTTTTTGCTAGTTGAATAACAGGAATTGGAGAGTATCTGTTAATATGGTGCCAAAGGATAAACCCCAAGTAACTGGCCCCCATACTTTTTGTCTTACCTTTCAATGGAGCTAAAATCTTAATGTTGTGGGACTGATATGTAAGCAAAGTTCTACAGTGCATCTTAGTCCTTGACAATTTGATGACCTGGAAAGTGATTTCACATTTTGAAGGCTTTTACATTAAATCTTTAACAAGCTCCTTTTTTAGCAACTGACAAATGTAGGTTATTGAATTAAATATTTAAATGGGGGGAGAAGGAATACATGAAAACAGACCATCATTTGTGAGCACACACCTATCCTTTCCTCAGTGTTTATCTTCTTTCCCTCTGAGTTACTTTTGTGGCTTTATTACATAGCATCCCTCAATTGTCAAGTAATCGTCCCAACATTCCTGTGAGGCAGGGTCTGCTGGCATCCTCTTTGCAAATCATCTGAATTTAAGTAACAAATTGAAGGTCACCTGGGGAGTTCCTGGTGGAACAGGGGAATGATGGTATCTGTCCTGTGCTTCGTTCCTCAGACTACTAAACTCTGTAGCATTTCCATACCTCTTGATGTCCTTTGCTGTTCATGCCAATAAGAACTTGCAATCAGATAGTTCACAGTAGTGATGATGAGAACTGATCATTTCCCTCTGAAATTTCCCTTTGTATCTCAAAATTAACTTCCCTTTTATCACAATACTTTACAAAATACATGGTATTGCAGACTTCTTAGTTATTTGCAAAATACAATGAAGTGGTTTACTATTACTTGGATGAGAAATAAAATATGCATCCAAATGGGCAAAATTTCATGTAACTAGAAATAAATACTGAAATATTGTCTACACAGCTGATTTGATAGACTGGCATGTTGTTAAACTTGGCTTCCCACTGTGCAAATGTACTGCTATAGTGAATTTTTCTTACGTTCCAAATGGTTTGGATGTTTCTGATATGAGAGGAATATGTTTCTTAACATTTAACACAGGCCAGTTTCCTAGGACTTAATACAGTATCCACCAAATTTGAGGGAAAGATTTCAGTAGACTTTAGTTCAGATATGAAGATCAGGTTCTTGTTTCTCTCAGTGATCAGTTTGTTAACATAAAGCAAGTCATTTAACCTTGCTTTGCCTTGCTTTGCTTCTCTGCAAAATGGGAGAGCTAAAGTGTAATGGCTAAATTGTTTCAGGAGGGTTGCTATCTTGAGTGTAAGAACACAGTAAAAGCCACTGACTGTCTTAGACAATACTCATTCAACAGTATTTTTTGCCTGGAATTGTCAAAAGACCAACTTTTATTAGTCTTTAACTGTAGCTGTAGAACATTAATGATGACTCACAAATTTGATTTAAGGATATTTAAGTAGAGACATTACCTGTAAACAAGAGTGGCAATTGTTCTTAATCTATAGTTTTGGAAAAAGTGTAATGAAACAGGTTTTGACGTTATCTCCTAATCTGTCTCGTGCACAATCTGGTTCTGTCTGTGCATGCTGCCAATCCCATTCTGTCCATTTAGGTTCAGGAATTTTCTTAAAGAAATATGTTTGCAAGACAGTGACTTTTATAATGTAAGGAATGTATCCACAGGTATAAAGTATTCTAAGAATCGTTGTACTGAAGTAGAATGTCTTTCTCCTTCCAGAAAGTCTCTTCTATTTTTGTTTTATTTTCTCAAGGAAAAAGGCGTGACTACCGTAGCCTTGGCTGGCCAAGTCCTGATGAGTGCCTGAAACTCCGCAGGGTGGAGCTTACAACTGTAGCCAGCACGTGGCTTGCTGTTTCTGCTAAAAACATTGAGTGAGTATCTTGGATATGAACCCTAAGTAAGTTACTTATGCAAAGCAGGACAGTTACATGGTCTTCAGTGTGTGTAAACTGAAGATTTTATGATAGTAAGAAAGAACCGCCAGGATTTCTAAGAAGTTTGAAAACATCATGTGGAATTTCATCAATTAGACTAGAAAATTGAAGTGCAGATGAAAGATGCAGTTTCTCTTGCTTCTTGAGCTAATCAGATGAGATTCTGAGAGGTTCTGGGCAGTTTACTTCCACTAGAGAACTTTCTAATGACTCTTCTGTTCTCTTAACTAATTTGACTTGTTTTGTGACATTTGTAGCATTACAGAACACATTGATTTTGCCACACAGCTGCAGGAACCAGCCATGGAGCCCCTTTGTAACCCAAACCTCCCAGCCAGTATGCATACTTTGGACCATCTGCAGGGTGTCTGTAGTCGGGCCAGCTTGCATTACACTGGAGAAAGTCAACTGAAAGAGGTATGCCAGAGCTGAAGGCCGTCACACAAAAATGGCCATACCATGGCAGACTCAAGGTGCATTTAGCTCAGTGCCTTGTCTCCAGAGGTGACTTTGAGTGAGTGAATGCCTGGATAAAACTGTAAGAACAGTGCAGCATGAAATTTCACCAGAATGTTTTCCCAACCATCTACAGTCTGGCCTGAGGGAAATCCTAAAACACCATTAGTGTCTCTGTATTTATAGCTCTATGTGGATGAAATAGTGAAAGTAAAGTCCAACTCAGCATACTTAGAATTTCTAGTGTTCTTAGTATTCAGTGCCATGGAGTTATAGCACTGTGTTATACAGATGGTATCAACTCAAGATAGACAGGGATGTTTAGGTTGAAGCAAGTTATAGCATTTGTAAAAGGCCGGGCAAAAAAGCAGCCAACAAGCAAGGGGACATCTCATACCAGGTTCCAGCATCTAAGCACTTCTATTTCCTCTTCCACAGGTCCTACAGAATCTTGGCAAAGACCACTACTCACCACAGTCACTTGAACAAGTTGGTACTCGAATAGCCAAAGCTTTGGAAAAGGTACTTGTAAAGGAGGAAGTGAGAAGCTCGGGCTTACCGCTCGTGACTGGCATAGTGGTCAATCCGGTCTCGAATCGTTTGTCTGAAATCCCGCTCAGGGAACGTATTAGTACTTGGGCTAGGGATTTGTGTCTATTTAGCACCTGTAATGCCCTCACAGGTATTTTGTTGAGGTATATCCTGTGCTTATACCATCAGGTGTCTTCCATATCTCTCAGCTGAAACTTAAGCTTGTCAAATGTCCCAGTGTTTCCTGCTCTGTAGTGAGCAGCATTGCTGATCATTGATTTATTAAACTATTTCAACAGTTCTCAGCCCTCTTCTTTCTCTTAATGCTGCATTGACTTGGAGCTTATAGAAAGTGGGGTTAAGCCATGTCTCCCCTCTCCAGTGACACTCCTGGCATGCAGCAGTCAGACAGCTCAAAGGGGCTTCCTGTTTCAGTCTGCTGCTTCTACCTGGTGCAGTATTGGCCTGAAGTGTCAGATGTGTTCAGGCAGAGGTGTGGTACCATAGGCAAGCCTGCACTTCCTGTTCTCCCCAGAGAAATCCAAGCTTCCTAGCTAAAGGCTACGAAGGACCTCAGCTGTGAGCCCTAGACTGAGAGGATTAGGGACATAATTTTCACAGGATCCACAAAGCACACAGGAATGCCAGGGATTGCTGTTCTGTATTTACAACTAGTAGGGACAATATTCCAAACTACTACAGAAAAGAGGGCTCAGTGAAAACAATTTGGTGCCCCTAGCCTGTTGGACCAAAAGCTGTCTGAGGTACTTACTGTGCTTTGAAATTAAAACCAATATTGCTTTGTCCATGCCCTGAAAGTAAAGATGTTACTCTTATCCTCATGTTACAAGACTTAGTTTCTTTTCACTTTAGATGTGTACTAGCTATTTCTCTTACATGCTAGCTTCCCCTGCAGACAGCAAGCTTTATCCAAATAAACTGAATATTTGGTGCAGAGATTAGAGACAGAATTCTCAGTATTTTTCTTTGTAACACAGGGCATGGGAGTCAGCCAGCTAGAGGCTGGGCTTTGTCAGGCTTCTGGACTAAGCTGCATCCCAGGGCATCCTTTCTCTTTCCAGTGACTGCAGGGAGCCTACAAGTCCAATCAGCTAATTTAGCTAAGTTTTTTCCTTCATGTTGGGTAATATGTGTGCACATCAAGATGCTCAGCATCAGAGAGCTGGTTTAGAAGCTGTTGTGGCTGCTGAAACTGTTGTTGCTGTTGAAAGCTATTTAACTGCTATTCCTTTCCTAAGGAAATAATGTTGCATTTGGAATTTGTTTCATCTGACAGTCTCATTTACCTGGCTATTGCATATATGTTGTCAGAAACTTCTTTCTGCTTTGAAATAGTTTAACTCTCTTTTTAAGTGTAACACCCTCTACCTCAGTATATCAAATAAATTGGAAGAGTGAAAGGTAGGAGCACTGTTCACTACAGGTGTTTGCATGACAGTTTTTTGTGTTCTTCTTTTGCCAGAATCAGACTTCATGGGTCCTCTCTAGCATGGCAGCTCTTTACTGGAGAGTGAAAGGCCAAGGAAAGAAGGCAATTGATTGTTTACGGCAAGCATTGCACTATGCACCCCATCACATGAAGGTGTGTACACATGTGCCCACTGCTCAGATGTAAGAATGTTTTGCTTGTCACAACAGAGCTTTCACAGACTGTTGTTAAGGCCAACACGGTATATCAGGTGTCTATAATGCCTCAGATATTACCTAGTTGAGGTGGAACCTCAAGATTTTCACCATTTGTTTAGTGTGGACTGTCTCTTAAAAAGTAGATAACTGCAGTTCAGCAGGTTTGACACCTGTCTGGGCATCCCAGGCTTGAAATTCCTCCTGTTAGTTAGGACTTTGAGTCTTCATCAGCCCTTGTCTGGACAAGTCTTCTAACCTAACATGTTGGAAGTATGTTTTCTGGTTATGCTTTTAGAGAGGGGAGTATGTCTTCTGGTTGTGCTTTTAGAGAGGGTGGGAGTAATTATCTAAAGGAATTATCTAAATGCTTGAATCTTAAGCATTTGGGCTGTGAATCTCAATTGGACACTAGTCCTTGACTTTGTGCAGCAATTTCTTGCTCAAAAAAAAGGCAGTACTTCAGCAGTACTTACAGTCTCCTCTTTAGTGTTTCAGTTGGCTGAAGTGCTCTATACCCTTCACATTGCCAGGTGCTGTGCTGAGCATTGTAATGTCTGTTCTTAAACACCAAGCTCCCCCTCGCAAAATGATAAATGCAATATAGGCTCCTTACTCAGCAGATTTTTCTTTGGGACCTGAGCAATTAATTGTGCAGCATGGAAAAATGTAAACTCCACTGGAATCTTGGTCTTCAACCTTTCTCTGAAAATTGGGAGACAAAGTAATTAATGCTTTCAGGATATTATTAGGAGTATTTAGTCATTAACAGCAGAAATGCCTCAACTGAGAAATGCACATCCTCACTGCACATCCTTTGTATGTTTCCTATAATTCTATTTGTTTGCATTATCCATTCAAAACAAGGTTGGAACCAAGATCTAACACATCCAGCTTTTGCTTATCTTCTTGTCTTTCTATGTAATTGGTTCCTCAAGAAAGAAGTCCTTAGGTGTGTTATTTGGAAGGGTCAGACTATGGATTGGAAACTAGTTTGGCAACATTATGGTGGAGTAGTGATGTTTTCTAGAAGTATGATATCATGTTGCTTGAGAGTGGATGTCTCTCCGAATCTGTGCCTTGTTTTTGTCCTCCATATTGAAGCTGCCTCCAGAGAAAACTCTGGATCTTGTTTGCAAAGATAGAGTTGCAACTTTTACTTAGAGTTAGCACTGAATTAAAAGCTATTTAGTGTATATTGGTTTATCCTCCTCTTTGCTCTTATGCACTTTGGCTGCTTTCACTTGGCTAGTTTCGCTTGACTTTTCTCATGCAAATAAAAGATAATTAATTTTCCTGTGAACTTCTGTTGTGATTCTGACTTTTATAATATCTGCTTTGTAATGTGAATGACTTGTCCAGCAAAGGTACTCCTTGACATGTGAAGGTCAAGGAATCAAGGACCACATACATCTAGAACTTTTTATTGTCCTGTTGAAAACTCCTAAGCCTTGGTACTAAGTGGTATTTTGTGCTTTGAACGTGTGAAGCCCAGCTCCCAGGGAGTCTGTTATGACTGCCAGGGCTCTACAGTTTTTTCAGTCAGACAAGGTCACAGTCTGGAAATCCAGGAAATAAAGAACATACCATCAGTGTCTAGCTGAGAAAATTTTATTTATAGCTATTACTCAGCATCAGAATAACAATTCTGTGGCAGAGGCAGGACAAAAAGTGATGCATGTGTTGCACTAATGGTTAGACCATGTTTTCACTTCCCTGCTGTCCCCTTTGTTCATATTCCATTTCCTTTTATGCAAGAGCTGGGGGAGGGTATTCAAGCAAAACAGCTTCTCTTGCCCCTAAAGAGTGCATCTCATCTCTGGGGAGAAAACTAGTGTAAGAGCTTCTAAAAACTAAATGTAAATACACTTAAGTGAGTTAATTTTTGGGATGTTTTTCTGTCCAACAGTAATGTTTGTCACTATTGTGAGTGGATGTGAATGTGAGGTTTTCTTATTTGTAACTCAGGCCCAAATGCAGTTTTGTATTAAAATAGGTCTGGATCATTACTCTCAACATCAAAAGAAAGGGAAGTGGTTAGGAACCAAATGAGTGCAGCTTGGTGGTGGAGTCTTCTGTTTGTCTTGCTGACCCTGAGGCAATTGCAATGGAAAGAAACTGTTTGTTGCTTGCTCTTCTCCTCCAGGATGTTCCACTAATAAGCCTAGCAAACATCTTCCACAACGCCAGACTCTGGAATGATGCCATCATTGTGGCTACCATGGCCGTGGAAATAGCGCCGCACTTCGTGGTTAATCATTTCACACTGGCAAATGTCTATGTAGCAATGGTGAGTGTGCTGTCACCCAGGTATGGCTGTCTTTGGGACACTGTTTATGTGTATATAAAAGTCTTATTCTCACAAATAATTTTGAAGGAGCAGCATTCAAGAAATTGGGGTAGGATCATCAAGAAGGAATATCTTTAGAAAGACAAAACTTTTATTACTTATTTTACTCCTATTTCTCATTTAATATTTTAAGGTCAACATTTTTTTAAGCTGGCTTAAGAATGCTGTGTGCAAACCTGTGTAAAGATAGTAGCAAACAATTGGTAATTTGGGATGTCTACCCATCTAAACACAGGATATTTTTATAATACTGGAAAATTAATGATGAATTTGTCCATCTTGAAGAGTTAAGCTTGGAATAATCAGTAAAGCCCAACTCGCAGTTGTGGTGAACAAACACAAGGGAAGTTCAATATCTGGATTATCAATGCCCAACATAATTTGCAGATTGAACTCAAATTTCTGTCTATATGTACTATTAAAATACACCCTTTTAAAAAATCAAGATTTACAACTCACCTTGATCTAGTTAGTCTTTATGATATGGCCAGAAATTAATATTATCTCTACTGCATAACTAAAGTTACTGAGAAAAGGAACTTAAAAGAAAAAAATAAGTGCTGAAACTGACTGAAAACCCCAGAATGTTTTGGGTCTTTTCTCCTCTCATTTTTCCTCTAATGCACTATCAGATGTTGACATGCTTTCCTTTTTAATAAAAAAGCAGGGTGGCTCAGGTAATGAGATTTCAGCTATGCAAAAATAGATGCTATTTCCACATGAATGGTTCTAACTACAAACCTGGAGTCCAGCTTCTCAATTGAAATTGTCTAGCTATTGTATGCTCTTTTAAGTTTTGGGTGGGTTTTGTTGAGTTATTACTCTTTACATTGACTAACCTTTTAAAAATAATTTCAGGTTGTTTCTAAAAATTTTAGCTTTTCAGAAAAGTTGATGGTTTTGCATTGTCCATGATTTTAAAGCTTTGATCTACTCAAATTCTATATGAAATCTGTTTTTTAAAGTTACTTTCACAGCAAGAATACAGAGGTGTACTATTAAAATAAAAAGACGAGAACATTGGTCAATAATTCTCAGCAATAATTTGACTCCTTTCCATGGATTATGAGGAATTGAGTTAGCCCAAGAAAATATCAGTTATCTGTGGGAGAAGGAAAAAATTCCAAAATCACAAGGACTGGTTCAGTTACTTTTGTGCATATCATACTGCACAACTGGTTGGGATGGGAAAGGCATAGAAAATATGTTTGCTGTTTTTAGAATCTGACTCTTTGTACTTTGGTTTCTTTCTTCACAGGAGGAGTTTGAAAAGGCCATGAAATGGTATGAGTCAACACTAAAGCTTCAGCCGGAATTTGCCCCAGCAAAGAATCGAATCCGTACCATTCAGTGTCATTTACTTCTGAAAAAAGAGCGACGGTCTCCTTAGAGAGCAGCATCTTTCTCTTTTTTTAAAACGTCATTATTCTCTATTCTGCTCTTAAATGTGCTAAGATAAATTGATGAGTCAAAATTTTTAACAAGACTGTTAAAAAGTGATGGGATTTGGATCAAGGGTTCTTTTATTATTTTTTTGTCCAATAGAGGAGCATCTTTGGAAAATATATTTCACAGACCATAATTTTAAAACATCCTTGTAAATATTAAACCAAGAAACTTCCATGAGTCCATGACCGCCTGTAACAGGACCTAGGCACTGTTAGTTTTTCCGTAATGCTCAGATTGGCATCAGCATCCAAAATAACTTGCTTCATGTCTTATAATCTAAGCCACTGGAAATGCAAAGCACACAACCATACCAAATAGTGAGAAGAGATAATCAGCAGTTCATCTGTGTGAAACTCATGCTTTGTCCAGTCTTGTTCACTCCATACCACATTATCTGCTTTTTTGGAAGGAGAGGAACAGACTTTTAAGTATTTATTAAAAAACATTAGAAACATGAAGCATTTTTGGAATTGTTCGTTTCTGTTGGGGAATGAGGAGGAGGGAACAGCAGGACCCTAAAGTCAAAGTAGTTTTTAATCATACTTGCAGAAAAAAAAAATTGGTAAAATCCCAGTAAGATGTTTTATATTTGTCTGTATATTCATAGCCCTCTGCCTCCCTGAGTGGTTGATTTACTAATTCTTTGTTCACTGTATTTCTAGCCATTTTGGAATAAGGTGCAAGTTTATGCTCACCCTGAGCCATATTTTAAGCTGCCAAGGAGGAGGAGGGACATGGTGTCAAGGTACCAGCAGCAAAAAAAGTCAGGTGGAAGATTTCCAAATCAGTTCTGTCTTTGGTTGGTGGAGGACATGATTCTCCAGAATCAAAAAGGGCACATATTTGAAATAAAATAAATTGTTTACGAACAACTCACAGCTTCTCCTGTACTGCGTGTGTCATGCGCCACTCGCAAGAGTCCAGGTTAGTCTGGAGGAGCTACAGCCTTTCCTTGGGAGCAGGAAAGCCTTTGACGCTCCTGATCAGCCATTGATTTCGTGTGTATCCCTGGAAAATTCTTTGCACCTCCATGTTTGGCTCTTTGTGGCACAAGGACATAAGGGAAGTTAACTAACTCAACTGTTGTGTAACCCACCCTGCATTTTCTAGTGTTGAACATGCTTCTTAGTGATTCTTTTTAAAGAACTAACAATGCTTATGAACTTACTGGGTGTTTTTCTCCCCCAATATTTTTTCTGTCTCATTGATGCAAATTAAGAGTAAGTATGGCAGTGGTAGAAACTATGACATCAGTGTAATTTTTATAATACTGGAACTTACTTCTTCATAAAAGGATCCATGAATATTTTTGTGTATGACTGAAGATGAGCAGTACTAATGCAAATTTTACCTCTGTTTTATTGCAAGTAATTTCCATTTATCTAGGAAGCCTGACAGAGGTATGAGCAAGTGCTACTGTTGGGTAGATTTTTATTAAAAATCAGTGAATGTGTTAAATTTTTGTCAACAGAGTCAACAGCATGTCAGATTTTATTCTCTTCCCAAGGCTACTGGAAAGCTGAATGGTGTTGGCTGGAGACAGGCATAGCTGTATCTCTGTTAAAACTCCAAGAGGAAGATCACTTCATGAAAGGTCTAATACCACCACTAGGATCATGGACTGGGATAATGAATTACAGAGGTTTCTGACACAGCTGTGGGAGGGAAAAATAGTAAGACAGGTGCAAGTAAATGGAAAGAATTTCCATTTGATCTGGAAAAAAAGAGCAAAGACTTTTCCTTGAAGTAATGTGTGGAGAAGGCTGCTTTTATTCGGTTTTGTTAACTGGTCTGCTTCACTTTTATAGTGGTTGATAAATAGTTGGACATCACTTAAATACATTTGGTAACTCTTCCATTTCATGTACTAGTTTTAAAATGTAGTATGCAAAAACTCAGCTTGGTACAGAGCATGGACCTTACAACTTGGTCAGTCAAGGTCTCCACCTCCCCAAGTGGTTGCCTTGTGCTGAGCTTTTTTTCTACTGCATCTGTCTCACTGCTGACGGGAGATGCTAGGATTTAAGTGAAGAGTAAGTCTGGTCCTTAAGAACCCTAAAACACCAATATGTGGAGTGCAGGTGGTAATCCATGGCTTTGACAAAAGATGGAATTAAAATAGACCCTTCCTAGATCACCAAGGATTATGCTCATAGACCGTATTGGTGGGCACATGAAATTGTTCATTAATACTCATGCCAGCTTACATCTTGCTTACTGCAGTGTTCACTAATTTATTTCTGTAAGAAATGCAGCAAGATGCACTGTACACAGACATCATGCAAAATGTAGGAAGACTAAGTTTGTGTGTGGCCATACTGTAAATCGGCACCAAGAAGGTAGCAGGACATTGCTGTTCTTGCTATCTTTGCATTTTCAGAGAATTTGCACATTAGAAGTGGTTCTTGAAAATTGCAGTAGCCTGACGTTGGGGTTTTTCTTCTGAATCTTGGGTAAGTACTTAAATGTGTACTGCCTTAGTCCCATAAAAATTGTACATACAGATGTTCATTTGCTACTTGGCTACTGTGTGCTCTCTCTGTCATACAACCACTTTTAAAATAGCCTATGCTTCCCTCTTAACTATCTTTTCTGAAATGTTAGGTAATTCCTGGATGTGTACTGCACAAGCAGTACATTCAACTAAAGCAGGGAAGTAAAATTATCTACTTGAGAGCATAAACTTGGCCTAGTGCTAGCAACAGTGTGTGTCTTAAAAGATTTCAGCCACTGGTGAATCTGCTGGGGCATGCTGGCCTCTGCCCCTGGAGAAGGGTGATGGAATACTCTCATCTCCATGCCTTCAGCCCTCCAGTATAAATGCCAAAAAGTGGTGGGTTTCAGTGGTTTGACTGTGTTCAAATATTAGTCAATTAAAACTAATTATGCTGATCCTATGAACAGAAAACAAGTTGGGCAACATGCTGAAATGGAGGCCACTGAATTTTTAAGAGCAAAGATGTGATTCTCTGCAGGGTAAGTTACCTATTTAGAGAGTACATGCATCTCCTTCCATTTAAGTTATTTCAAAATAAGCTAAGGTGGTTGTCTAGGCTCCGTCTTTCATAAATGGAAAAGATTATTATCTTGAGATGGTGAACTACCCTCCCTGTTGTAGAGTGTGACAAATTGCCTGTTCAAACTGCCTGTTCCTTTCCATTGACTGTTGAGATACCTTTGACAAACTGAACTTCAATATGATTTCTAATAATGAGACTTGGTAACTCATTTCACATTGACTGGCTCTGCTTAACATTTCACCAAAATAGTCTGATTTAGGGATGACGTAACCATAGGTAAATGGCAAAATTGTCTCCAAAACAAAAGGGGGTTTTCTCAGTTGTTTTCAGAGCATATCCAGAAAGTAAGTACAAATGGGGGGAAGGTCTCCAGTTGTTCACAGGTAGCATCCCTAAAATCCTCAGCATCCTCACAGATAGCCTCTAAAGCTCTTGACATTCAGGGGCTTTTGAGGGGGAAATGCTACAGGAAGAGAAAAAGACACTTCTATCTATAAAGTGGTTGGATTTGATTCACTATTGATGCCTTAGTTGTACTGGTCAGGACTGCACTGATGCCATACAAGAAAAGGAAACACTGAAATACCACATTGGCATCCAGTGTGACCATAGGATCATATTCTAGCAAGAGGTTTTAAAATGTACTGGAGACTGAGATCACCTGGTCATGATAGAAAATGGACATCAGAAAAGTTTTCTGATGCAGCTCACAACCTTCTTTCCCCACTCTATAACCCTCCCTCTTTTCCCTCTCACAGGAAAAAGATTTAAAACAAACAACAAACCCACAGCCTCTCCCTAAGAATGGTATGGTGTAGCTGAAGATGCTAATTAGTTCTGTTGCTGTATTGTGATGCTTTTGCTTCCTACAATTTGCTGTGGCTGCCATTAACTTTTCTGGGTACCAATTTAGGAACCCCCAGATTTGGACCCAGGTCAGTAATGTTCCTACCCTTGTTGCTGTCCTCCTGTATGACTTTAGGCAACACATTTCCCCTCCTTGCTGTACCTCTCCCTCCCACATGTTGTCTGATGTCTTCTTAGAACATATGGGGGGGTGGTTGGAACTGAAATTACTGCTGTTTATGAATTTGTGTGAGAAACAGTTGTAATGTCAGAGATTACAAATAGTAGCAACCCAAATTAAAAACAACCTATGAAACAGGGAATAGACCAAGTTTAACAGTCTGTATCAGCACTGAAAGAGTGAAAATGCTTTAGAAGAACTTGCCTGGGTGTTCAGAAAAACACAAGCTCCTCCTCTTCTCCAGAGCTACTGGGTGTTGTCTGGCAGGTTCAGGTGATCCTCCCATCTCAAGCATTACTTAGATGTGTCCTGGAGTGCTGCAGGTTGCCTTGATTCTTAGAGGACCAGCTGGCCATGTTTGAGGCAATGAGACTCTCTTAAAAGAAACATCCCCCAAGAGAAGGCTTTGTCACTTGTCCGACTGGTTTTGCTGAGGTTTTTCTTTCACTCTTGATTTGCTGACTGTACTCAAGTGTGCCAGTATTTATTCAAACAAAACAGTTTGGCTCTGTGAACACTGAGGCTTATGAAGTTTCCTATCAATTTGTGGTCGTGTTGCTGAAGTCCAATGGCTGGTCATCTGTGAGAGCCAACAGAAAGTTGTGCCAATGACTACCACAAAGGGACAGGCAGTGAGTTTAAAGGCAATTTGTTTTCACTACCATTTTTAGAGAATCTGCACAAGAGTGGTACAACCTATATTCCACACAAAGAAAGTTAAGAAAGTGACAATCTGAATTAAAGGAGAGAGTTCTTGTACTTCAAGCTTTTTTCATTTTCAAGTATTGAAAAGCTCAGGATTGATTAGGAGCAGTGTTTTGATAAGGCTGACTGCTTAAAAAAGCATTTCCTTGAACTTTTGCAAGTAGCTCATTTTTTTAACTTTTAAATCTAATTATCTACTTCTGGATTCCAGAGCAAAAATAATAGTATTCAAGTTCAGTATCGGCAATGAGGAGAGGCAATGATACAAAGGCCACAGTCTAACAGGGTATTGATGTGCGTATTTATTTGTGCCTATGGCATGCCAGGTACTTCACAGAAGAGCCAATCTCTGCTCTGAGGGATGTACAGCCCCAGACACTGGCCCACAGAGGAAATTCAGTGGTTACCAGTGCCTTAGCCAGGGTTCAGACAGCTGTTGAGTCAAACATTCTGGCCGCAGTCCCTCCATGGTGACTTTCAAAAGTTGCTTTCAAAATCCAAGCCATCCACACATCTCTGAGAATAATACTCTGACAAATCAATGATCATCATTCTAGTACAATTTAATGGAAAATTTTTGCCTGTTCTGCTTGTTGATCTAAATCAAATCGTGTCCTCTCTCTCTAATAGTCTAATTCTACTGTTGGTTTGCTTTTTCTGGTTTTTAAAGAAATTATTTCTCGGAGCTGCAGCTGTTAGAAATTACAGTATGATAGCATGAGTTACCACAATGTCTTAGGAGTGAATTTTGCTGTACCCTGTCTTGTGATCCATATGCTGAGGAGCAAAGAAGCAATTTATAAAAGTTGTTAGGGGACACTAACTTGTGGGCAGATGCAATCCAAACAAGGTAAATGGATGGAGGAGCCAGTGAAAAAGTATCTGTTCTTGAATCTGCTACTTCTAGTGTTACAAAATACCATTAACAGCTTTTCTTCCTCACCTTTTCTGTCACATGCTTATCTAAGACATGCCTTCCTGACTAAACCTAGGCCAGACCAGACTCAGCTTGCTTTTAGCCTACTGAATCTTTTGGAAGGGTAGAATACTTGCTTAAAAGCAATTTTAAGATTTTTATAAGACTGTACAACATCTGTAATCTGCTTCTTTAGTCTTCTCAGCCTAGATTGAAGTTACCTCTGGAAAAGAAAGGTCAGGATGTGATTCCGGTAACTGAGATGTCAACACCAGGGTGGCCTATCTACACCTCACACACAGAGAGGCATCTTCTGGCCCACTCACTCTTGCCCTCTTTCTCGGGGACCTGCAAATAGTGAGTTCTGTGTCTTGTGTGACACGGGGACCTGTCTGCCTGTGGGCAGTTTTCTATGCAAGTGGATGGCATGATGGCAGGGTGTGTATGTCCCTAGGCATGGGTGGATGCACACATTTGCACAATAAAAAATACACGATGTACCCTGCCTCAGTCACTGAACCAGTTCTATTAACCGTTAGACTGCCATAATGAGAATTGGGTCTAAAATCTATTTAATCTGTGTGTTATCTCTTGATTACACTAGTGCCTTACAGTCTTTTTCAGTGATCTGAGAGAGGTGTATTGAATGATCTTCCAAACCCTTCTTAATTAATTCCTGACTGTCATCATAGGGCAATTTTAATTATTTGGAGCAGCTTAGTCAGCATATCAGGTTGCAAGAGCTCTACAAGGATTCTTATCCTTGTCACTGTGGGTTTACATGGGCCTTCCTTTGAATATCTATAGCAGCACCCCCCCTACACCTGCATACAATAACCAGCCTTAGCAGGAGCATCACTAAAAGCTCTTAGAAAACTGGGTGGCTGCAACCCGAGTGACAGCATTTCCTCAGGAGCAGATCAGATCAGTGCAGCACTGCTTCTGGTACCCTGACAAAGAACCCTCTGTCCCTTTTCATAAACAGGATATTTTGTGCCTTTAGAAGCCTAGAGTGTTTCTTATGAAACACTTTCTCCTAAAATGCTTCAAAGACATTTTGACCAGAAAAACAAACAATTTGGTGTATTTTAGTGTAGGGAAGGCTTGCTTTCCTCAGTTGGAGGACCTGCAAGAAACAAAAATAAGGAAAAAATCCAAATGGATGGGAGTTCCTTCAGAAACACTTCAGAAGATAAGCCAAGACAAACCCCTTTTATTTGCCTGTAGTTTCAACCTTTCTCAGTGCTGCGCAGAGCACTAGAGCCCATTCCATTACCTGTGTGAATCCAGGGACAGGGCTTTTTTTTCTTTCCGTCTTTTTATTTATTGGCTTATCCCTGAGCTTTTTTATTTTAATCTTTTCGACTGATTCTATGGCAGTTGTAGTTCTTTCAGTCTGGATAGCATGTCCTAGCATAGCAGGTTACTGTGATTTCTTTGTTCAACACACAACCCTTCAAGTGGGTGGAAAAGAAGAACAAGACTTTCTAATATTGTCAGCATGACTCTAGGAAGTTTGAGAGGGGAATACAGAGTGTGAATGAATTCACAATATTCTTTTAAAAGTTTATTTTTATTATTATTATTATTACTAGAATGAACAGCAAGGTCACAGCAGTTAAAATGGAAATTAATTCATCCCTGTGACTCTTTCACTTCAAAGTGTTACCAGCAACCCTTGATAACCATCTCAGAGCCTCACTTGCACACTAGTCAAAAGATCTCCAGCAAAATGGATCCTGGATGGCATGGCTTGGTTTTTGGGGGGACAACCTATGAGCTTTACTTTTTTTTGTTTACAATAATCCTCCCTTACTTGCAGCAAAGTGACTTCTTCCTAGGGCTTCAGTAACCAGCTTTAACTCCCAGGCACCCACATTTCCCTGTGCCCCACTTCATCCATATCGTGCAGCTCAGCCACCTCTGTGGGTACTGCTGCCAGCTCGGAGCAAAAGGAGGAGACAGTGAAGGTCGAAGGAGGATGGGGCTCTGGAAAGAAACCAGGCAGTGGCATCTGTCAGCTTGTAAGCGCTTCCCCTGTTCCTTACTGTCTCCTCCAGCCTCTTAGAGCTGCTGTGTGGGTGGAAAGAGCAGCACCAGCAGCTGGAGGAAAGTGGGAGGAGTGGGAGGAAGAAGAGGGAAGAGCACCTGGGGGCTGAGAGCCAGCCTCGCTGTCTGCTCCCTTTTGCAGCCCCCTCCAGCTGTGTTTCTGTTCCTCACCCAGAGGTAACGTCAGAGGGGCTGAGGAGCAGGTAGTGAGTGGTGTGAGCAGTGGCTGTGGGGCAATGCCCACCACCTCCCTCCCCCTTGCCGTGCTTCTGCCTTTCTCCATGCCGGGAAAAGTGCTGCCACTGATACCAGAGCACTCCAGCACTGTCATGCCATATTCTCTTTACCTCCAAGTTAATGAATAGGCAGCTGAAGCAACGATGAAAAGTGGCCAAGGACAAAAACAGAATTGCCTCCTCTCTGGATGTATTTGGACTTGGATGGATGGTCCATCCTACTAGGAGCAGGTAAGATTGTCCTATCCCAGTACACCTGTCCTATCCCATCCCACAGACTGTCCCAGCACCTTCCCTGGGGGAGTCAGTGTGATGCGAGGGTCTTGCAGCTCTTTGCCAGTCTGGGCACACCAGGTTTGTTGAGCTGTAGTCATGCTACCTGTTCTCCTCCTCTGCCACCACAGTCTTGGTCTCCATTGATAGAATCATTTTCGCAGGGCCCAGTTTTTGCTCTGCCTTTCTCTGTGTGACAGCTTTGGCCCTGTGAGTCCCTGGTAGTGCAGTTTTGTGCCTACACATCTGCAGCGCTGGAGCCTCCTAGGTACACTCACAGTCGCCTTCCTGCCCTCTAAAGGGCTCTCGTGTTGAGCCCCTTACTGCTGATTCATGGCAGCCCTCTGTCTGTCCCCTGTATTCCTTTCCCGGCCAGGCTTTGCCAGTGGGACGTGTGCTGGCCACGGACACTGAGGAACGCGCCGAGGGTAACGCTGATTCCCCAGTACCCCCAGCTTCGGGCTGAACTCACACCCTGGGCAGAACCTTTGCATGCTGCGAGGGAAGGGGGTGTCCGTGCCGCAGATGTCCCGGTCTGTCCCCGTCCAGGGGAGGGGGGGATCCGTCCCTTTCGCCGCCAGGGCCAGAAGCCGCCCCCGCAGCAGCTCGGCGACCCCGGCGGCGGCGGGGGGAGCCCGGGCGGG
>VZTZ01033650.1:70127-85277 GCA_013400955.1 Drymodes brunneopygia | reverse complement strand
GTCTGTGCCACCATTAGCTTGACGAGCCATCACAACCAAAACATAAACAGAAGGCAAGAGCCTATTTTGGTTTGGGAAGAGAGCTTGTAGTAAATTAGTGTACTTCCAAACCTGTGATAGTGTAGCTACAGCTATAGAGCAACTGCAGAAGTTGGTAACCTGCCATAGTTTAAAACCAGGGTCTATCTCATCCTCTGTTGCCAAGGAGCAGACTAGAGGGAGGTTAGAAGGGCAAGATACGTTTTCCAGAAATGGCTGGTCTTCTGTGCTACATCACTGTTTACCAGCGTGCTGACATTGCAGCCACGTTGTGCTAAAAGGTCAAATCCATTCAGTTCCCATGTTGTGGCCCCCAGTTCCCCAAGGGAGTCATATAGCACACATAGTTAGCTATCTATGCTAACTCACTCTCACCTCCAGGCCCAGGTGAAGCAGCTATTTCCCTTGGAGAGGAAACTTAGAAGAGGGAAGAGTTTCCATGAGGTGCAAGATGGACGGTTGGGAACACGAGCCCTGTGACATTGCTCAGCAGCAGTCCTTGACCCCTAATCCTCAAAAGAAGGGGTTTCTTCTGACTGGCTCTAAGTGGCAGTAATACATAAATTCCCAAATGAGTGAGGACGTTACACAACCATACGGCAACCGATCTCCTGTTCATATCTCTGAGAAGGAAAGGAGCCCTCCCCCGCATCTTACCAGAGTAGACAGTGAGCAGGGTTTCCTTAATGGGAATCCCTCCACTGCTTCTCCCCCAAATCCCAAGCTTCTGTGTGTGGGGTGTGCCGCCTGTGTATTAGATGGGCGAAATGAGGCTGTCAACTTATTTTTCATTCAAAGGTTTAGCTGAAGATAGATTTGAACTCCACACACATATTTCAAGGGAAGTTTTTTCAGCAAGTGTAGTAGACTTAGCCTGAAATGCCCACCTCTATCCACCCCTCTCCCTCTGGAGAAAAGAGGTAGCTCTGTTGCCTTTCACTGTGTCTGTTTGTAAGAAAGTTGTGAGGGAAAAGCTCAAATATGTGGGCTGAACACTCCAAAATAAAAAATAACAAAGCTGAAAAACCACCATGATCCTCTTAAGTGATCTGACAGCTTGAGGTTCACCATGATGTTGGTGAAGGCCACTTGGGGAAGGGCTTTGTCCTTTCCCAGCAGTGTGGCATGTGTGTGTGCGCAGGGCAGGTTAAAAAAGACTCTGGTTGGGACCTCTCCCACATTCCCAAACTTTTCAGCATCTTCCATCACCTAACTTTCATTTTTTCCAAGTTTAGAAGCATTTACAAGTCGCTGATTAATCTCACCCTGTGACTACCCCATCTTCTGCTCTGTGCTGCTGGGTAAGGGAGCATTGCTTACCCAGGTCATGGCATGACAGAAGCAAGAGCAAGCCTGAGGAATATCTGCTCCCAGTGCTTTCCTACCTGTCAGGTCACATCTGTTCTCTCTGCATGCAAGTTTGGGGAAAATTTGGTGTCTGAATGGGTTTTCCCAGGAGACTGGGGATTTATTTGCATATGCAGATCTGATAAATTAGGTAACTGCCATAGCTGGTGAAAGCCAGCTCCCTCCTAGGAGGCTACAGAGGAAGATGACCTTCTCCAGGTGGCATGGCTGGGGAGAGGGGCTGAGCCTTGACCAGGAGGTGGAGATGGAAGACAGGTCATGTCCCTTCAGGAGTGGATTTCCCCAGTGTCACCAGGGCAGCCCTCTGGGAAGAAGAGCTAAAGCTCCCTGCACTAGGTATCTGAACAGCTACGCTGGAGCCTCCTCTGGCCTCTCCTCCCCAGAAATGAGGAAGCTTTGGGCTAGAGCTGACAGCTCAGCAGGGGACAGGAGCAGGGACACCCCCTGGGCAGCCCTGCCTGCACCAGGGCCGGGCGGTGGCACCGTGACCACAGGCAGCTGCCACCCCATGCCCCAGGTTCCCGCTCGCCACAGCCAGACTGAGCACAGGAGTGACTGCAACACGGAAGGGCCTTGGAGGCTGCCGGGGCTGCCTCTCCCCACCATGCTGGACACCAGATGGAGAGGGCAGCTCTGACTAGTGCACATCCCTCCATGAAAGAGTAATAGGAAGATTACTGGGATTTCTGCTTTTGTAAATCATCCTGCCTGCAAAGTAGCTAAGCAGAAACATCTAGGAGAAAAAAATGGAAGCATCTTCTTGATCCTATGAAGGGTGTTGCCTGAAGATGGAAAGACTGGCTTTGTGTCCCAGCAATGCCGCATTCTATCTCCATAGCCTTGGCTAAGTAACTCAACTTCTATTTACCCAGCTATAAAGTAAGTGCAAAGCATTTTTCCCTTTTGTCTTTATTACTTTCTTTTTCTTCTCTTTTCACATACTAAGCTTCTTGGGCAGCCTCTTAATACCCAGCATGTCTAGCTCCTCACCTGTTATGGTGCAGATCTTATTTGGTTGTTTACTTCCTCCCATGACATAAATGAAAATTCACTATTAATATCCTTGTAGGAATACTGAGATTGGGAGAGGCTATTTTGAGAATGGCAGGATGGAGGGGGGAAAAAGAAAGGATTTTGTTAAAATGTAGACATTGCCCTTCCTAAGTGAGGCTGAGTTAGCATCCTAGGATTGGGCAAGAAATGCTACTTTTTTTCTGTGTCTGTCCTTTCTTTCATCCATTCTGAGCTGAACCTTTCTGCTGCAATGTATGTTCTGTCCTCAATTAAAACAAAAAAGAAAAAAGGAAAAAAAACCCACAAAATAAAATAAACCCCTGATAATATAATTCCTCTTCCACTGCCTAAGTCTGTGCACCAGGGAACTGTGAACAATCTCCTGGTGCAAACAGCCCCCTGTGTAAAAATAGCAACACAACTGCAAACTTCACTGCTTGATTTCAAAATATTTGTTCTGCTCCTGCCCTGTCCTTTATCTCTCAGGCCTCTATATGTCACTAAAGCAACATTCGACAGCTCCTCACCAGGTCTGCCTCCTCCAATGTGCTCCATCATTATTAATGGAAACAATCTCCATCTCGGAGTATTTAAAAATACACCCTTTTCTAAATATAGGCGATCTGCGTGTGCTTAACTACTACAGGGCAGAATGAAAGGGACCAAAATATTGACATGCACTGGGTGTGTATAATTTGTTTTGATTCCTGCTCCCCCCCACCCCCCAGTGCCTATCTGTATATTACCCACACACCTTGGAGAAAAATCTGACATTATTTAGCATGAGGAATGTAGCTGCTGCTTGGAGCCTGGAGTTTCCTTTGTTTATTTTTCCATCCTCTGTCCAAACGGTGTCAGTGAGAGCGGAGCTTACGGAGCTATTTATAGCCTCTCATCACACTAGGCTGCACCTTGCCAGCAGCAGCAGCAGCAGCCCCCGGGGGGGACGGGACAGGGCGGTCCACGGGGCAGGGCAGGGCACAGGGCCCCGGGCAAGGAGAGGAGGGCAGGGGAAAGCCTGGAAGGCGACGAAGGGCAGGGAGCAGTGCAGAGGAGGTGTGCAGAGTGGGGGACCATGGCATGCAAGGTGGAAAGGAGCTGGAGGCAGGTGGACAAGGAGAGCTGTCTCTGGTGCTTGGCAGGGGACAGAAGCTGTTTTGGAAGAGATTTGAGGAGGGACATTTTAGGTAGCTTTTTCCTGCTTAGTATGGGGGCTTTGAATGAAATTGTCTTGAGGCAGCCTTTGCCTGGGGGAGTACTTGGGAGCTGGTCAGAGTGAGACCTGCCTTTTTGGAGGTGGGTTTGGAGGGATGCAGAAACACTCCATCTCACCCAGTACAGCAGGAGAATATAAAAAAAATTGAGTTTGTCCCAAGGGGAGGGGGCAGGAAGTCCAGTAAGAGTCATAACTGGGACTGGGAACTCTGGGCTTATGTGGCTTGTTGACCCAGGGATCTGGGTGCAGAGTGTGCTCCCCAACCGTTCCCTGGCATCATCCCTTTTTTGGGGTGCCAAGCTCTGACCTTGGCTGGAGCAGACAAGCAGAGCCACGGCATGTGTGTGGCAAACCCCAAAAGGGTCTCGGTGCCTCCTCCCCAGCTCCCTCAGCTGTCCCTGAGCCTTTTGATACCCCCACCATGCCTGGCTCCTCTCTCCAGGGGTCCTGCCTGCTTCCCGCGCCCCACTGGGGACGTTTTCCCTTCCCTGTTGGTGGGTGGATTTGATTCATGCCTGGCTTTATATGCAGATGTGTGCTGGTGGCAGTTCCCTAAAAGGGGGTGAGTGCAATGTACCCACTGACAGAGGCAGCTCTGGGGCTCGGTTTGCGGCTGTGCTCTCTTGTTGTTAGCATTAATAAGCTTGCCCTTGGTGCAGTCTGCAGAGCTTGAGGTGCTGACTAAGGAGCAAAAATCCAGGGAAGGTGGAGACTGGGAAAGAGAGCTTGATTTGGGAGTGTGTGTGCATGCATGCTCTCCCCCCGAGTACATGCCCAGAGCCTAGGGCCACCCTGTTTTTCTAACGGGGTGCAGGGAAAAAGCTGCAGTTTCTGCTTGAGGTATTGCTTGAGCTGGCAGGGAGAGCTGGGCTGGCCAGATGGAGGGATGAGAGGGAGGCAGGGAGAGAGAGGCAGGCAGGGATGGGAGGAGGGAGAAGGGAGCTAGACACCTACGCAAACACAGAGTGAGGAGATCCTTGGATGCAAACACAGACACAGGCGTCCTCCTCCTCCTCACATGCCCCTGATTCATTTCCACATGCCATACACGTGACATGCTAATTCAGGGCTACTACAGAACTCCAGGGCGAGAGAGGAACAGCAGAGAGAGAAATAAAACCCAGTAAGGCACCAAACAGCAGATTTTTCAGGGGATTCAGCGCAGCTTAGCCGCACCCCCGCCCCGTGCTCTCTCCGGGGGGGCAGAGCCCGAGTGGCTTCGCCGGCAGCCCCCCCGCCTCCTCCCCNCGCCTCCTCATCCCCCCACCACCACCTTGCGGGAGTGGCTCCACGTGAGCCCCACACACAGCCCCAGCACGGAGCCAGCGCACAACCCAGCCCTGGCCGGGACACACGCGGTTACATCAGCGGCACGCTCCCCTCCGCGCCCCTGCGGCACCGCCGCGCTGGGGCAGCTCAGCCTCTGCCCTCCTTCCCGGCACCGAGGGCCTGGCGAGCTCGAGTCTATTTTTAGGCACAGACACGTAAGCCCTACGTGCTGGGGGGCGAATAACTCCAAACAAACCCGGATATCCCAAGGTAAATGTAGTTACCGGGCTGAGGGGCAGGACATGCTCCCCGCCGCAGCCCTCTGGCTGCAGCCCGCTTCCCCATCACCGGCCCCGGCCTTTCGTGCCCCTGCCCACCTCCATTCCCCAGCCACGGCAGGCTCACCGCCCTTCCTGACTTAAACACTCACATCCCCACTGTGACAAGGAGCTGAAAAGGAGGGAAGGTAAAATACAAAATACAGTCGTGGCTGCAGTGGGCTAAAGTAACTCTGGCAATATGGCTACTCTGACCCCACAGGGGTTTACACCTGGGTAATGGATAGGACAGTTTTATCCTCTGTACCCATACCTTTGCCTGGTTTATGTGGTGCTTTCTTACCATCCACTCTTCCAATGCTGGGTCCAAAAGGAATGAACCACCTGGAGTCATAATTTCTATTATGCAGAAATAACGTCAGTACAAAGAACTCTGCAGCCCATCACCAGCCATCTTCCTCCCACTCCCTGTTTAAGGCTGCATCAATGCAAAGACCTGAAGAGCTTCACCCTCTCAGGCACCACCAGGTGTGCCAGAGACATGGGCAGTGAAAGCAGTTTTCCTCTTCAGAGCATCCCCAGCATGAGTAGGCAAGGACTGTCATCTCAGCCACCCCAGATGAGCCAAACAGGGGACAAAGTCCCTGGTCCACACCAGAGCAAATGTGGTGAGCAAGAACAAGCACTCTCTGCACTGCACTTGGGAGTGGTGGTGGCCACAGCAGCAGGACTGGATCTCTCCCCAGCAAACAACCAACTGGTGATGGTGGGGGCTACCAGTGCCCTTTGGAGTTAACCCTGAGTACCCCCAGCTCCCACTGAATCAGGTCAGTTTGATGGGGGATCACTGGGCATGACATGAGGAACTTAGTGGAATTGATGTCTTTGTAGCACAGAGAACCAAGTATATTCTGGGCTATATTGGATCCTTAGGGTGTCTTTGCTAACTGGACTAACCTTCCAGACATTTCTAGCAGGAGCTCCAAATCTAATAAGACAAAAGCATCTTTGCCCTCTCCTGGGTAGAATTCTGTGTGTTTTACCTTTGAAAGGCATATTGGAGAAATCTGGGATGCAGTCCTGGTAATTTGCTCCTGTGAATAGGTGGCAGTTACAATTTTTTCACCAAGTGTTGAGTCCCCCTCTTCTTTTGGGAGACAAAGGAGCTGGCCCCTGGCCCCAAGAAATATAACTTAGCAAGCTGCTTTCTTCTGTATTTCTGAGGAGCAAAGAGAGATCTAGTTTATTTGCTTAGCTCTCCCCGCACGTGAAGGGGCTTTATTTGCTAGACTGAATATTTTGAACTAAGACCTATGAAGGAGAATATGCAGCAATTTCAGGTTTAGCTGCCATTGCTTGCATCACTCAGGAGAAGAAACTGATGTTGGTTCATGTGAAGTATGAGAGAAGAAGGTGGAAAACATTCAAGTTAAATATTCCACCCAAGTATTTTAAACTGACAGTCACATGAACTAAAACATCCCACAAGCTATATTAGACTGTGTAAGGCTAACTGAAAAACAAGGCTTTCTGTCTAAGGCAGAGGAAACAAAGGTCATTCATAACACCCACTACCGTTTGTACTTTTAAACTTTTATTATGTCCATTCTCAGCAGCCCTAATCATGATAGAGGTCCTTTTGCGTACAGATATAAAGGTAAGATACCAACCCAAAAGTGTTGTTAATGATGTAGACAGACAGTTGTGCAGAGAAGGGTTGCAAATATGCACATGCACAAGTGTGTCTGTGTGTTTTATGTCTAGCATCCTGTCTCCTCACCATACCACCCATGGGCACCACAGTGCTAGGTGCTCCCCCCAAAATAACAAGGAAATCCTTGATCAAAGAGTGTGCAACTGCAAGTAAGGACCAAACTGTCCTGAGTGCTTAGTTTGAGCCTAACAAGCTGCTACACACATGCCAGCATTGCAGTCCAGGATTCCTGCCTCCCCCTGTCTCCAGTAACCATGAGACAGCACTCCTTCCCACATTTGCAGAAACAAAGATTTTATTTTTCGTAATTATATTAATACCTGTTCTTCCCTCATGCTAGCAATTTGGTTGATTTCTTGTTTATTGCTTTTCACCTTCTACCATCTATAATTCAGCCACATAGCCCCCAGGAGGTAGAGAACTAAATCCTTGTTTTACCGAGGCTTGCCTAGTAAAGGAGTGATATAGCTGGAATTGGATCCCTGGCATTCCTGGTTCCTAACCCAAGACCCAATCCTGGAGACAGCAATCCCACAACCTGTGATGCCAGGACTATTGCTGACTTTGGGAGGTTTGTTCTGGCTTCTGTCCCCTTGGGTTTTGCCATGAATAACAACTGCAGGATGTGACCCTGATTGTAAATGAGGTCCATGGGCAGATTGCACACTGACAGTCTTGCTTCTTCTCCTCTGGTCTTTAATCTTGTATTTCCCAAATCAAAGTGTTGTACCCATATCCTCTCAGGAGTCCCTCCATAGATTAGGTTATGGGATTAATTTCAGTTCTCAGTAAAAACTGGTTCTTGTGATTAAACTGCTACCATAGCCGAACCCAGAAAATCCTCTCTTAGGGGCTGGAAGGGGTGAGGAGAGAAAAGGCTGTGAAGAATCAGCTCCATTCATGCTCTCTAGCGAGTGTCTGAGCCATATAGGTCAGGCAGAAGCCATTTGCTGTGCTGTACCTGCTCCATGGATGAGCAGGGGACTGCACTTGGCATATGTGTCAGCTGCCTTACTTTTCAGTTTGATTCAATTAGCTAAACCCTTCTTAAAACCCTGTAGAAATGTATATATATCCCTCTATTCCTCAAGCTACTGCTTTTTTTTTTTTCTTTTTCTTTTCTGTGTTTCTTTGCATGCTGTCGCTCCAGCTCATCCTTCAAACACCCCAGCCATCTCTTCGGGTGTCGTGGGCTATTTTTAACCTCTGTGCAGGTTCGAGTGGAGCCTCCCCGTGCCCAAGTCCCCCCGCTAGGGTGCGGAGGGGGCTGGCGGCGTGGAGCAGGGAGCAAAGTCAAGCCACAAGGGGGCATGTGCTCTTCTAATTCATAAAAAATGTGCCTTCATTGACAAAAAAAGCTGAACAATTGGTGAATGGTGTGTGCATAAGTTAATGCTGCTGGAGAACACACGGGTAGTGACGGGAGAGCTTGGGCGGGGGGCTTGTGCCCAGGGAAACAGAGAGATGGGGAGAAGTTGTAGGGGCCTAAAGTGCACTTGGGGTCTCTCTGTGCCTCTCTCCTGCCGAAGCAGGGAGCTCTGGTGAGGGGAGAGTCAGGCAGCCTAATTCTGCTCCCAGATTCCACTGAAAGTAATGACAGCAGCTGACCCAAAGCCAGGAAGATCTTCGTGATAGTCACAGGCTCGAGCTGGCTCTAGGGATGCCTTGTTGGTTTTATTAAGGTTTTGTAGCAAATACTCTCAGCTGCCAAACATTTTTAATTCCTTCACTAGGTGACTTGTAGAGGAGACTAATGGCTAAGAAGAATATTTACAAGCAGAATATTTATTTCTAAGCAAACTTGACATATATCTCCATCTCCTAGCCTGGTGTGGCTGAACCCATCCTCACTATGGTAAGTTCCCCTCCTTTTGCTGTCTCTTCCTACCCTACAGCACTGTATTGGGGCTTGGGTGGTTTCACCAAAGGGCAGCCAGTGTAGAAGCAAGAGAGAGGGGCTGAGCACTGAACAGGAAGCATGGACCCCTGGGGATGTTTTAGCCCAGCCCTTCTATGGTCTCAGATGTGTGGGAGTACTCTGATGAATTAAAGCATTAGGAACTGCTAAAGACCACTGTACAGTCTTGCTTTCAAACAAATTTCCCAATGAAATGGATAAAAGAAAATATGAGATGAGCAGAAGCTTTTCTGTCTGAGGATCTCACAATATATATTTGATTTATTGGCTTTTTAGAGTCCTATATTCTCAATCCAAAATGGAGCCAGATGTGCTGGGAGTCAGTTTATAACTTTCCAGGGTATGGAGTTCAGCCAAGGATTAATTTGACAAAAGAGAATTGATCAGGATAGTCCTAAGCAATATTAGGATCGAGGAGGCAACCCTCATTCTGCCTGCCCTGTGAGCCCATGCCCTTCCTCTGCAACCCTTCCCCTCCAAGTGTCTGAGCAATCCTGTCAGACCTTTACCCACTGTGAGCTGTGACCAGCAGCACAATCAAAGGGCTCTACCACCAGTCGTTTCAGATTGCACTGAAATCAGGGGCAGGGTTGCAGACAGTGAGGCTTCCCCTGCTCCCTGGATTATTTCCCACTTCCCTTTCCTTTCTTTGATGGCGAGGAGGAGGGAGAAAGTCAGGCAGTAAGGAGAAGTACCAGTGCTGTCCCTACAGCATGCAGAGGGGAGATACTGGATTACTCCATAGTGACAAACTGGTGTGTCACAAGGAACGCCTCCTGGAGTAACTGGCCATGGGAGGACTAGGCCTACAGCCACCACTATTTAACTTCGATAGTTCAGTCTTCAAGCCCCTTCATCTCATTTTAAAAATGCAGGGAATACCCTCATCATGCAGATCAGAAGGTAATGTTGCCCTCTGTGTCCATCTCGGCCTCTGCACAAGAACAAGCAAGACATTGGTACTGCAAGGCTTTACACAAAAAAAGAAGCGGGGAAGCAGTCTGGATTTACCTGTAGTCTGAAACAGATCTATGTCTTGAATGAGTTTCCCAAAATGGCACCTCTGAAAACTTTGAGTACAATGCAGCAGAGATAGAAATAAACCTGCAAAGGGCTTTTTGTGGTGTAAGATGCTCTGACACAACAGTGGCATGTGTGTATGATAACATTTGTTGAAGAAATCAGCAGAAACAAACTCAGCCTCAAGTATGCTAAAGTCTGGGACATCACATCCAGGGCTGCTGCATAAGGGTCTCCTTTCAGAAATTGTTTCGTGTTACTGAAACACATCACACCATTCAACATTTTGTGTGTGGCATGGGCAAAGCTTTGGGAAGCCTAGCTTGACCTTGGGACTGTTTGGTTAGGTAGGATGCAGGATGGTCACCTCTCACTGTCTTACCAGTTTGTCAGGCCTTTGGTAGTACTTTTTGCTTTTGCTAAATTCCAGATAAATCCTCCATCCATCAGACTCCTTGCACTTTGTGCAGACCAGAAATTTCCCTTTGGACATCACGTTCCAAGGGTAACCCTTCTGCACATGGGAATAAAGACATCTTCCTTTGACTTGAGGACAGACACAGCCACTTGCTCATGTGCTCTCTGTAGCCTATGACCTCTAATACCCCTAAAGCCATGTGCCACAAAGCTTATCCAGACTGAAAATCTCCTGGTTCTTCTTCCAAGACTGAAGTTCCTGCAGTAATTCCTAATAGTCTTTTAAATACAGGATGCCAATTTGATTTAAAAGCTGAAAATAGCAAGATCTGTCCCACCCACAGTGAAATTTGGTAACTTTGTCCATCCTTCTTCCTCTCTTCTAATTGTTTGTCTTTGTACAGTTCCTCATTTAGTCTGCAATCTCCTTGTGTACAGCACTCTTATACTGAGCCATACAGCACTGTGTGCACTAAACTGCCTCCTTTCACTATTATTTAATGCTTACAACATTTGTTGCTGCACGGGTGGTATGGTAACTCCCTGCTCTTCTAGAAAATTCCAATAGTCATAGGACTGCAATGCCTAAGGAGTCAACAATGAAATGCTAAAAGAAATATCCCTTCCCAACACAATCTTAACTCAGAGCTGCTAGCATTAGCTCCTGGAAATGGCATGGCAAAAACTGAGGAGCCTAATAAATAGACCTGAGACACTCTTTTTGGGTGTGCTATTATTAGAATCACAGACAATAAACTGGAAATCCAGCATTTATCTGTATCTATTCTGAGTGTATTAACTGTGTTGACTGTAGCTGTATTGCTTGTCTGTCAGAGTAACTTGGGGAAGTTGATATCATGATACACTGCAAGGTCTATGTTGGGAGATGCACTGTGGGTTATTTGGTTCACCAGCAGAGGTTTGGCCAATATATCTGCAGGAACTTTCCACAGCCTAGTGGTGTGATCTCCTGGCCACTGGGAGAGGTGAACTAGGCCATTACACAGAAGGAATCTCTATAGAAAGGGAAAAGTCAATGTATCTTTCTATGTTATATATGTAGGCTCAGCACACAAGCAGAGGCCAAGCCTAGCTGGCACCCATTTGCTTGTGTGACCTTGCCTTGTGTTTTGCCACAGCAAGGCAGACATTAGACTCTGTCCAGGAGTCCTCCATACTCATTTCCAGTGTGCATGCAATGGCAGGTGAGGGCCTTACTGTGGCACAGCACCCAGAGGGCAGAGTTGAGGTCGCATTGCAAACAGCAATGTGTGCAATGCAGTTCTGGGTCTCTTTGGTTTCCTTGCTTCCTTTCACCAATTCTCTGCTTCTCTCCTTCGTGGAAGGAAATGAAGGAAATTTAATTCCCTCTAAGCAAAGTTTTGGGATACCAAATCGTACCAAGTCTTCTTCAGTCCACACAACATACACACCCCTAGAAAAATGTAACCTTTTCCATGTAGAGAGCCCAGATCCCCACACTGGATTTGGTTCACTGTCTTGCACACTACTGTCCTGTTTATGCTCCTGTGTTTGCAGGTACCAGCAAGAAGCTCCAAAGAGGACCTGGGGAAGGACTGTGGAGTAGCCTGGGCCACTGACTACACTTTGAAATGTGGAGAGGACAAATGTGAAAGGAGCACATACGGCAAGCAAGAGACCTGAAACAAAGCGCCCCAAAGTCCTGTGAGGTATGGGTGTCGATTCTGAAGTTTGTAAAGCTGACTGCTCAGCTTCTACCATTTCTTTTCACTGCCTTCATCTACCATATTCCTTTAGGCTCTTTTTACTTCCTCTGTTGCTTTAGGTCCTCTGAAATCTCCTCCATTGCACCCACACTTTGTATCTCCATACCTTCTGACACTTTCCCCTTCCTTTCCACGCAGCTCTGTTTGCAGCTCTCCTCCCTTGTTTCCTCCCACATGTCCATCCCAGCTTTACCCTTCTGCTTCCCACATCACACTTGGAGGTTATTTGACATATCTGTGGGCAAGTAAGAGCATGGCAGTGCCTTGAGGTGTGAGTGCACCATGTGCAGAGTGGCAGCACAAGGGACAAATGCCAAGGGCCAGCCCCAGGCTGCTCCTGGCGCATTGGGAAGGGGGTTGAAAGCTCTGGAAATTCAGAAACTCGTTCTTGGTCAAACAAAAGTGCCACATGAAGGAAAACAGTCTGCACAACTCCAGGTAGCTTCAGCCAGAGACAGGCTTGGTACCCAGCAGAATTCCCCTCTGCTGTGCTGACACAGAGGGGAATGGGGGGTGTTTCCAGCTTGTCCTCTTTACTGCCTACCTGGCCTTCATTCTGCACCAGACCATTCATCACACTTCTGCGCTAGGGGCCCAGCTCTACTCCCTTGCTTTTTTCCCTTCTGTCTTCTAACCCTTTGGTTCTAATTGCTTTTGTACCTCCAGAATCCTATCCGCTCATTCTTGTACTCTGCTCCAGACCCTTCTTCCTTTTGCATCCAACCAACCCACCCTGCCCCTGTTCAGCCAGAGCACATGCCCCAAAGCCTTCCCTCTGTCCACCAGCCCCAGAATGTAAAAAATTTAGAAACTCCAGAATAGTTTGTTCTAAAGGGATTTTTTTGTCAGTGACTTATTGGAGTAGATGACCAAATTGCTTGTTTTTCTTTGACTGCATTCACTTTCCTTGCTCCAGGTAACCTAATCCTGTTGTTTTTAACTGTCTTCTATCTTCCCTCAGTAAGTCATTACTGATTTTTCCTGACTACTTATGTTTCTAAAACAACATCGGACTGTTTATTTTAGAGAACTCACACATGTTGGTTTAAACCAGAGATAGTGGGGTTTGGACAAAAGGAGCTCTGTAAAACATGAGAAGCATATATACCACTCTCTTCCTGAAAGCTGCCAAGAGAAGTCACCTGCACAGTGCACGGGTGCTGCTCAGGTTTAGCCAACAGCCTGTGGCACCCCATGATCCACGTGGATCACTTAGTTATTTTACCAGCAAGCTGCCTGGAAACCTTCTTGCTTCAGCACATCTTCCTTCTCATGTGCAACTCACTTTCTTTGACCCAATAGTTTGCCACAAGCTCATGTGGGGACCTAAGGTCAAAGGTCAATCACTTTTGCAGTACAGTGTCATCACTGGTGCTGAGCACCAGCAGAAATGAATATCAAAGAACAGACCTGTCTGAACAGGGTCAAAACATCCTTTGCAAAACAACGATGAGGATGATGATGACGGCAATAATAACAGTAGTAGTAGTAGTAATAACAATAATATCAGTAGTAATACAAAGATGAATGAATGCATGAATGAATGATTCACATAATGGCGATGCTTTCAGTCTTTCTTTATTTCTCCCTCGGATCTAAGAATGGAGCCTCTGTGCACACAAGCGACATGTGAGATGCCCATCTCAGGCAGACTGTGCATCTGCAACTCCTTGCTCAAATGACTCCCAATCTGCCCCAAGTGGTTTTAGTCAGGGCCTCTGGGAGGTTCATCAGTATTGCAAAATTCAGATCAAGCATATGAATATTGAGGTGTGTTGCATACTTCCTCATTCAGCAGAATATGATGCTCATTCTTCACTACAGCACAGCAATGCACACTCTCCAGGATGGATCTGAGTGTATACAGTGCTGAAGTATTGTAAGTAATAAATGGTGTACCCAAAAGTGCCTAGCTGCAGTGGTGATTAATCATTTAGGCCCTGATCCTGCAAACATGCATGAGTTTAATGTTACTACTATGAGTAATACCCTTGATTTAAAATTAGATTAGTCACAGTCTTAACACTTGGCATGTGAATAAATGTTTGCAGGGCTAGAGCCCTATTTATGGCCTGATCTTGCAAATTATTACTGTCTAGCACTGTGCCTCTGATTCTGAATATTTTCACCAATGCAAAAAAAAAAATCCTCAGATACTCTCTTGAACTGTGAACATTGCAGGATTAGATCTACTGTTTGGTCCGTATGTACAGCTCTGCAAAGTGTAGGTCATGGATAGATACAGCTGTATCTGGCCATGGGTGTGTGCCTTGATGCAAAGCACTCAAAAGCTGATCGCCGTCAATGTTTTTTACTGTCCTTTATCACTGGTTCTAAGATTCAGGTCTACCATCTACAGTGTAAATGGAATTTTTCTCCTACTTCTTTTTTTTAAAAAAAGGAAGAGAGATTAAATCAGTTTTGCTAACTTAGGGTGAAGACAATAAGGAACCCAATAAGCAGCTTGCAAATTTAAGTCACCAGTCTAATCAAATTCCTCTGGGCTGCCGTGTCCTTTCTGTGAAATCAACCTGCATTAAAGCGACTGGGTTGCTGTTTGTGAATGTACCATCTCTGCAAATTACCGCTGCTCCGTTGCATTGTGTTTGTATGAATGGGGGTGACATGTGCTTGCCCACAGGTCCACGTGAGAGAGGTGGGGTGAGGAAGGAAAGATATTTTTAAAATGAATCTAGAGGGAGAAAGTGGAAGCTGCGGCTTCAGAGAATGTGAATGGTATCCTAAAATAACCCCTGTCATCTGCCCACCCACCCACTGCCAAAATCAAGGTGCAGCTCTTTCATTTAAAATTAATTCTTGGCCCCAGAGGGTATCGATAGATCAATATCTTGTGCTTCTGATCTCTTGCGGGCCACCCTTCAATGGCTCATGCAAAGGCTAAAAACAGAAAGATGCAACACAGAAGATACCGCAGTCAGCTCAAGCAAGGGGGATATTTTTAGATCAGAAAAGGGAAAGGAGGGGAGAGGGAGAGAGAAAGAGAGGGAGAGAGGCTGGTCTAGGGTTTGCAATCTAATTTCGTCTTCCTCTTCCCCCCTCCTTTTTTTTTTCTTTCTCTCTTTTTTTATTCCATCGGTGGTATTTTCCATACAATCTGATTTCTGCCCGCTTGGCTGGGGGGGCTGGGG
>VZTZ01033650.1:58027-70039 GCA_013400955.1 Drymodes brunneopygia | reverse complement strand
GTTGTGTCTCTGACCTCTATCGGCTTTTTTTTTTTTTTTTTTCCCCTTTTTTTTTTCCTTTCTCCTGGAAGAGTGCTGGCACATATTACGCGAAACCCACAGCCTTTCGCGATACACAGCTCGAAACGCTCTAGTTTATTTATATAGCCCCTCCACCCTCGGCTCTTCCCACCCGTCCCCAAATTCCCTAGAAATCTAGCTAAGGCGTGGGGAAGAGGAGAAAGCGGTTTTGGAGGGGAGGGAATTATTTATTTTTGTTTTGTTTGAGGATTGTTTTGCTTTGTTGATTTTTTTTCTTTGCATACAAAAATAAGTGAAGAAGATTTTGCAAGGTAGGTTTCTCTGTGTGCGTGTGCATGCGTGTGTGTGTGCAGGTGTTTTCCTTTTGCTTTTTGCAAAGTTTTCTGTTTTCAGTTGTTAGATGCTTTTACAAGAAGTAGACTTTTCTGATTTGTTCGACTGCCTGCCTTGGAAAAGACTGGACAGCGTTGCATTCCCCCTCCTTGTGAGGAGTTCTTTAGGCTGTCGTATCGTGTGTCCTGTGCATTTGATGTTCCTGCAGGAAAGCATGCTAGTTTGCGAGCTCAAACTGCAGGCAGGGAGCTATGCATTTAAGACCCACACACACTTTTTGTAGAGACTGCAACTTTCATTTTGTCGCATTTTGGGGTGGGGGGAGAAGCAAGGCGTCAAGTCACTCGGGAAACGAGCTTGCAAATGGAATTGTAATTGCAGAAAGAGTCAAAGTCAGCAGCGTTGAAGCTTGAGGATGGAAGGGAGTTGACATTTCTTGCATAGAGGATTTGCTACCCCTTGGGATAGACTGGAAGTCCACAGTAGAGGGAACGGAAATAAGCAATATAGTAACAAAGTAAATGATGAGGCAAACTTCTAATTAAAGTGATGCAGGAAAGTGAAAGGCTGTTACAAGCTCTAACCACCTGTAGAGGGAAATCTTTATACATAGTAATTTCTGATAGCTGATCTATAGAGAAGCTAAAGAGAATTACATGTTCCAAACTTTGCTGCTCTGCAACGTGCAAGCCAAGATGCCAAAATTCTCGGTGGCTTGCAAATTGCAGATACTATTAGCTCAAGAAAAATGGGGGTTTAGCAGCTACTGAGTCTTAGTCTCCACCTTGGCTGCAGCCATCTGTGGAACACATCCTGGTTTTCTTTACTGCTGCCGCACTCGACGTTGTTATCAAGAGTTGTCTTGCCTGAGCAGAGAGGGGTTGATTTATTACTAATTTCAAGCAGGTTTTTAATTGGAAAAAGTTGGATGGTCTTCACTGTCTGAGGGGAAGGTTTCCAAAGTAGCTGTGAGGACCAACTGCTCTAACCAGTGGAAAGCATTTTTCCCTTCAGAGGACTCTGCTCAAGTTCTGTGTAACTAGAAGAGTAATACCTTGTGACAACTGACACAGGGCACAATGTGAGTAATGTCCCATACCTTGGGCAGTGCCTTTTCTGCTGAGGAATCTCAGGGCACTCAGTGGAGCAATGAAGCAGCCTGACCTCAGAGGGGACACAACATGCGACTGCAGGGTGATGACCAAGTGCCGCAGAAGGGTGAGGTGGCAGAAGTCAAAGCCATGGCAGGTCATGCAGAAAGACAAAAGTGAGGTGGTTAGGAGGCAGCATTTTCCCTTCACACTTGCTCATACACTATTTTCAACCCTTGTCATGAAAGACAGATCTGTCAAGAGTGGGCTGCTGGTTACAAAGCACTCATTTCTTAATCATAGAGTCTAGAATGGTTTGGGTTGGGAAGGGACCTTAAAGATCATCAAGTTCCAACCCCCAGGGACGCTGTCCACTTGACCACATTGTTCAAGGCCCTATCCAACCTGGTCTTGAACACATCCAACACTTAATTCTTCTGATGCCTGCTGCATCACTGGTCCTACTCCCTTACAGAAATATGGAGATCTCAAGTTAACTTGGCCTTGAATCACCTCTACTGCCATCTGTTGTCCCCTCATCTGTCATTTGCATGAGGAAACATGGAAATCCTGGGTTTTTTTCCTGTGAATCTTAATGCATATGTCATTGGGGTCATCAGAGTAAGTGAGACTACAGAAGGTGAAACACCACAGGGCAGTGCCACTCTCTTGCTTCCTCCACATAACATTACAGCAGCTGGCGTGCATCACCTTGGGGTGCTGCTTTGGGTCCAACATGTGCCCTCATAATTTGCATTAACGCCTCTGATTTTTAGTTCAATGACCTCTATTATCTTCTGCCAAAACCCCAAGTTTTTCCCAACCCTTGTTTACTGAGGTTTGTGCTTCATCTTTTCTCTGCTCTGCTCCTTAACCCAACCCCCAAATCTTTGACTGATCTGGGTATCTGAATGTTTTGAAATGCCACCAAGTTTAACTAGCTTCAGGAGTTCCTTCATTGATGCTTCAAGAAAGCAGTCTGTGGCAGGATGACTCTTGGTAATGGGTTTTCATTAACTCCTTTCACTTCCTCCTCTCTGGGAACTTCTGAGGTCCTATACACATGGTCTTCTCTGTACAAACTCCCTTTAACCCAGATATTCTCACATCCATTTCACCTATGAGTCACTGCACTTTCTAGCCTACAATTACATTTGCATAGCTTGTGCAATAGAGGGAATTCTCCAGCTTGCACACTGCTCATCTACCTTCCTGCAGCTTTCCAGATGCTGTGCCTTTTCATGTCAGGTTTAGAAGGGCTCTCTGTGTTGAAAGAGCTAAGCATTAGCTATTTTTCTGCCCTGACATTTCTCTCTACCATTTCCTCCTAGTCCAACAGTGAACAGGATTGCATCAACACAGGATCTTACCCTGAAAATGCTTATGTTGGTTTAGATGCTTGTGTAGAAGGATATTCCTTATCCTCCTGATTTGTATGGTCTTTTGCTACTCCTGATTTTCTCATGTTATGCCATGTCCTGTGATGCAACTTATTTCAAGGAGACTGCATAAGCTAATTCCAAAGAGAGGGTTTTTTTTAAGATGGTGGTTGTTTCTGTCACCATACAAAGTGTCAGGTGGACAGCCATATAGATGAAAATCCTGTATTCCTTCTCACAGTTCTTCTCTGAATGGTCTTACCAAGAATTGCACAGTACTTCTGGAGATCCAGATCCAGTCTTCTTCATAGTAAATGGGCAATGAAAGTACCACTTTCTTATGAAAAGTCTTCAGAGAGGCAACCCCACACCACCTTCTAAACTCTGGGCACAAGAAGCAAAGCTCTTTCTTCCACTAAGCTATGCATTCTGTAGAAGGACTGGACAAAAGGTCAGTGCTGATGAGGTAGAGCAAAACAGTTTATTGCTTGGACTCCCTTTTAGTTTATAGAAAAATGAGCAAGAGAACATAAGTCCACAAAGTGTCTGGCAGAAAAACTGCCCTCTCTCAATTTCACTGCAGACTTCTCTGAAAGACACTCCAAAATTCATTGACACCCATGTGCAGTCTCACTGCCCAGTTAGTTCACCTCTACTTTCTCAATTGAAAACCTATTATCAAGCCAAGATGAGTGACTCCACTCATCCTCATACTCATTGGAGTGTTTTTGATATTCTGTACAATTTTTCCCCTTGAAACACCAGAATCTCAAATAGGACTGAAAGATTGTCTCAGCCCTCTATTGCTCTATTGCAATGCATTCTTGCAGGTTCTTGTTGTGTAGAAGCTTCAGTTCCTCCTGCTTTTCAGGCTTAGCTACCAGTTTCCCGTTGACTCCCATGGTGAATATGAGGCCATGCGTCTTGCTCCTACTGCTTGCTTACATTCCACTTCTCTTTGTATTACCCAAGATTTCCTGCCTATCAACTTGTGTCTATCACTCACTGAAATCCTACCAAAATTATCTGCACAATATAGTTTATAATATAAATAATATAATTTATAATATAAATAATAGGTTCTTTACATAATATAATTTATAATATAACAATAATATTTCTGCAAAATATAACTATTCCAAAATACAAAACCATGCTGGGACACAAGTAATTTTCCTCTGTTTATCATGGGACTCTGTTCTGTACCCTTCCATTTGAATTGTAACCTCATGGGGCAGGTACTCAGTCTTGTCTATTCTTTCGTCCTGTACCCATCACATCACAGGTAGATGGGTAACAATGACATCATCTGTCATTATTTTTACTTTTTCTCCCCCCTAAATAAGAATCCAGCTTTATTGTAATGCTCCAACCTGTTTTCAAGTGTTGACTCCCAGCTAGAATGTTCCACATGGTTACTTTTTGATTCTGGGTTTGCACAGCATCCGGTAGGGTGGGAGCTTAATCTGAAATTGCCAGCCTATGATAATGAGGCTCATGTTTGAGAGTTTAACTTGTGACGTGTTGCTAATGTAAGGAGCAATCAGCTGACACAATATTAACGTTAACAAAAATTAACATGTTTCTAAATTAAGCTAAATACTCATTGTCAGTCTTGAACAACAACTCAGAGTAGCTTTTACATGCAAACCTTGAACTACTCAGAAAATCATTATATGGAATGTAATTCAGACTTTGTATCTCTGTTCATAGAGTCCTAAGGTCCTAGCAATTACTGCAAAAGCAGCACACAACAGTGATCTGTGAGGCATTTGCAGAAGTATATGGGTTTCATCCCCTGGCTCTGCAACAGGCATTTATAGCAATATGATCGTAGCCTGCACTTCTCTGTTGCTCATCCATGGATCTCCAGATATTCTACTAATAGTAAGTTATGTATGACACTTCTCCATCCAGTTGACATCATGAGCTGGGTAAGTATTAATACACATCTCCTGTCATTAAAAGGATGTACCTACAGCCACAGCAAGGACCAGAGACAGAGCTGCTGCCCATCCTGTGCTTTGGAGGGGACAAAATGGAGAGAACCACTGTAGTTCACCTACCCACATTTGGCCGTATATTGGCTGGTGATAGTGGTTTGATCAGGTGTGTGCAATGCAGTGGTGTTTCTGAGGACTTCCTAAAGGGCCTGTACTCTTCCAAGTAATGAAGTGTGTCCTTCTTCCTGTGAATTTCATGGCATGTCTTGTCTTCTTGGTGATAGCTGTTAGTCTAGCAGCTGTCACAGTTTTCCCTAGGGGAACTGAAGCATGTCTTAACAGTAAAAACTTGTAGATGTTTCCACTCCTTGCCCAGTCACATGAATTACCTCCTCCCAGTTCATGACCAAACAACACATGTACTAATAGACATAGTCATTTATTTGGCAAAGTAGAAGAATGTGAAGTCTAGCATGTTTCTATTGAGTAGATAAAAGCCATTGGTGCTTGCCCAGCTGGTCCTCCTGGGACTTTCACAAGTTCTGTACACACTGATGGTTTGCCAGTCACAGTCAGGGAACCAGTGGCTTAATTTGTGCATAGAAAACACAGTTTGGATCCGAGCAGAAACAGCTTGGATCTTGGTGCCATTTATAGGGTTGAACTTGCTATTAGCACACAGTGCATAAATGTTAACCTAGGATAAAAACAGATGTTCAGACAAAAAATTGTATGTGATCTAGATCTTTTGATCCATTTGTGTTTTAATTTTCCTTCATGTTATTGGAAACTGCCAGATGTTTCTGCTTTACTGAATGTGGATTTCTGAAACTTGGGGGTCTAGATAGATAGGAATTCTAGGACTACTGAACAGTGTGAATTTGGGACTTTTTGTTACCCGAAAAGGTAAGTAGAGAAATGACTGATGAAATCACCATCCTGTCCTTATTTGAATCTGTATTACATTTTCTGGCTGAGTAGCAATTTTATGTTGCAATTTTTGATAGCCACATTGAACTACATTATAAAGAACAACATTATAAGAAGCAACAAATTAGGAAAGAACAGTGTTACAGGAGCACCATAGGTCAGGATCAGAGCTCACAAGGCCATGTTTTCATAACCCTAGGCATCTCACCTCATCTTTCACCTCACCATCTATGAAATGAAGCTAAATTAATGTATTTTCTTTTTCACAACCCACTGTCTTCTGCCTTGAGAGAACTTGATTTTTTTTCTTTGATGGATCCTTTGGCTTCATGTTTTATTATCTCAGTAAATAAATTCTTCCTAAATTACTTCAATATCACTGTATCCATTTCCCGTTCTCTCCCACTGACTGTAATACTGGCTAGCTTGAGGTAAAGACTGACACAGATTTTTGGCATTTCTTCATCACAGCCTTCCCTTATTTTCTACCTGTTCAAGTTCCTGTGTAATTTACCTTGAAGTGTTGTCTTTTTGGTCTTGTTTATAACTCTTTCTATAAGGTGGTTGCCAGATATGTGTGCACATTATGTTAAAGGTCATGGGTCTTATCATGACAAGTTCCATTTTAAAGGCTAATGAAAATCAAATCTTAATGTAAAGACTCATCAAACTTGTAGCAGGATTCCTCAAAGATTATGCTCCTTATATCGGAAGTATGATGCCTATTCACTATATTTCTTCCAAAGGTTTAACTTTTATTAAGAAGTGGTATGATTTTCTTTTGATATCATCCTCAATATTGAGACCTTAGCACTCTTTTCCACTAGCTTCATTATGCTAATGATTTTCTTCTTTTCATCCCTGTTACACAGAAGTATGTCTCCAGGGCCTGATTTTGCAGACATTGGAGGAGAATCCAGTTTCTATCCTTTTACATGTTATAGCAATGATATATATCTATAATGTAAACAAAAAAGCTAATGATGACAAAGCAACCCATGCATACTGACTTTTCAACCCCAAACTGTTCAAAGTGTTTATTAATACAATCTGCGTGAGATGATACTTGCACAAGTTGTCTATTTTGTTGGTGTTCTGGTATATGCATCCAGGTTCTCAAAATGTTCCATAAATTCAAGTCTTAATAAGTCCTTGGTCTTCTGACACAGGTGAGATTTTCTTTACTAATGTACTGCAGTTTCTCATTCTGATGTTGGAGGTAAAGTTTCCTTTCCTCCTTTTGCTTCCTTGCATGCTCTGATCTCTGATTATCTATAATATTGCTGTCTTCTTACTGATGACTTTTGTTGATTATGACAATGCTATAGATATCTTCAAGAACATCCTGTTTAGGTAAGTGAGTATTGTCTTATCTTCATTTCATGAGTAGATATGCCAAGCACGAATTGATTGGCACTTCATCTAAGACTTGAGAAGAATCTCAAAATTATTAAAGGAAAAAGCCTTTCCATGAGAAATTTCAGATTAGCACTTGTTGTAGCAAATTTGTGATTGGAAGAGGAATATCTAGATTCTAATCCTCTGCTTCAACTAGCAATTACTCTTCTTCAGTCCTTCCACTAGCATTTACTCTACCACCTATAAAAACCAGCAAATTGTTGAATAGATGTTGCTCTAATTTATTTCCATTTCAATGTGATTGCTCTTTCTTCTGGGTTCCACATTTTCCTGTAACAAGAGTTAACTAGCATAAGTTATTAATTGACCTGATACAAGGTTAATTTTATTCAAAAAGATGAGGTGGGTTTGTGAGATCCTGGTACATCCTGGTGGCATTTCACTCTGTTTCTGTTTATCTTCTGTTCTCCTTATGTTTGGAACATATCACATGTCTTTCAGCTGCTTAGGTGAACTAGGCCAAGAAAAGACTCAAAATGTTAGTGGGAGTAAGACTGGTTTAGGAGAATATTTTACAGCAATTATGTTATTGAGCGGCTTACAGGTGAGCAGAACTCCAAGGCTCTCAGGAGGTAACTGTCAAACTTCAGCAAAGCCCAAATGAGGAGGTGGTGCCTTGAATTTGCTGGATCAAAATGCCAAACAAATTATGAATACCAGTAAAATAGCTTTATTTTCAAAGTATACTACTTTTTAAGTGTCAGATCATAGTTGGTTTTGAGCAGCAATTTTGCTAATGTTTTACTAGTAATAATAACAGTAGTATCCCAGTCTGGGGCATTATCCATCGGGGCAGAGTCTGAAAGGTAAATTTCCAAGGGTGAGGACAGTTCAATATGTGGAACACATGTGTTAGAAACTGGGCTGCCCCCTTGGCATCTTCAGTAGCTATAGGTGAAAGGCCACGTACCTGCAGCTGCTGGCGATTCTGTTGCTCCAGTCACTGTCAGATATCACTTTACAGTGGAAGAAGAAACACAAGATCCACTGCTTTCATTAAGACTTCAGTGGCAGGGAAGCTTAATTTCAAAAACATTGTTCAAAATTCAAAAAATTGTTCAAAAACAAGGAGATGACTAAAAACTAAAACACTGAGATAGAAGATAGATTTTCTTTTTAGTACTTCTAATGATCAGGAGAAATGGGAACTGCTGTTTGGTGCATGGTCACCTGCCAAACATTCTTTTCATTTTGGATATTTTCCATTTCTTTTTTTCATGAGAGAGATTCTCTGGGCACTGGACCTCATTTCAACCACGCCTTTAGCAGCAGGCAGGAAAGACAGGAGATGATTCTGCTGAGATGGAGATGGATACATAGGGCTGGAGAAGCAGGGCACAGCAAAGAGGAAGGCAGGTTGATTTTAAGAAAATGAGGCTGGGAGGTGGTGGTATGACTTTCCTGAGAACATGTTAAACCCTTTGGTAGGAAGAACTGGTTCTTTCATTAAGACTAGAGAGCTTAGGAAAAAAAGAAAAAAACCACCTCACCTCCCCATCCCCCAACACAAACAAACAACCAAAACCAAATGTAAATAACCCACACCAGTCACTGGAAGGAGCTGTTCAGAATGTGAAGCAGGGAGGGAATTCCAGGCATCTTTATTGCTGAGAGGGCCTGAGGTCCAGGAGCTGAAAGGTTTGTCAGTATGCCCACTCCTGACCTGCCTCAGAGATCATCCTTGGTACACAGCCAGGTTGATGCCCTTTTCTCTGTGACAGAGGAAAACTAAAGCTGAACAGCTTTCCTCTGTTCATGTGCACAGAAGTGAACACTTACAGAGAATTGCAAAGCTCTTGGGGTATGTGTGGGAGGGAATAGAGTAGATGATCATCCCCTCCTTCCACGGTAGGCCATGGGTTTTCTGAAACTCTTGGGTCTGAGTGACAGAAGATAGTTTAGGTGTGCACTCCTCCATCCTCAAAGTCCTGTGTTGCCTAATGTTTTTATTAACCCAGGATAAGCTTCATTGCAGCTCCTCAAAGAAGGTATGTTGTGTGTCTGGCACTCTGTCTGGGCTCTTGAGGCATCTTGATCTGTCCTTGGTGTAAGGTCTTTCCCTACAGTGGTATTTCTCTGCATCTGTCTGGCTTCCGGGCTGCTACTGCTATAAAGGGCAGCTTCCCAGGTGTATATGGTGAAAACACAGTTTAGGTCTGAAGTACAATATCTGTCCCAGTCCTGGGAAGATGGATTTGTGGCTGGCGTGCCAGAGAAGTGTGAATGAAAATGGATCTGCTCACTTCTACCAGAGAGTGTGTGTAGTCATTTTAAAATGCCTAATCTGTCTCCCCAAGCCTGCCAGTGCCTATGATGTGATCTCATATAGGTGTGTGATGTCCCCCTCCCTGCATGCTGCTATGTCCCTACTATAGTCTGCAATGGCAAACTAAGAGACAGAGGAGACAGCCTTACCTCATTGATTGCAGTTTATTGACATTAGGAAATTCATTGTCTTCAAAAGAAGTTGGTAATAATTAAGTGAGTTAATAAATAAGGAATGCGTGTGTACAGATCAGACAGTAAATAACTTACCGGCTTCTTGATTGCCCCAGCATTTTGCTTCCCTCTTCATACAAGGTGTGAAAACGGCTGATGGTGGGCAGGGCATAGTAGGATATTCTCACCTGGTGAAGAGATGGTCCCATAAACCTTGGCTTTTCCTCGGGTGCTGGCGTGTGTGCCTGAGCCTGTCCCCGGGGCGGGGAGGTTGTTTAATGCTTTTAGTGCCATTTTCCAACATATGAGAGATGTGTTTAAAAATAGCAACAGCCCTTTGCGCTTGCCTTTTTTTAGTCATTTTAAGAAAGAGCTACATCCCTTTGACTGGGAGACAGGGAAGGCGATCTGCTCTTCAAGGTCCTCATTAGCTCCCCTGGGACCGTGAAAGGGCTTTTGGTGCCCTCCCCTCCCCGGCTGCATTTGTTAATTGACCCCTCTTCACACACTTAGTGGCAAGAGAGGTCGTTTCAGATATGTGTTTTGCTTAATGGGAGCAGGGAAAGGTGTGGTGCTTAAAGAAAATCCCCCTCTTGGCCAGATAAACCCCGCATTTGTCAGCAAGACAATTCTCTTTTGTCTGGTTGCTATTGATGCCTGGGTTTGGGGCGGGGGGCTCGGGGGGGTGCGAGTGTGTGTTTGTGTGTACCACTGTGCAAGCTCAGGTTTAGCCATTTGCGTACAGACAATAGCTGCATTATAATTTTTAATTGCAATTTCATTTGATATTCTCTCCCTTTCCCCCACCCCTCTCTCTGTATAATCTGGATCATTGCTCTCTGTAGCTGATTCCGTGGGAGACCAAGCAGAGTGCGTGGGTGCAGAATATAGAAAGCCAGAGCCATAGAATCTGTTATTTGCGTCATTCTAGGAGACGGGGCTGTTTGCCTGACAAATATACAGAATTAATCCTGGTTTTAGCAATATCTGTCTTTTGCTACAGTAGCCAAATACAAGTGTAAAGTGGTAGGGGGACTTGCTGCCGGTGTTGTTGTTGGTATGGGGGGGGGCACCCGGAGGGGTGACAAGGAAAGAGGAAAAGTAAGGATGCTAAAATATATTAAGCAATCCCCTTGCTGTTTGCCTTATAAATATTCAGAAAGCTATTCAGAAAGCAGGCTTATGTTTCCAAATTGCTTTTTGTTAAAATTGGTAACCACGAGAAGGGGGCTGGGGGAGCGAGGGTGGGGGCTAATGTTCTTGCAAGGTCTGGCTATGCAGATTGCTCTCCCTGCCTGTGTTTCTGCATGGGATATGTGTCTGGTTTTTAAGAAATATCTCCCTGTCCCCAGCCCATATCCCCCTCCACCCCCCTCGCCCCCCCAGCTCCCTCGGGATTTTTGTGCAACTATACAGAGAACCACACTACACAAAATATGGAGCTTGCTAATTAACTCTTTTCCTCGAATTGAAGTGCCTTACTGCAAACACAAAGCTCCAAGCACAGACATCTTTTATGATGAACTAGAGCCTCTGAAGAGGAGAATCTGAACGTGACGTCAATAGCTGATAACTGACGCAGCCTTGCAAAGGAGTCTCAGGCTGGCTCCTTGCAGCCTGCAAGCCCTAATGATTCTATTTTTTCCCCAGTCCCCCCTCGTAGTGAATTACTAGAACGCAAACACACACACCCCTTTTTTTCATATATATATATTTATAGATCCATTATTCTCCAAACAAAGGGTTTTTTTAAAGGGGGAAAAGGCAGTGGGTGGGGAGGGGAGGATTTTTTAAAAAAACAACCCTTCTTGGTGCTGGGTGCAGTTCAGTACATGAAACCATCTCTGTCTCCCAGCAAAGCAAGCATCCCTGCCTGAAATCCACATTTGTGCATGATGGCAAACTGGTGCATGGTGGTTGTGTTTTTTCCAAAGCCCACTTTGTAAAGACTCCGGAGGAAGACAGACACAATAATGCTTGCAAGGCAACAGGCAGAGAGGCACAGAGATAGACTCAACACAACTGTGGATTAGGGGTTTGTGCAATAGGACAGCATGGAAGGCGGTCAGTTTGGGTCGTTTGGTGTGGGTTTTGTTTGTTTATTTTTGTTGTGGCTTTTTTTCTCTGCAATGATGCATCTAAAGCAAATGTTGATGGTGTTGCAGAAAGAAGCTGGGGTAAGGGGGTGTGTGGTTGGGGGTTGTTGTGTTGTAGGGGGGCAGACTAAACGCATATTTAATGTTTTGGACGTAGCGTTCCAGCAAAATGCCTTTGTGTGTGGATTTTTTCCCCAGTACCTGCTAAAAATAGCATCAGGGTTTTGATCGCGTTCCAGAAATAGACAGAGGGTTGCACTTGTATAAAAAGCGAGCGCGGGTGGAAGAAAACCTGGACATCACCGCAGTATTTTTTTTCCAACTCCTGTCTGGAAATTAATTGTTGGATTCTCCCCCCACC
>VZTZ01033650.1:5873-55014 GCA_013400955.1 Drymodes brunneopygia | reverse complement strand
ACCCCCGTCGCGCTGTGAGTGTATATATGTGTCTCTAGATATATATGTAGAGAGATAAATAAACACCCTTTCCCCCCCTTCCTACTCCTCTTGGTCCCTCAGACGTCCAAATATTCCCCGTCGCCTAGTAGCCTAACTTTTTAATCGACTTTTGCCTAAAGGAGCAAATCACACGTTTATTCGGATAACTAGATGGTGTTTTTTATTTCATTATTGGAAAAATAAAAATAGAATAAAACTTTCTAAAAGTTCTCCTATCCTCACCTTGCACCCCCCTCCCCGACCTCCCCCCCTCCTTCCAGGGCATAGCCGTGTTTGAAAAATATGGGTATCCTAGTTGATCGAGATTAATTCATTAAAAAAAATTCTTCGGAGCGATTCATTAAATGCTCTGTAATCGTGAGCCTCGGTTTATTTCGAGGTGGGGAGGGTGGGATTTACTGGGATCACCCCATAAATAATAGGGAGGGAGGAGGAGGGGGAGGTGCACGGATCCGCCGCGGTTTGGGGGAGACCCCAGTTAGCAGGAGATGCACCATGGAAGCGCTTGCCAAAGGCGCCTCCCTCCCCCCTGCCCACTTCCAACCTGATTTTAAGCAACTTGCAGTCCGGTGATATCGCCAATCACTCTTTCCGCAAAAACTAGTGCCCCCGAAAAGGGTAAAAAAGGCAGAATCCGAGGGAAAACCCAGCCGAGGCGATGCTTTTGGACGAGGTGATTGCAAGCGAGCAAAGCAGCATCAGCACCAGCTCTGTGGTTCTGAAACTGCCTTGTGCATGCACACAGCACTGAGAGCATCTCAGGCAGGAGTTAGGGAAGCTGCATTTTCCCTCTCTTTGCGGTAATTACCAGCCCGGGTTCCGTGGGCAAGAAATAAATAGCAAAGAGAAATCCTCCCTGGCTGCCGCCCCCCAAAAGAAGGAGCGATTAAGCGCAGATCTGTCCGTGCAGATCAGCCTCGTGAAAGAGACAAGATCTAAGCAGCAAGTTGGTAGCAGAGTGGCCGCTTGACGCAACACAGGGGCCTATAGTTCTCCCGGCTGTAAAATAAAAAGGAGGTGGGGGTGCGATCTAATGTCTCAGCTGTTAGAAAATACAAGGGCTCTCCCATCTGCCCCCCCCGACAGCGGCACGAAGGGAGACCCGGCTGAGAAAGGGCTGATCTTGCATTTCAGGGAAGCCTGCATTGGAGAGATCGGATGAGGATCACAGTCTGAGAGTTAATATTTCTCGAGAGATAAAAGATATTTTGAAGACCTGCTTGCACTTTCGAAAAGAGTAAAAGGCCGGCTAAGGGACAAGGGAGGAAAGAAAGCAAAGCAAAAGCACCTCATTGCTCCCTCCCCTCCTTTCCTTCTTGCTCAGGACACGTAGTTTGAGCACTAGCTGGCTTGATGAAAACAAAGGTGGAAGGGTCACAATATCTTTTAAGTAGACTCGTATTTTCATAATTATTTATCCACTTCTATTTAGAGAAAAAAAAAAGGACATTTGTACTTTCCAGTCGCCAGCAAACATCTTTACAGGGGTTTTATTCATGTGAGCATATTATAAAGGGAGAGACAAGGTAGAGGGAACTTGGGAAAAAAAAGGAGATGTGATAAGAGGGATCAGCCAAGCTAAGGCTCAAAAAACATCCTCTGTTCCCTGCCTACTGTCGTCCCTCAAGAGGATGGAAGCCAGGAGTGATTTGGGGGGGCAGCTCAGGCGCGAGGGGAAATCCGAGCCACGGTGGTGCAGCTCCCCGTCTCTTTACCTTGCCAGCCAACTGTTGCTGCCATGCTCAGGGCTGCGGCTGCTGCGGGCGGAGCGGGAGCCGCTCCCTTCTGCTCGGGGGCTGCCCCTGGCCGGGCTCCGCGGCCGCCGCAGCTCCACAGGGCGCCTCTCGCCAGCCGTCCTGGCCCGCTCCCTGCCCTGCCCCTCTCCCTGCCCTCGCTCCTCTCAGGTTCCTATCCGCTGCAGGACACTTGGACACGTCGGGCGGGCCGGGCCGCTGCCGCGCCTGCCGCCCCCGACCTGGCACCCACCCCCGGCAGCCGCTCCGGGCTGCCCCGGGGAAGCCCCGGCCCTCTCCTCCTGTCGTCGGGCTCTTTCCCGGCCCTGCCAGCGCGCGTCCCGGGCTGGCCTCGCCTCCCCGACGTGCTGTGCCGGGTCTGGGCCTGAGGCAGCTGGAGGGGCTCTGCTCTGGTACTCTGTGTGTGTGTGTGTGTGTGCGCTTATCCCCACGGGTGACAGGGACATCCGGGTGGGGCCGTGATCAGTGACCAGTCTCCGCTCCCCTGGACGCTTCAGGGCAAGCCACAGCCAGGTGAGCCGGGGAGGAGCGGAGACCCCTGCGGGAGCCACTCCGGCGAGATTAACTCTCCTCTCGCTCTGCCTTTCCCCGCAGGTGCGGCCGCGCCGTCGAGGCCGGAGGCGCCACAGGAGCAGCGAGGGCCGCAGGCAGGTGAGAGAAGCGACGGGCTTTCCCCGCACCCCCGGGCATTCCTCACACGGGGCCCTCCCGAGAGCCAGGGAACCGCCCGGGTTCCCGGCTGCTGCCGTTCCCTTAGACCCCGGGCTGGTCGCAGCCAGGCTTGGCCTAAAACAGCACTTAGGCCACAGCTGCCCCCAGGGCCCCAGGCAGCACCTGCTGCCCCCAGGCACAGGCAACAACCTCATCCCACACGGGAGAAAGCCCAGGATGCTGGAAGGGAGGTCGGGGCATTGAAACAAATCCACATAAAGTTGATACAAACTATATATAAATAGGCCGTCACGTTGATTTCTAGTGAAACCTGTCGTCTTAAGAAGGTAGGGAAGGAAAAAAGTTAGTGAGCATTGCCTAAAATCTCCTTACTTCCCTCATCATTCCTTCTTCATTCACTAGTTAACACTCTTCCACTTCATGGTTAAATGCATTGTCCGACATCTGCAGTTCTTGTAGTTTTTTTCTGGTAGATTTCTTTTTTCCTTTCTTTTTTTTTTTAGTCCAAAATCCTTGAGACAGCTAGTACAAATTACTGTCTACCACTATAGTCGTGAGGCAGAAAATCAAGAAGCAAATTAATTGATAACACATGTTTTAAAAGCAAAAGGACCCTCTCCTAGTAAAACAATCAAACATATCCTTGTTTCAGTCAGGTTCAGCCATTGTTCCCTGCTCTGTTTCCAGACGTAGCAGGTTTAGAGAAAACCAAAGTATGTTCCAGTTACAAAAGGAAAAGTTTATAGATAAGTAACTGTAGAAAAGTCTTTTCATATTTTGAATTTTAAATTAATTTTTCATATTTTAAATTTTAAATTCAATTTACAAGTAAAAGAAATACATAGGAAGGCTTTTTGCAAGATGTCCATTCTTGTCTTTTTATTTTGGCATCTAATTTCTTGATGGACGTTATCTGCCCACAAATTGTAGTGGACAATTTGCTGTAAAACAGCAAAAACATCTTCCATCAGAAAGCAGCCCTTATGGGTGGATGTCTTCAGAGGTGAGGAGTTTCTCACCTGCCACCTGACTTATGTCAAACACTCCGTTAACACTATAAAGCTCAGCAGTGCTATACTGGTTATCAGCTTGTTTGCTACCAACGTAGACATACTCTGCTTACTCAAAGATATGAAAGAAAAGCTGCCTCTCGTAGCCAAAGGTTGCTAAGGCCTGCTAGAGCCTCGAGTACCTGCAACTTCTAGACCAGCATTTAATCTCCCCCCAAAGAGAATGTATCAAATACTAAACTAGCACTACTCTTGAGGTTTCTTAAAAGGTCAAGGCATGCATTGCTAGGAGCAGGGGGTCAGTGCATGTTAATTTATGTCTGTTACTGCACTTAATACAATTATATAAAGGCTAAGGGCCTATGAATAGAATTGCTGCTTAAGGCCTCTGAGCCTCCTGTATTCCTGTCAGTTAAGGGCTGAGAAATACCTCCAACCATCTGTAAAAAATTGCTTTGTGAATATGGGCCTCATGAAATAATGATTTAACACTCTTACCCCACCCTCCTTCTACCCTCCTTCTCCCCCAGTTTTTATTAGTATTTGAGTCTTCTACAGATCATCTGCACGTCAGTTTTCATTCTTTCTCTTTTAGATGTGTTACCACAAATATATTTGGCTATAATATTTGCATTAGCTGTAGTATGCTGCCATCTTATTTCTGGATATAGAGATTGCTCTTATAAAGGACTCATGTAAATTACCTTTTATTTGTATAAGTATCTTTTCAGACAAGTTGTATAGTGGTTGTTTTTTGTGTAACTTTCAGTAACTATGAGGCCTTGTTGAAACACTAGATATTTTTAAATATGTGTCTAAAGGGGCTTTTCCTATAAATTAAAATAGTATCTTTCAGCTTTTCTACTACAGGGCAGGTTAATTTGGTTGGTGTCATGTTTTTGCCCCCCTCTCCCCATCCACCCCCCCCCAAAAAGGGAAAAAAGTTATTTTTTCTTTCTTTTTCTGAAATATTTTATAGGAACTAACTATGGAATATACTAAATAGGGTTTATTGACTCACTGGCAGCATCCACAGAAGCGTGTTGTGTCAAAATCTTCCCAGTGAGGGCATCACTGGTTTAGCATGACTAGTGGAAGGGCCCTGCCCTGCTAACCAGTTATGCAGGTAGTAGTGCTTGCAGCATGCTTAGCTGACACTGTGCTTATCCAACGTAGGGAGTGGGAGAGTGAAACCCCAATGAAACCTAATTAGCAGTAGAAAGGGTAGGAAAGGTTGGCAGATTTATGGTACTGCAGAGGTGATATGTAGTCTGGGGGGAAATACGAGATGAAGACTTACCAAAGTTCAGAGAGGAGCACTGCAGCAGCCAAACTTAGTCTGAAATGATACTATGCTGTTTTTGTTTATAAATATAATAAATTTCCATTTGTAAATATAACCAGAAAAGAGCAGCATTGTCCACGGACTTTGTTTGGAGCAAGGAGAAGAAGCTGCACCTTATTTAAATACATTCAACTTTCTGTGTAAGTGACCAAATACGCCCAGAACAGTACACAGAGGCACAGGATTGGCTACATACATGCACAAAAAATACATATGCATGTGAATATAAAATGGAATTTTTTTTCTAGCACTTTGTTTTAATTCTGGATAGTCAAACTTCTTAATTTGTAGAAGAGAGTTACAAAACTAGTCCCTGTGAAACTCAAAGTTTCCACTAAAATTAAGAAGTGCTACCAGTGTTTTATAGCATATTTGATGCTGTTGTTCACACGGGTTTGGAAGGATGAGAGAAGATGCTTTATTAATTTTTCTATATGCACATGGTGAAATACATCATGGTAGCAGCATGACATGAGTCTTGATTCTAACATGTCTTTAGTCTCTGCAGAACCTCTCTGGGTTAGTAGACACCATCTACTGCACATGGCCACAGCCCAAACCCCAGCACAGCTCAAGTGCTTCCTATGACCCACATTCCTGTCCGTGTGCAGGTAGTCATGGGCTGAACTATGAGTGTGGTGACAAGGACGCGTATTTGGGCTCTGATGGTGCCTGTGCTGGTCACCAGGATACAACATTAACTTCCGCAGGGGAAAAGAGATGATCCCCTCGAATTGAGCCACAGGAGAAATGTGAGCCCTGTGTTTGTCAATGAGTTGTGGTGTTTTTAGTGCTACTGTCTAGGCACCATATCGTTCTCTTCCAGGCAGGCATAGATGGGAGACATGTGAGAGGAAAAGGGAGGCGAATTTAATTTTCTGTTTATTTTATTAGAGGATTCCCTCATCCCCAAAGCTCATTCTCTGAATTTGACAAATCCTTGCTCTCCCATTGCAGCAGCTCTGTCTCCTGGGAGGTGGCCAGGCTGTCTTCTGAAGTTGCCCCCTTTGCTCGCCAGTGGAGGTACTAAAGGGGTGATTGTCACCTTCTCCCCACAGCTGAAAGTGGGCAAGTAGTTTTTTAAAAAGGGCTCAGAGAATTATGAGTTTCTAGGCCAAGAACCTTGTAAACAATTTACTAAGAATAAATTCAGGGTGTGCCCTGGAAAAGGTGTTCCATCATCCCTTATTTTCAGCAAGCCATAGCTAAACAGCATGGAATAATGCTACACTAAGTAACATCAGCTGTCATGGGCTTCTGTCCAGGCAGACAAGGTTCATCTGCCTGGGAAACCTGAAAATTCTCAATTTGTGTACAAACCTCTCTGAAAAGGGGAGTTGCAAAAAAAATTTCTTTTGAGAATTTTATTGTTTTAAATGATGGCTTTTCAAAATGACTGCACGGCTGAAGGAAAAAAATGGAAAGCGGTGGGACACTGTCATGGAGAAATTACATCCTTTTTAAAGGACGTGGTTCTTCATTTTTCTTCTCTTCGAATTATCTGCCCTCATGTGAATGTTTTTAACAGAGAGATGTGGGAGGCAGAAAGCACTGTTGAATCAAGGCCCACCACACCCTTGCGTTTATAGCTTTACTGAAGCAAATAAGTTGATTTTCCAACAGAGGAATTGGGACAAGCACTGGGAAAACATGTGCTGTTGTTCAGCTTGTCACAGCACAGACCCAGAAGTCTGTATAGAAGTAAGGCAGCCCGTGCTGGTGTCCATCCTCACTGCAAGCAGGAGGGAGAGGAGGAAGTGGCCTAGAAGAGAGGGAGTTTGATCTTGCACTGAGTGGATGGCACATTGTGTCCACTCTGGGAAAAACATCAGCATTTCCTGGGAGAGGAGTAAAGACAAAAAAGGCCAGTTAATCTGGAGAAGGGCTGGGGAGAAGTGGCCAGCAGCCATGACACGATCAGTTATTTAACCTCAATATATAGAATACATAGTCAGCAGTGTTAATTTAACAAAAGTACCCCGAGCTGCAAACACCCAAAGAAAGACACAAAAACCAACACAGAAACATCTCAATGTCTTTGTCTTTCTCTTTCTGGAGAGCCTGGCTGGGTGACTCAATAAAATTCTGCATGTCTGGTGTAGCTGCCCTTGTCCTTAGTGACAAGCTGATGCCAGCTTTCTATCACTTTCTGGTGTCCTTTCTAAATCACTTTAATTATATTGTTAAATTTTAGTTATTTCTTCAGCATGTGTTCAAATGCTCTGTTTTGTCACATTAAAATTGGCCAGTGATTTAAGAGAAAACCTAATTGTCTGTTAAGAGGATGTGAAAAATCTTGACATACCTGTAAGATGTTCCTGGCTGTGCCAATACGTTTTCCAGTTTTAATGTGAACATATACTCATTGCTAATTTGTTGTTTGTTGGTCCATCTCCAGTGCAAGGATGGTGCAGTGAGGATTTCCCTGCCTGGGCGCAGTTCTCAGCCTTTCTTGTAGATCTGCTCCTGTGGCCTCTCGCTCCTTAGAGAGTCTGCAGCCCATGTGTCCCAAGTGTAAGGCCAGGCACAATTCCTGGTTGGAAAAGAAACTGGATTTCTTCTCAAAGAGGTAGAAAGAGAGGGACAGACAACATGACTTTTGGAGGGTGCTGTTTACTGACAATATGTTTGGTAACTCTCTTTTCCTTCCAAATTAGGATTTATGAAGCCAAAAAAGAGACAAATTAGCAGAGTGACAGGTAGGCTTTTAAAAAAGATCTGTCCACTGTTGGTTCCCAGACTCACCTTCATCAAAGCAACACATCTCAGTCACTCTCCTTACCCTCACAGGAACATCTGCTGGGGAAGCATAATACGGCACAGGTAGAGAAATGACTAAACACAGCTCATGATGGGAACATGGCAAGACAGTTCCCATTTTTCCTCTTCCAATCCTCCCTCCCTTTTTTTAAATTTTTTCTTTGTATTTCCTGTTTTTCCCTTATTTTAATTTCATTGCTCCTTCTTCTTTGTCCCGACCCAGGCATGTGCACACTGTCTCTCTGTTTTCCTTCCATTGTGTCTCCCAGATTTTCACCCATCTTCATGAACACCTGTTCTTGGAAAGGGCCTTCAGCCGATTCCCCTGATACACTGCTCCTCCCACCTTGTTTCCTGCAGTGCACACAAGATGAGTGCTCCTGGTGAACACAGGAGGTGAAAATTGGGAGTCAAGACAGAAGGTAGAGGGGTGAGCCTGAGCAGCCAGTTCAACAGACATGATCAGTAGCTGTCTTGGCCAGTGCTTTTGGGCACTTGGATGTTTACAGTGTCATGGATGCAGAGAGCGAAGACATCAGGGCCTGTCAATGTAAGTGTGAGAAACCTTCCCCTCACTTAGTGAGTTTGGTGTCACAGTTCCTCACCTTAATTGCTCTGTAGGTAAATTAGAGAGGGTGTGCTGCTGTGCCTGTTGCTCAGGGCTGATGTGGACTTTGCAGGCACTTTAGAAATGAATTGCCCATCTGCAGTATGTTGCAGACAATGATCGACGTTACAAGGCACAGAGGGGAGCATATGCTCCCTGCTTTATGACAAGTTGAGGCCAGAAAGGATGGGAAGGAAGAATCCATTGCACAAAAACCGGATTTATTGGCATGTATTACACATTTTTATATAGAGTTTTGTAATTAACTCTGTGTGTATGTTCATGTGCATATGTTTTTATCATGCAGTTGTAGCAAAAGGCCAACCTAACTGAACCAAATTAAGAGAAACAGGAGCAATAGAAAAACCCCAGCTTTACAATACATATTTCTACCCTGAACTGTTTGAGTCCATATCCTGGTAGGCCTCCTACATCTTCATCTCTAGTCTTTATTAAGAGCTTGAAGGACTCATATATAGCGTGACTTTAAAAAACAGGGTGCCAAGTCATGATGCTGAAACATTTGGGAGTTCTGCTCATCAGGCTTGCAGTATAAGGGACATTATGTTGAAGATTGATCCCTGAAATAATCTTGAAGGACCTATGGCAATGACTTTTTAAAGTCCCATGGTTTTCTTTTAAAAAAAAAATTAAAAGCATGTTTGTGAAAAGGAAAAGAAAAAAAATCCAACTGTCTTTAGGGTTTAAATTAAATTAAAACACTTTATAGGTAACATCAAAACCCAAAAGCAACTGATTTTTGTTAGTACACGACAGCAAGAAAACAATATGGCTAGGACAGAAAGATAAACAATTGATCTTTTAGATTGCTGGGATTTTTTTTACTGGCCAAACTGAATGAAATGCAACAATAATGAGCCTATAAAATAGAAAATCAGGATTTCCCCTTGTTTGTTTGTTTTTTTAGTTTCTTCAAATGCTTTCTGGTTTTGCTCTTTAAAAAAATAGTATCAGAAACCATGACATTTTTACATAATAATTTTAAATTTACATAATAGTTTTAAGTTATTTTAACAATTATACAAGGTGCATTTTTTACTTCTTTAATTTTTCTTTCCCAGTACTTGTGAATATGTAAGTCTTTGTATGTGCATGGATAGATGTGTATGTGCACATGTGGATATATCTTCAAGTACAGGTATATGCAAATCCATAGTAGAAATCATAAAGGCAAAATGTTATCCCTTTCTTGATAGGTTTAAGTTTTGCAAAAAAATTGAAGGTGGTTTACTAATCCAGAGATTTTAATGTACACTAAGAAAATTATAGTTCATTTCATAAATATTTACTAACTTTTCAAATGCCTATTCAGTATTAATTATGCTGAAGTACAGGGCAGACTATTTTATTATATCACAGTTTATGGAGTCAAGGACATTTTAAAAAATAATGCTTATTGACCAGTGATCGCTTGCATTTCTGCAACTTCCACTCAGGTGGTTTTTTAACACCAACTTTATTTGGTCAAGAAAATATTTTCTGGCTGTTTGCATTTACCAGCAGTTTGTTGCAATTCAAAACTTGGTATGTAGCTTGCAGACCCAGCAGCTGTTTCTTGAGAAAAGTAACTCCATCCTGATCCAGCAAGAGCTTTCCTCTTCCAAGCAGACTTCTAACAGGACTTAGCCTGACCACAATAGGGCTCCTCACAGCAGTAAAGGCTGCAAAGAGACACAGATGCTTGCAGGGAAAGGCCTTTTGTTTTGCACTACTGCATCTGAGATTTTTTTTTCCTCTTCCTTTTCACAATGGGTAAAAATATCTTCCTTCTGTTGAAAATCAAGCTCTTGCTGAATTTTGCTTTACTTTTAATTGTACAGTTACAGAAGTGGGATACAACCCCCCCAAAGGAGTCTGATCTCTGTGAATGTCTATTTTTTGTCAGTTTGAACATTTTCCATAGGATTTAGTTTTGGCATTGTGTGATTAGCTATCTGTTCCCATGCTTGGTGAACCTCTTAGCAATAGATATTCTGGCTTTATTAATTCACTGCCCCATGCCACATCTACTCCAGGGCAGAGGGACTATTCAAAACCTGAGAGGAATATTTGGGTTTCTAGGTCCTTTCTGATCAGGTTGTCAAAATAAAAGAGCAGGGGTATTTTCTTTTATTCTTTATTTTTAAATTTGAAATTTTAATATTTTTCTGAATAACACTAACAATTATTGCCTGGCAACTGAACAGAGACCTTCCAAACTTGTATCACACAAACCATTTCTACCTTGCTTGTTTCATTCTCTGGTTATTCATAGTCATACAAGGACTTTCTCAATGTAATGGGCTTTAAAAATATATGTATAATGCAGCTCCCAAATTGAGACTGGAGATCCTGCAGTTTAGCACTTAGTAAACAAAATGTTACCAAATACTGTCATGCCAATAGGTTTAAAGATTCCCAAATGAACACAAGTGCAGAAACCCTTGTAACCTGCTATACTATATCTTTTTGCATAATACCTTCATTTGCTTTCCCATATGGTTCGTGAGATTATGGAGTCAATTCTGCTCCTACAGTGAGGCCATTAGTAAAACTCCTTTAGACTTGTATACAAAAGGTACTTGTTCAAGAGTGATAATTTCTTATTCTGAAGTTATTTGACTTCTTTTATTGAAGCATACTCATCCCTTTCATTTATTTTTTCAGTTGATATGTATTTATATACAGTAGAAACTCATGGTTTAGGTATTTTACTTACTGCCAAAATTTAAACAGATATTACATGCAAGAAAAACAATCTTAGAAAAAAATCAGAAAACTCTGATGAGGTTGAAATGGAAGAAAACATTATACTGCATAAAGTAACATTGCATTTCATCTTTATTTTTTCTTTTCAGATTAATTTGGGTGTTCTGATGCATAAAAGTCCATGGTCTGTCCACTCCCCGCTCCCACATTGTCTAATACCACATAAGCCACAGGTACCACATAAGCATGTCCCCCTGTACTCCCCATACTTCATAGGTGAAATTTTAGCTAACATTTTCTCAATTAAATCATGATCATTGCTTTGCACTCTTATTAACTAAATCAGTCTCTTGGTTCATTCCTTTTAGAGGAATTTCAAAGATAGATTTGAACTGGTAGAGTAGAACTCTGTTTGTGGAGGACTAGGTATATGTGCATATATGTAAGCATATGTGCATTAAAAATGCAGGAAAAATACAGAAACTTAAAATAACAAATAGGATCAAATTAATCTGTCCTTAGGTCATTTGTTTTTAAGGCATTTGGTTAGAATCATAAAATTTCAAATTGTTCATAAAGCTGCAGTATAGTTCTCTACAGTGAAACAGCTATACTAGAGAGGGATTTCACAAAGAGAGTTGCTTTGAAAATGTGCTTGGACATACCTGCCTATAAAGTGCATACCTGGTCCTTACTGAGTTTAACCAAACCTGATCTAAATCCCACTGAAATTAAGGGCTGTTTTTCAACTGAATAGAAATTGTATCAGTTCCTTCAGTAGCTCGTTTATTTGAAGGTAACATCTGTCAGGATTTCTGTGTGCGTGTGTGTACATGTGTAGGCACGTAAATTTTATTCATGTATCACCATATAGAAAAAAACCCATAGGTTTAGTGTAGTTTTACTGTGGCTTTGTGCATGTGTTAGGTAAGCACATGTCCATGAGGTAGTACATGGGAAGAGTTGTGTTGCAGTGGTCTCCTCTTTATGCACCAGGATTTATTTTTTTTATGTCTAGGGGGTAGCCACCAACTAACCTTCAACCGGAAAAATGGCTGATTAATTTTTGCTGGTTTTTTCATTTTAATTTGTCCTTGAAGGTCAAAATTATTTTGATGATCACTCCATGCCATGATTTTTATTTGGAAACAGACTGTAGCATCTCTGGCACAAGGACTGAAAAGTTAAGAATACATATCTGAAGTGTCTAACACATCAAAAGAGTTTTTTTCCCCCCACTCCATAGTGGTAAAGCAAATAAGGGCCAATACCTGCCAACTTCATTATCCAAATTTACTTAACCAAGTCCACTTGCTTAATTACAGACCTAAAGATAGTGTTTTCTTTCATAGGTGGCTGCAGTATCTGTATGTAATGTAGGCATTACAGTAAATAATTGTTCTTTGATTTACAATGCTTTTTTGTATTGGTTTGCCTTTCCTGCTGCCTCATTTAGGACCCTAAGCTCGGACAAGCAAGTTTGAAATTTTAGGCCATTGTTTTCCAACCTTATAGATGATCCCCAAACTATACAGCACTTATTTCTTTATCAGCTTTAGGAATAAATGAGGTACTACTTTCTGGTATCCAAAAGGTAACCACAGTTAGGTCTAACAGAGTTTTGGGAAAAGGTGTCAAGAAGGAAAGAAGTCACCTTGCTCTCTGTCATTTCCATCAGCCCTGAACAGTATGGAATTCGAGTAACAGAAACTCAGTGGAGTGAATAGATGATTTTGGATCTAAGGGCATTCTGAACAATGCAAATTGTGCTAATAGAGCACAATGAAATGTGATCATTCGGTCATCTAAGCATCAGCCTAGGGTGGAACCCATATGTGCAGTCAGTGCCCCACTCTTTTAGTCCAGCAGACATGTGAGGCTGTGGCAGCATGTCAGGGGGTGAGTGGGCAGGAGAGGGGACATGCACCATCCTGCTGGGGCCACCTGCAGCTCTGGCACCAGACAGTGCTCTGCTGCTCTACCAACTGCCCTGCCACAACAGTAGCTCAACCTGCTAGAAAATCTGCATCAAAAGAAAAATTGAGTATATTTGGGCCTGATCTTTTGTCCCAAATAGTTTTTAACTTTAGAGGATTTCAGTACTGTAAACAGTACTGAAGTGTGTAACACGTGTGAAGTCACTTGGAGCTGTTATAGCCAATCCTGGTCAGCTGAGCCAGCAACTGGCCTCAGTGCCTGCTGTGTCAAGGACTGAGCTAATCTGTCTAGTGAGGATGAGCAAAAATGAAGCAAATTGTATGCTAAAAAGAAAAGTTAAGCATCAAAAAGATAGCAAAAGTACATGGGGGCTCTTTTGGAAATTAGAAGTTCTGGATGTGTGATAAATGCAGACTTGACTTCTTATTTGAAGGAATATTTCAATAGCTTTTTTAAATTTATTCTGAAGTTATGTAGTGTTGTAATGGAGACATAGAAGATATTTTTAAGTAGTTGCTTTACCAGCACATTTGCTTAGTATGGGTACGCTGTAATGAAAGTTTTACTTTGTATCTGCTTATTCAAGGGTCCAACATGGAAGCAAGAGAATATTTTGTAGGGGGTTGAAAGATAAGTGTGTCTGTTAGGCATGATACAGTTTCCAAGCCCATGTGTGTCAAGGCCAAATGTAACTCACTTTTTATACATTTACCACAGTCTTGTTTCCAGTAAGTGAAAGGATTTGTCTGACTGGCCAGAGTACAAAATTGCATTAAAAATTAGCCTTCAGTATTATTTCTTTGCATCCAGGAGTATTATTACTTTGCATTCTTTGAAAAAAAAATTCCAAATTTATAATGAAGCTGAGAATAAACAAAAAAAATATGAAACTTTTACTCTGTTATTCTTTCTACAGCTAGTCAGGAGGCTATTGATTTATAAAGTGCATAATGGCTGCTACAGCTAATAAAACAAAAACTAATTGCATGTTTAGATAACAGACAAATCCATAGTGCCCCGTCCCATGAATCTGCTGCTAAGACAAGCAAGCAGGACCTAACCCATTGGCTTCGTATGGGCAATTCAGATACGAAAGGAAGCAGAGTTTGGCACAGTTATGTGTAAAAAGAAGTTCTTCTGCACATTTACAACTAAAAAAGTAGGTTTAGGATTTTTTTTTTTGTGAATGTAACCCCAAATAGGAAGAAAAATAATTCCATTGCGGTAGTAGTGGAAAAGAAATGGATCAAAAAAAAAATTGTCAGAGCAGCAAACTGCCATTTTATCATTTTCATCTGTTAATATACGTGTTATTATGTAAATATGAATATTAAAAACAAATGTTAATCCTCTTTTGGTATTTACTCCATGGTAACTGTCATATTTTTCTCTTTAATTTTGATGTTTGTGATATAGAAACATTTTTCTGTTGAGAATGAGAATGAGAAAGGCTGGATTTTTATTTCCCCCTTCATTTAAACTACTGATTAACAATTTATTTACTTGTCACTTATTGTTGACCATCCCAGTTATTACTTTTTATTTGATATTTTACTTGCTGTTTTTCCCAGACAGTGTATGAAATAGGTTTTTATTTCTGTTGGACTCTAATCTTCTGTTTCTACATACATTACTAATATTTTCCTTAGAAATATCTTGCCTTTCAAATGAGAATTTCCCCTCTGTAACTTTACCTTCATTACCCAAAACACTAAATACCCTATACTGAAGTTGTCTTGTTCTGAGCAGTCAGTATTGGGTTAGTCTTTCCTTGAGCTTTGGGGTTCAGGTGTGAGGCCATAAACACTTCTGTACGTATGAGTAAGTCTAATTTTGTGAGTAGTCTAAGCCAGCAGGGCTCCCCAAACAAGTACGTGTTTGCAGGCTTGGGACCTGCAGATATTTGAATGGAGGAGATGATAGGGAAGGGCTACAGATACCAAGTTTTATTTTTAATTACACATGCCTACCAGGATCATCAAGAAATATGACAGCATATTTCATGAAATGGACACATAACACAAATGAAGCTGTATGCCTGCTTTGATACCATAAGATAAAGTTAACCTAAATGCCTGATATCTTAAACAAATCTAATCATTGTGATTGTTGAAACTTTTGGTTCTGATTTACTTAAATTTTAGGTAACATTCAAACATCTAAAAAGCTTCCCATCTGATGATACCTGGTTGAAAAATTTGCAAAACCAGGAATCAGCTTTTAACATTTGTGGGGGATCAAAAGGCTTTTAAAAGATGCTATCAAGTTAACAGTCCTTTGGTTTTTATATATAAGTTGTTACAACTGCTGTGTTTTTTTCAGCAAGAAATTTGTTTTGATTAGTTAGGCCTTTTTTCCGCCTTCACCACATCCCTTCCAAACTGCAGGCACAAATTAAAAAGCACCTAAGGAAAAGTTACTTGCCTGGTTCTTAATATTGCTTGTACTGAATTTAATGGGATCAGTATCAGTTTAAGAGGTGAGGGGTATGGTGTAAAAGCAGAAGGACAGAGGTACATAAAAAGAGTATTTCATGACTTGGAGTATATTTATAATGTAGTCAGAAGTCTGTGCAATGAGAGAAAAGGGATCTGAGGATATAGTCAATAGTAAATAAGGAAGCAAGAAAAATCAATGTTTTAGAAGCCATGTTTGCAAATAAGACAAATATATCTACCTGGGAAATGGTAATTAAGTTTTTTTTTAAATACTGTTTTTACAGTAGTGAAATTAAGAAAAACTATGAGAGTCAAATTCTGCCCTTAGATATACTCGTATATTGCCTGATGACATTGAGAAGGAAGATTTTAATATCTCACATCTGACTTGGAACCAAACCAAAAAGACTATTTTCAGATGACTCTGGAGTGACTTCCAGATCAGAGGATCCCAAATTGATCTGTCAATGTATAGAGAGATGATTTCATCAGACATAGAGAGCAGTCTCTTTAGAGTTAAACACGATAGCTATTGAACTGTACGTAGCAATGACAAATGGCAATTTTGGCTTTTACAGGGAAGAGAAATTTTACTCACATGTGGAACTTCATGGTACAGAGGACTGTCTGCTAAAATGAGTGATAGAAATAGTGGCCATCATCCCCTCTTCAAACTGCTATGTAATGGCTTTGCTCCTCTGTCCTGTAAATATGACTAACTCAAATGAATTGCTGGGTTCTGTGATTCAAATAGAGTATTAGTAAGCAGGATGTCCAGGTCCTCCTCCAGGGACCCCCAGTTTTCCAGTATAAACATGGACAGACATCTCTTTTTCAAATGGTATGTGGTATTTACATGAAACATATTGCAGCAAAATGGAGGCTTCAACAAGCAGGTACAGTTTTGGGTAGACTGATCCTAGGCAGCTGGTTCCAGTCTGGGGAGATTAGCATACACACATTTACTCTCCTTCACTTGCTGTAGCTTGGTGATACCATCTGAATATCTTGGTTTCTGATAGTTTCTGAAGGGTCCTGTCTGGAGTAGTGATTTGGTCTCTCCATTTTTTAAAATTCTTGAGAAGAAGAAAGAAGGCAGCTTGTTGTCTGTGTACAAGGATAAGTGGAAGGGCTCTGGTGGGTCTTCCCAAACCACGCTGACCAGAAATTAACTGTCATTTATCTGGCAGGCACTTAACAATATCACCTAGAGTCAACACTTGTTTTTTCTCAGATGTCTTTAGAGGACACAGCTAAGCTACCTATGATGTTTCTTGGCCCTTTGTTTTAGAAGGTGGTCATCAAATCTTTGATTCTTACTTGTCCTGCAAGACATTTTATTTAAGAGGCTATTGACATTCCACAGTCTTTAAAGAAATTCCAAACTGAAAGTTCTTGTCTCCTTGTTGTTAATGGGGCACAGGTTCCTGAAGACCAGCAGTGGGGATGTCCCTGTTACCTTCCACCAGGAAAAATAGGAAAAGAAATGTTGCCTGAATGTCTTATGTACAGTAGCACCAGATCTGAAAAAGCTGATTTCCTGGCATTGTTTCATGACTTGCTATAAATTTTGATGGATGCTTTTCCTGCAGTTGGGCCTGTCATAGCCGCGCTCTCCTGTGTGGATTCTCTGGTGCCTAATAAGGCATGCAGCCAAGTGCAGCCTTTTCATCCAACCTGGAACACTGACATGTTTCTGTAAGTCTTGCTGGCCACTTGTTTCCACAAAACTTGCAGGAACTCAATTACCATTGAGACCTGTATTTAAGTGCCAGGACTGACTACAAACTACCAGTGCATTCAACAGTTATTGACCACCCTTATGGCCACTTTCTGTCTGTCTTGTCCACACACACGTACACACACATGCACACACACCCAGCATGATCACAAACCTTGCTGCCATAGGAAACCAAGCTAAAAACAAGCAAGGTCAGAAGGCATGAGCTCATTGTTTTTCTTTTCCTGTTCCTTCTTAAAAACTCCTAGCACAGGCATTTGTTATTCGTTAGATTAGACGTGGGTTTGGATGCTAGGTAATGGAAATCGTACTTTTCCTGCCTGCTAGTTTTATACCGCATGACATGGTGGTGTCCATCGTGGAGTTTGTCTGGCTGCCATCTTTGTTAGGCCTTACCTCACTCCCTAGTCAGTCTCTACTAGATTTGGTAGTCATACTTGCTGCTTTGGCTTGCAGTTTCCTTCCTGGTCCCCTGCTTGTTGTTGAGAATGTCTCCCATAATCACTTTGATCTCACTGCAGAGAATTTGCCCACCTTGGAAAAAGCAGCAGCATCACAGGAACAAAAGTGATTCCAAAAAACCAAAGAAGGGTCATCAGTGGTTAAATATTGAAATTATTGAAATTGCTGGTCTGGTTAGAACTAACTCAACCACTGTCATCTTTGCTTTAGAATAAATATTTATAGTGTGTTATGACCAAGCCTTTATAATGCAAAGGTACTTCCCAGGGCAGGAGATCTGATGTATAACATGTCTCTTCATAAAGGGACATGAAAGCCATGTTACTTTTGGTAACTGTTCATGGATAACTCTTCTTTCTTTTTCCCCCCTAGTAGAGTAGCAGAGTATCACTTTTTTGAGCAATATGGTTGCATGCAGAGAATTATTTGTCTTTTTAAAATGAATTATTGCATTCTCTTCCATCTTCTATCAAATATACTTGCAAAATACAAGCTATAAGGAACAGGAACTCATCTGGATATATATGTGTGAAACAGCCTAGTTAATAACAAAGTGCAATATGTATTTCTTTATCTCATGTAAACATTCAAATAAGGTGCCTACAAATGGGCACAGTAATTTGTACATGCTTCATCATGAATAAATCAGGATAAATTGAACTTTGTATTTTCCATTTACTGTTCCAGAAATTCAGAAACTGGACACTTACTTGGTTATAGTGGCCTGTCCCTATGGCCAGGGAAGGTTTGTGCCTTGCTTGTCATTTTCTATGCTTTCACATGTACTTGCTCATACAGAGGTTCTATTCTTGGGTAAAACCAGAGGAATTTCAGTCTTGGAAAATATTTCCTCATGTCCTGTCTGGATGCTTCTTAGCTCCAGTGGATGGAAACTATGTATATATTATTTATTAATGATTCCTTTGCAGTGACGATCAGTAAATCCCAATGGTACATAGCTCACCCCAATCCTATCTGCATTTCTACATCTTCTTTCCCTGGCTTTGTCAGTGCTGCAGAAACAGAGTACCCAAAGTCACTCAGCAATGGCCTCTAGCCACCTCGGTTTTGTTAGGCCTTCTAGGGACAAAAGCTCTTCTCAGCATCAAGGGTTTATTCAGAAGGGGGAAGAAGCCTGCTAGAGTAATGGTGGGAAATTGTAAAACTTGGAGCACTTCTGACCACCCACAAGGGCATGGAAAATGCATTTTCTGAAACTCTCTTTTGACACTCCAGCCCCAGCTTCCCTAGAACTATATCACTGTCTTTACTAGTTGTATAGTGTTTGTGCTGCTCATGGTGCCAAGCCATGAAACATTTGCAATCTGGGAGCTGTGCTGATGTTATCAGATCAACAGAGAAAGGCACTACTAGAATAGTTATTTTCAAAAGCCATCTAGGAGATTAAAGTTGCCACAGAGTGTACACCTATCACCCTGCATTCTTTCAAATCCTAGGCATATAGCTTTAAAATCCTCAAAGAAAAGAAAACTGGCAGCTCACTGAGAGACACTTCAGGCCTGGCACCATGTATCTTGAAGGCTCATATCACTGGCTGTGTCCATGCTAGTAAATTATTTGCATCCTGGACCATTCTCTGGCACTGAGGTCAACTGGCACAAAACATCCAGTATCCATACTACTAAGCTGTCTTGATCGCCCAAGACAGGACAGCCATATGCAAAAATGTCTTGAGAGCAGTCCCTGGCTCGTGGCAGCTTTCAGCCCTCACCCAGGAGCTGTTTGGGAGAGTGATGCTTGGTCCTGCCCTCAGCCATGCCAGGGTTCTTCGAGAAACTGGAGAAGAGGTGCCAACAGTAGTGTCCCTGGTGCCATTTAATGTTTCAGAGAAGGTGTAGCCAGCAGACCTGCAGCTGAATTGTGGGTGCCTTTGCCACCGCAACAAGATGGAAGGATTGATCCTTTTTTCAAGGGCTGCAGTCCTTTCTCTTTGTCAATCCCTTTTTCTTCTGACTCAAACCTGAGATTTTATTCTGATGAATGCTAGAATGGCTATTTTCAGCTGTTTAATAGTTTGCTGTTGTGATTGTATTTTATTGTGTTTGAATTTGTATTTCCCCAAGGATAGGGAAAGGGAGTCTATAAATATTATTTGATTTAATTAATAAATGTCAGCTTCTTTTGTAATGTAGTAGGGCAGCAAGGATGTGCACTGGGAGAGTGACCAGTAAGGCCAGAAAGGCACTGCTGTTTTTACTTCTGTGCCACATTCAGGCTCTGTGCCACTGTTGCCAGAAACTCTAATGCCACCACAAAGGACATGATCTATTATGAAACCCTTGCTAAAGCCCCAAGGTATTGAAGGCAAATAATAAAGACTCTTAGTTTGCTGCTATTATCCACAGAGACCCTGTAATGCAGGGTCCTACTGAAAGGATGCACTTGGCCAAAAGTTCTTGATTTGAGCATTTGGATTATTTTGGTCCATTGTAGGCTCTTCAGAAGATCACCAGAATTATTTTGTGCCAGTATAATCTTTCAAGGTACATCTTCATTCTGAAACATTCTCTGTAGCCTGATGCAAGCTCTGGTTGAATTGGGCCAGCATGTTAACCAGGCTTCTTCTCACTGAGTCAGACCATTTGTTGGCTGTGGTCTAGGAGGCACACTGTTAGCCAAGGAGAAGAGGTTTCCTTCTGGTGATTATTTTGTTAACTGAGAAGACTTAAAATTTCTTGTTAATAATATTTTACAAATCTATAGGTCAAAATCAGAAATAAAAGACAGTATTTTAATTAAATGCTGATATATCCTGGGCAAATCAGTGATGATACAGGGCCGTGAAGATTCATCGTAGTCTATTGAGGTTGTGTCTACATTCTCAAACGAGTGTATCTATTTCTGGAGCTATCTTGGATAAGTAAACAAAATATCTTGGGTATTTTTGCTGTTCTGAGGCTTTCTGTTAGACTGATAGTTGAGTGAAATATTCTGTGGGACAAGTGCTGTTTGCTTAACTCATGGGAGCTAGTCTGCTTATTTCAAAGAGTTAGCAAAATGAACTGGATTTTGTTGTTTGGAAACTATTCAGAAAGCTGTGCTATATTTTTGTGGAGGATCCTCCACTAGTGTGGATGTCACTACATGATTAAATCAATGGGAAACCTGTGGGGAAGTTAGAAGGTATGGCATTGAGTTTGTAATGTTTTAAGATTAACAAACACATCCTTGAAGGGGGGCATGCACAAGGCAGATGGAGCCAAATTCCCTTACACTTCAAATGGTATTAAGTAATATTCATGGTTATTTCTTATGCTATATATTTAGGGCTTCTGTGGATACACAGCACTGGAATTATGTTCTAAACTAAGAATTTTAGAGTAGTTTTAACAAATGTTCTATTCATCTGTAAAATCTGGAAATGTATTCTGTCAATGGAGGTTAGTACATAAAGACTGATGACTGTTAAAAAAAAAAGTGAACTTTTGTTTGAATATAACTATTTGTTTTGATGGTAACTGAGGCAATTCCTTCACTTTCCACAAACATTCATTAGATGATATTCTGTCGAAAAACTGTCACATGCAATGATGCATCTCTCTATCCATATGAATGCCTGAACTGGAAGCCTGTGTGCAGCTCATAGGGAAGCCTTTGATGGGTTGTAAGTTTACCAACCAAGGGTAAAAAAAAGATGTCAGGTGATTGGGGAGACCAACAACCCCCTATAAATACTAATCTCTGAGCGGTGAATTCTTAAAATACACAAAACAGTCATTTTAGTGAGTAGCTTGTGAGCAATCTCATGGGCAGAAGTATGCTGGCAATTACTCATTCAATAATTTGTGAAAAATATATCTGCTCATTGACATTTTGAAAAAAATGAAGATAAATCTCTTAAATGCATTGCAAGGAAATATCTTGCCAGCTATCAACCCAAAACACATGACTTCACTTAAAAATATTTAGCCACCTTCTGATATCTCTGAACTTCTGATATTTCTTATTGGAAGAGGTCTGTCTAGATGTACAGACCCCCAGTTCCCCAAACAGCAGAAATGTAACCCCAGAGTTGTGACACAACTGGAATAAAACCCCAAACCTATATGAGTGTCTTGGTCCCTATCTGAAATATACAGCTGGATGGCTTCTTTTAAACAAAATTTCAAATTCTTATACTTGGATATGTTAAAAAAAATGGATTGCAATTTGAACTTTGAACCAAAATTAACTTCTGAAGGCTGTTATGCATGAGCATTAGGGATCCTAGCACACATTTGAAAATGCAGTTATTGGCAGTCATTAGTTTAAACTCCTCTGCAGACCACAGGTAGGTCCAAAACAGTTTATAGCTTGTGATTTATGACCTGCTGCATTTACAAGATTTACAAGGGCCCATTCCTGCATAATTCCGTTCTCATTGGCCCTGAGAATCCGTTCTCCCATGCTGCTCCTCTGTGACATGCCTTAGAAGTTCAAAGGAGGTTTGTTTCCTGTGTCTCCTTCTTCCTTTTATGTCTTCGCTGAAACTCCCAACAAGAAAGGTCACTTTTAAGGGTATATTTTTATGGTGTAGACATGGGATATGAATTGAGACTGACAGATTCATTTCATGCAGGATACATGAATAGTGCTTGCAACTTGTGGTCCATATGTGCATGGACTGATTTCAGATTGGTAGCTTAGCTGGCATAGCTATTTCAAATATCTTCCTTACAAGGTTATTTGTGCAATTTCAGCCTCATTTCAGTTCTGAGAGGACAACAGATCCCATCACGTACAGACACAGAGCTCTTCATGTGTTCCTTTTCTGGGGTGTGTGTGGAGCGGTAACATAATTTCCTGACACAGTTGTTTATTTTTTACAATTTCCTAATTAAGACTGAATTCCTAAAACACAACATTACTAAAATAGTTTCATACTTTACTAAAATTTCTTCTGGTTCTCAAGTATACAATGACTACTTAGCATAGTCAAAACAGTACCCCTCCATTATAATTTGATGGTACAACAGCATTAAAAGTACTTTATGCTGTCTACTCATCTATCAAAGTATTCCAAAACCAATTCGTGATACGACAGATTTTGGTTTTATATTTTATACAGTTAAAAAGTATGAACAATTTTGAAAGCCTTCACAATCAAGAGCAGTTAAATAGAAATATGGCAAAAATACCATTCCTCGATGGGTACCTCACAAATAATTTCTCAGTTGCATGTCTTGTTATAGAAATAATAGTTAAAAGGGCAAATGAGTGAAATGGTTTCTAGTTTAAGATTTTCTTTAGAAATAAAACAACCGAAGTAGAGATATTTCACTGAACTTCATCCTGAAATATACAATGTTTTTGTTAATATTTTTGGATTTCAGCTTTCCTCTGAATGATTTGCTATCCAAAACAAAATCAGAGCTTTTCTAGTACACAGTAATTAAAAAAATGAGAACTAACAAGTACTAGGAAATTAGTTTTGTTCAGTGTAGACTGGTGACCTGTACTGCAATGCAGAACGCAGATGATGACCTGAAAGTCAGAGAGACTGAAAAGNCACCTTGCCCCGTCATCAAGTGTCCCCCTTCTTCTGCTCCATTCTCCTTTCAGCCGGTGGGAATTACAGGATAGGTTTTTGTGAGAACAGGGGCTGGCCCACTTTCTCGGGATTTCTTTCCTCAACAAACAATAACTTCGCAGGATGCCTGACTGATTTGAGGGAGCTGTTTATGGCAGCTACTTGAGTTCAGNAATTCAATTCAGCCTCTTCTTTTTAAAGTGTGCAGTGATGAGACTGACTAAAGCTTTCCCAGCAGCTCTGGTAACGTTGGTGCTGCTGGCCAGAAATATCCCACCTTTNACCTGGCCCCAAACAGCCCATGGAGATGGTGATAGAATACACACTACTGTGACCTAAGACAGTTAGTACACCTTGCCCCGTCATCAAGTGTCCCCCTTCTTCTGCTCCATTCTCCTTTCAGCCGGTGGGAATTACAGGATAGGTTTTTGTGAGAACAGGGGCTGGCCCACTTTCTCGGGATTTCTTTCCTCAACAAACAATAACTTCGCAGGATGCCTGACTGATTTGAGGGAGCTGTTTATGGCAGCTACTTGAGTTCAGCTGAGTTTTTGTGTTTTCTTTTATTGTTGGTAATTTGAATTTATTTTTAAAAGGGGAATTAAATTACCTGGACAGGAAGATATTGATGCAAATTTCCTTACTGCTAAGTTAATAGGATTGGGAAATGAGGAGCATATACATATCTTCAAGAAGCATCAAAAATATATAACTACAATTTAGGGACCTTAGAAAGACCTCAGTTTTAACAGAAATGTAATTCCTTGACTAGCTTAGCTCATCTGTTTTTTAAATGCCATGACCAAGACTGAAAAACTCTTTGCATCTTCAGTGGTTCCTCAGGACTGTGTTGAGACCTTCCTGAGAACAACATCCTGCACAGATGTCTCCCTGTTTTCTTCAGGGTATTTCAAAGACTCCCCAGATCAAGCACTATGGAAATTTTGCTTTACCATCCATTCCACCATATACCTTCTTTATAATTTTACCTGGAAATTTTGTGAGGGAGTTCCAACAGCAAAACTTACACTACGGAAGTGTTGAAACATGTACTACCACACGTATGTACATGCAATTATTTTACAGCTCAAGAAGACTTAAGCCTATCTCTGAGATTAGCACTTTTTAGCCAATCAAATGCTACAGAAATATAATTATTTCTCCTTTTGTGTACAGCTATCAATGCACATTCAACCCAAAGGATCTCACAGTGCTTTGCAAATGACATATGTACAGGAATTCCTTCTACACTGAAATGCCCTGGCTTAGAGGGTGGGCTGTAGCCAAGAAAATAATCAGCTTATAGCACACTGCATAATGTATGTGAACTGCATGTGTGTAAGGATAATTCTGGCCAAGGGCATATCAGACAGGACATCTCACCAGTGCATCCTGCTGGAAAAGTCTGATACTTGAAAGCTCTATTAAAATTTAAAAAACTATCAACAACCTTCTTCATTGACAGTTAGAATGATCCATTACGTTTTTCTTTTTATTTACACATATATATGTATTTTAATATCCATACATACAATTAAAATGTTGATTTATCATTAACATCCCTAAAACTTCTCTGTTTTCACAAGTAATTTCCTTTAAGCACCAAGTATTAATAACTGATGATAAAGGGAGTTAGAAGAAACTTGACTTATATATCTGAGAGGACAATATACAACTCTGTTGATTAAGACAGGACAGTATACGTCTATATTGACTATTGATACCGACTGACAGCTCTGAGTACCAGCCCATACACAGATTTACTAGTATAAACTGTGAGCTAGACAGTGAAATGTGTGTGGGCATTTATCTTTTTAAATACTACAGCACCTGCTGCCTGTTTCTTGTTACTTACATTGTGCTGCTAGCTTGGATATCCCCAAATATTTTACCAAGGTTAATTGAGGAATAATCCCATTTAAATGAAAAAAAAAAGTAATAAAAAGGCTCCAACAAAAACCTAAAACTTTTTTCCCTGTTGAACGAATGAGAAACCACCAAAGAGTTCTATTACGTGCCTTTGTCAATAACACATGGTGAGTTGTGAGTTAATACTTATTGTCAAAACTGAGTGCCCTAACTACACCTGTCAAGTTCTTTCTCTGACTGGGCTTGTCCTTCAGTTTGCCTTTGGAGTAAATTTTGCCAGTTGTTGTGGGACTGTACAGTCCTACCACAGTGAGACTGACTGTGGTTTTCCAATAGCATCCACAACAGTTGTAGGGTTGGCTAGTAAGTATAAGAAGGATAGCAATGCTTATAACCTCCCCAGTGGTACCAGTCTTCTATCACAAAGTCTTTTCCTAGGAGACCTTCGATAAGTGCTCCAGTGTCTTGCAAAGAAAAATATGTTGATAGGACTTCTATACCAGGGTGAGGAGAAGGGCCATTGTTAACCTCAGTCTTTACCATAAGTCTTGCTTTCTAAAGAATTTAACTTAGCTCCTCAAACTTGTTTTCCTTGCTTTGTCCTCTCCTTTCATTCTCCTCATCTCTGCACTGACTCCCAGGATGCCTCTATTCTCAAAATTATTACACTAACTCTCAGTTAATGTTGCTATTCAGGTACTGTCTGTTTCTGCAGATTCCTCAGGACAGATTTCTTCTGCAAGTCCTTTCAGAGGAGATCTACCAGTGAAATGTCCACGATAATAAATTGAAAAGGATGATAAAATAAAATGGCAAGGACTATGTGGAACCAAACAGCAACTACTGGCTGTCTTCTGTAGAAAACCCTTGCACTGCTTAAGCATCCGTACTCTATTCCTTCCTTTTCTTCATGCCCTCTAAGGTATGTTTGGGATTAGTCTAATTTAGAATATTAGCTTCTCAGGAACCAATGTTTTTAAATATTTTTACCTGTATTGAGATATATTCATGTATGGCATTGTATCACTAGCAAGAGGAAAGGCATCAGCACAGTTCCTTTAGATCAAATTTATGTGTACTAACTAAAGGATTCATTATTTCTGCTCTTCCATGCTTAGATTTCCAAGTCAGGTCTTTCATGACAAGTCTGTAGATGGAAAGCCATACAGTCAAATAAAACTTTAAGAAGTAAAGTGGGGATAAATGATCTTTATAAATGTAATCCAAGTAGTTATTATTTAATAGCTGCTATTTTTGCTTCTCCCTTCCCACTTACTGCTGAACACTAGCAGTTTATAAAGAGAAAGAGCCTGACAGTGAAAAATAGCTGATTTTTTTCTGGAAAATAGGGATTTCTCTCTGGAATGTGTGTAACTGCTGGTAAAGTGTGCGTGCATTTATTGTAATCTGTAGCTTTGAAACATTATGTACATGGTCTCTCTATGAAAAAAAAAGAAAGAAAAGAAAGATGGCTCAAGCTCAAATAAATTTCCAGGCTGATTTGGTCAGACACACAGTAGTGTGGGGATATGTAGCCAGGACGCAAATGCCTACATAGTGTATCTGTTCTCTGAGTGTAACTGCGTGCGTCCTCTCTGTGTGTGTCTGTGTGTCGATGAAGTGTTTTGTATTTATTTTTCAGTGTGTCTGTCTGGACATGCATACAATCCATTTTACCAGTTCTTCCAAGTCAGTGGAAGTCATAACCATACTCATTTGACGGTGTTTGTCAATGCACATATTTGAGTTCATTTGAGTACTACTTGTCCTAGTCAGGATCTGTGCTTGTCCATAATATATGTATGCATGCATCCATGAACAGGTGGTTAACCTGCTTTAGTCTGATCTGGAGAGGTGAATAACTGTGCAGAAGAGTGCATACAAGGGAAGTCTGCTCTTACTAGTTTACAGGCCGTCCTCTCTTTCTTAGTGTACAGACCACTGTACAGACCACTTAGTGCTGACCACTGAGTGCTTGTGACAACATCAGGGTTAGTAATGACTGTCAACATTAAATATATTTTAATTTATCAAGATAACAATGTCCGTGTTCTTCCACAAAACTGATTCTATTTTCTCTCATACACACGCACACACATACACACACACAGACAAATCAAAATTACAACACTGTGAGAAAGCTGGCCCTTGTTTCTTAGGGGAATGCAGAATATGGCCAAGACTGGTTTTGAGAGGGTTTTTCTGTTTGATTTTGCTGTATGCTTAGAAATACAAACCTTTAGATTTCTGATGCCAAGTTTGGAAATTGCAGCCCTACTAAATGTTTTACAGGCACTTTGAGCTGTCTGGTGAGCCAAAGTGAGAGATTATATTCATCAGTTGTTCTGTCTACTTAATTTGTTAAGTGAAGTAACCTTCTTGAAGTGGGAGCATTTCACAAAGTTTTCCAAAGAACCAGGGATTTTTTAATGGTAACAGAAATAAAAATATTTCAGTCTCCAGTACCTTTAATAAAAATGAAGACTTGATTTTTTATTGCTTCACTTAATAATTTAGGCCCATGCAAACTGAGTGCAAAAGAGGTAGTGATGATGTACTTTGCAGTATTTTCTTACCTGAGTCTTGAAATGTGATTCCCTAATACGATACAGAGTACCAACATGGTGAAACAGGTGCTTATACAGAGCTGAGTATACAAGGGGCAAGACAGCAGAAAATTAGGGCATAGGGGCCTATCCCAATTCCCTCAAAGGAAATGGGAACTGGATTAAGCCTAAACCTCTAATTACATAGGGGTAATAGTCTATCAGAACTCCCACAGCAAAAGGGAGTTGGATCGAGCCCAAGACTCTAATTGCATTTTTTCCTTGCCATTTTTGTTCATATATTTTGTTTACTCTGGCTCATCATTACATTATTTTGTAATTATTATGATAGGATTAGTGGCCATTAAATATCTGATTTCTGAATGGTATGGCTTGTTCCTTGTCACTGATGTCCCTGATCTATGTCAGAAAGGTTTCTATATCCTGGTTGGTATAGCAAGAGATAGATACGTTTATCTAATTGATTGAAATGGATTAAGGCTTGTACATTTCCTACCAGCACCTCAAAGAACCATACTGCTTTTCTGTGTGCCGAAAACAATGCAGTGCAAGGGCACACCAGCACTTTTTTCTTCCCATCTTTTATCCTGGTGTTCATACCAAAGCCTTTGAGTTTCTGCAGTGAGGCCTAGATATATCTAAGGAATTTTATAAGTAAAAAGCGTTACTGGCTATGTGATAGATAGCTATTACTTGGAGAAAGTTAAGGTGCTATCTGTCATTTTGGAGCACCCCAATACATTTGTTCGGTTTGTTCAATACCAGATTTCCTCCTGCTCTTCTAAGATGAACTCTGCAGTGGTATCAACATGTCATCTACAGTGCAAATGTTTGGAGATTTGTCCCCTCTTTGAATCCTATCCCCAAACATCCCAGCTCTAGAGTCAGAAGAGAGTTCTGGCACATACCAGGCAATGAGAACTGTGCCTGTACTTCCAGTGGTGCCCTGACTGCGCCATACTGGCAGTACCAGAAGTCCAGGGCTGTACTGACGCCCTGATACACAATGGGAATTCTCACTGATGACAGCAGAAACTGCATGCGTCAGTCTAGGCAGGACTCCAGGTAGATGACATCAGTGTGGCTTGGAAAACATCAAAGTAGGAAATGTATGCTGGAGCAAGGGGCATTTCTGCAGTCATTCCTTGCAACATAATTTTACTTAGTAGCCCATTAATAATGTCCTGAGACAGAAGGGTACAGCTTTATTTTGGAGATTTTATTGATTTTTCCTAATTTGTACTTTCAATTTGTGACCCTAATATGTAAGCACAAAATTAGGGAAGGGCTTTAGCCAAGACAGGTGTAGGCTTCTGGAAAAGTCTTCTCACAGGAGTGGTGGAAAGAGGCAAGAAAATTAGCTATAGATTTTGATTAATTAATGAAAGGGTTTAGATAGCAAGGTTGTCCAAAATAGGAAGGCTTTACTCATCAACACAGGAGATCCCGTTCACTGTTTCTATCTGGGGAGCTGGGAAGGAGATAATTATCAATACTCATTGGAAGGATATGGTGAATCATTGATATAGCTATTCATTGCTTTCTGGGACAGAAGGACTTTGACCAGTTTGGAGGTGTTTTGTTCCCAATTAATATATATTTTGACTACAGCAGAGGTACAGAAACTTTGAACCAAATAGTAGAAGACGTGTCTGTCAATTAAACTATCCAGGAGGTATATCGGTAAGCAACCTTTGGTTACAGAGATATAAAGACTAAGTAACCTCAGTCACTTCACTGGAATCATTCAAAACTTAAACTGACAGAAAAGAGGAACATCTTTCTCTTTGAAACCCTTTTATTGCATTTAGAACAACGCAGCCTTAACATGTATCTCCTAACTGCAGTAGGAAATATGTTTTTCTCTCAGACTGAACAGTATTTTGGTGTTTAGCACACTTGACATAGTCTCAGTCAAAGAAGGCCTTTTTTTCTTTTTGAACTTACAGACCTGGTTTGTGGTGTTTCCAATATGTGCATTAAAATCCATAGGGCCACATCTCACTGTAGGCTTAGCATTTGCTAATATTTGGAAGGGACATCTGATTAAGAACAAACAGGGTAAAAGAGCTCATGATAAACAACAACAAAATGTTTAAAAATAGATCCAGCCATCTTGATTCAAACAGATTCTTTTTCACATTTGCAATGAAGATTAGTTAGAACTGTTTCAATGATTTGTAAAAGGTACTATCGGAAGGCCATTTTAGTGACTTGGAGTTTGCTGCCCTGGGCTGTGTGGAGCCTGGGAACTCAGGGAGGCAGAGGAGTAAGCTGGCCAGTCCAGCTTCAGTGTTCAAGATGACCAAAGTGCACCAACTCTCATATACTCCAGGCTGTGAAATGCAAGTGAACTTGTCAAAACTGCTTCCTTCAGCAGTTCCATGTGCTAGTGACTAAGGTAAGGAACCTATTTAAAACATATACCTTAACCAAAATATTTACCTTAGCATTGCTTTTTGGAAAAAGCAATGTAAAAATACCTGTCGGATCCATTTTAAAAGATATGTTCTCTTCTACCATGAGAGAAAACCTTGTGCTGTATGGGGAGACAGTTTCATCAGTGGGGAATGACACTGAGGTAAGCAGGTCTTCTCTGCATAGCTTTAATGACAAGACATTGTCATGCTTCCCCCACCTCCTTAAAAACAGATGCAAAGTGTGGTACACCTGCAACCAGTGAAGTTGGAGTTTTGGGGGGGTTCAGAGGGGCTGGCTCTGGCAGAATCTGCTAGAAAGGGGAAAAGTACAGGTTTTGTGATACAGCTTTTGTAAATAAATACCTAAATTGCATGTAATTCGACAGCTAAGCATTTCCTTAAACACTAGTATCAAGATGCTGACTAAAAAGTAAATAACGAAAAATTTCTGCAAGTAAAATCTTCTCTTTCCTGATATAAAAAAGAAGTGGAGAAAAGTTTTGTGCACGCAAAACGGTTTTTTGCTTTTTTTGAAGGAAACAGTGTGTATGAAGAAAACTATTTGAGATAAGTTTAAGAAAAAGATGTCTGAATGCAGTAATGTAAAAAAAACTGACACGATTTTGCATACATCTGTAGTTCATCGTAACCAGGGGAAAACTGATTCTTCTAGAGAGTACAGACAAACAGACAACATTCCACTGGCTTGGGCTGGGGCTCTGTGTAGGCGATGTGTTGGCCCTTGGCACAGAGTGACTTCACAGTGTTAGGTGATAACATTTTAAACAATTATTTTAACTAAAGTTTAAGCATTTTAAACCGACATTTCAACCCAAAATCTGAAAATCAAGGTCCATCTTACTGCCTCTTATAGTGCTTATTGCAGATCTCTGTGCTCCAGTCCTAGGAGGTCATGATGCTTTCCCAGGCAGACGAGGTCCCACTCTCCATAACTCATACAGGTAGTTTGCCAGAGTTTTACTGATAAAAGTACATGCAGTGGATCTGAATTCTTACTGGCATACATGAGAGAAATTGCTAAAATCATTGCAACTGCAGATGTTCACATCAGTAAGTTTGGCTTTAGTTCATCAGTAAAATGTGGAGATCTTTCCTCTCAAAATGTTTGGAAGTATTCTGTCATGGGTCAGTGCTATGAACCACCTGCCCCCAGTTTCACAGAGTACATTTATGTGTAGGGAACTGAATGAGTGTGCTAGGAATGGGAAGTGTTTTGCAGTCACATCTCAGGCAGATGTTTGCCATAAACCTGCTGTAAAGAGTTAACACCACGGGGGCTAATCACAGAACACTTGCTGACCTCGGGGGATTTCATCAGACCATGCCCGAAGTAGCTTTTGTGATCAGACCCCATGAAGACTCTGCACAAGTCATGCGTGCCTTGAGGGTTCAGTTGAGGTTTTTGAAAACTGGTTAATGGCTGCTCTCTTTAGTGGAAAAAGTGTAATAAAAATGTTACTTTCTGCTTAATGCAGAATGTTTCAACTTCTCAGAAGATAGCTCTTAGTCCTTGCTTACCCATCTGGCCCCTCGGGCTGGTCACTCTCATAGCAGGGCTGTGCAGCCGAGGGTGCAAGAGCACAGCAAAGACGAAGTACCTGAGACTGCAGTCTGTGGAAGAGCCACGCAAAAGAGCCCTGCCACTCGCAACAGACCAAACTGTGACCATTAGACTCCAGTTCAGTTATAGACCTTTTAAAAAACAAAATCTGGGATTAAAGTGTTTGCTTAATCCTTTGGAAGTGACTACTTCTAAAAGAGGGGGAGGGGGGAAGATTTTCTAGGAAAGCACTGCAGTATCATGATCTATTGTGAAAGGGCTAATAAAGGGTAAAATCACCAACTCCATGGCTCACAATGCCTGTGGAGCAGGTACTTTTCTCAAGTAGACTAACTCTTTTCATACCTTGCAATAGTTACCTTACCTGTATAAAGAAAAGTTTTCTAGATTAAATAATTGTCTTTATTAATGATTAATGGGCTCTGAACTTGAACTTGCCTTTTTTACAATTAAGGAAATATTCAAAATCACTTGAATAGCCCTAGTTTGTATTTATCAGTAATGCATTTTAAAATTCTTTTTAGAAGTTTAAAATAGGACAACTTACAAATTACATTTTAAATAGTTTCACATCTTGCTTAAATAAAAGTTTGTTGCACATCTAGAATGAAATTTTAGATGTTCTGTTTTAATTTAGTGAGACAGTTTTTGGCTCAAAAAAGGGTAATTCTGAATGGAAAAGTTATCAAAGCTTTATTTTTGGCAACAGCTTTTCAAAACGACACGAGGTGTAGTCTGCTGTGCCTTGTGTAGTCTCAAGCTCTTGCTCTGCTAAAAGTGCTCATGATTTTGCTCGATCAGGCCCATAACTATCTTTGTCACCACAAATAGAGCCATCAGTGTCACTCCATTCTGAAAAAATACATTAACCCTTTCCTGTCCATCACCTTCTAAAAGACTTGCTTCAACTCCAGCAATTCAAGGAACTAGCAGCGGAGAGCTTTGCTGGTTGACTTGGTAACTCTTCAACAGACCATCCTGATTTAATTCCTGCTTTTGGATAATATAAAGGAGTTTTCACCAGTTCTCCCTTTCTGCTCCTGGATCACACTTTCTCTATTTGCTGGGAAAATTTCTTGCCAGCTTGCTTCTTTGTGGGGGGAGAGGTGAAGCCTATGACTTAACAGCAAATAGACAGAGGCATCAAGGTCACAGGTAAAATAGCTAGAACTGCTAATTTTTCCAGCAGTATACCAGCAAAAGCATGCATCACAAAGGCCTGATCTTGAACAGCCTCCCATGCTTTTCCACTGCCCTCAGTATTTGGCACCTCTGGGTTTGTGGATTGAAGCCAGCTTTCATCCCAGCTGGTGCTGGTGCTCTGGGTCGTGAGCATGCAGGACCTGTGTGCCTGGGACCACACTGGCCTGGGGGCTCACAAGTGTCCTGCTCTGTCTCTGCACCACACTCTGCTTGGGTCCAGAGTTTTACATGAGACTAAATTGCACTGCTTACTGAAGGAGTTTATAAACCCTGGGGGATACACCGAAACAATTAGCTCCAAAATAGTTTTTTCCTGTAAAATAGCTTTGATCAACATTCGAATTAAACATGCTTTCTGGTCCTTACTGAAAAAAGTAAGGAATTTCTGCTGGCTATTTGGAGGCTAAATCCTACAACCTCTAGTGAATATTCATGCATATTCATGAAAATAATCAAAAGGAACTCAATAGGAACATTTCTGTGGATCAGAATTATTCCTAGGAATGCAGGTTAACATAATATGGCCCCAGCAAAATCTCCAATTGATAATGCTGCAGTGCTTCTTCTTTTGGTACCTGGCTTGTAATGCTAAGTTCTGAAAGCAGTAAATCAAAAGTAAAAGTTAAAACTTTTAATTGCATGCTTTTTAAGTGCATTATACATCAAACAACATTAAGTATTCCAAATGAATTAAAAAACAAGTTGAAAAGCCTTCAGCTGTAGTTTTGTTTGAGTTTCTTTTCTTGAATGTTTGGGATCTGCTATAATCAGTTCTACAAAAATTAAAATCTCCAGGACAAGCAGCTTGCATCTTTATCTAAATAAGCAAAATTTTGCACAGTAGTAGAATTTTTAAAGTAAAGAAATTGGTGATTTGATTTGTAACAATAATTTGCAAATTTAACTTTGGAACCAGCTTTTTCTTCCAGATGAGGGAGGACCAGAAGTAGCCAGAACATTCAGAGAAGGTAACTGTATAAGGTTTCAAAGCTGCTTTGATAACATACTGTCAACCACAAACATTATTTTCACAGAATCATAAATCCATATTTTCATAAGAAGAGAAATTTCATACAGGTCTCTTGACCTCCATAGTTAATTTAGGCAAAATATCTACTGCCTTTAAATGTATTGCCTGAAATTACTTTTTTCAGGGGAAAAAAAAGGCTTGAGCTTTATATAGCTTTTATTTGAATATATTACATATTGTGAAATACTGACATACAGAGACAGGTCCTCTTAATTGTCAAGAATTTGGACTTGAAGGAAATTAAAAATTAGAAAATATTAAAAGTTAGGGAAAGCATTTTTAGAACTGCAGGCACTAGCCAGATAATTTCAGTGGGCAGCTTTTTAAAAAAGTGAATATTTATACTAAATGGTATCCAGTTCAGAAATAATTTTCAGGAAAGATATTTTCTTATATTCTGGGAAGTTGGACTCATAATAGCCAAAGTACTACATAGCATGCAGCTAAATATAAAACAAAATAAGCTCAGTTATCTAACATAGATATAAAACCAAGTATTTGTGAAATCTATTTAGAGCAATGTTTTATACCTTAATATACAGACGAAAAAGCTGAAGTGGGAATATTGTATATTTTAGCCAAAATACTAGCTAAATATTTTTTTCCTTTTGCTGGACTAATTTCCTAACAGTAATAAAAAAGATTTAAATTATCAAATGTCCAAAGACTAAACATGCCTAATTGTTACTGAATTCATATGGTAAAAGTTAGGAGACAATTGGATTTTAAAATCTTCTGAACTGATCCTACTCTCCTGAAATGAGTGGTAAAATTCCATTTGCCTTCAAAGAGAGCTGATTTTTATGTCAGCTTTTTAAATAGAATTTATTAACTCTTCAGTATTCTGCTAAAGAATAAAACTTCACTGTTTCTTTAAAATCAAAGTAACAAAAATTTTAGATTAAAATCTAAGCAACCAAGGACTAGCAAATGCTGCTAAAAAAAGCTTTTGGGAGGTAGCTATTGGTAGCCTATCAGCTGATAATTTAATAAAAAGTATTAAGCCTTATTTATCTACTGTTTTTAAGTGGTTTATAGTACTTAGATGTTTTAGAATCTCCATTAACATATACAGGATACAAAAGAAATAAAGCCCTGCCCTTGCAGAATAAAGGTAGAAATATGTTTTGACAATTGAAACAATTAAATCTAGCTGTTGAATCTAAAACTTAGTTACCTAAGAATTGACATTTAAATGTTAGCATTACAAAATAAAATAGGGATATCTTTGCATCAAAAAAGAACTTCCTTTAACAAAAAATACAAATTTGGTCTTTCAGGCATTAAAAATTATTTTTATTTGTGAGTTTAAATTTGTAGTTCAGTAAATACATTGTTTAAATAGTAGGCAAAGACAACCTTTGAAGAAGGATAATTGGTAGGATTAAAACTTACAGTTTGTACAAAAAGAAAATAGTTTGATAAGGGCAAACAGTAAGTATAACTCAGTTTGGGGTTCATCACTATCCCATTAATTCCTTTATATCATACTATTCATATGACTTAAAGACAAAATTGTTTGAATTATTACTCATCCTTACTGAATATATTTCTATTAAAAAGTTTTGTTTTTTCCTCTTTCAAAAATTGTTATTGATGTTTCTATAGAGAAGCAGGGAAAAAAAGTAAATTCATTCATAATTCACAAACGCTCCTTCTCTTGAAGCAGATTTTTTAGTTTGAAATTACTAATAGGAAATTATTTGAACATTTTTTTAAAAGTTAATTTAAGTAAGAAGCTTTTTGAAAGTTATAATATTATCTTATAACTGACTGCAGCTAGAATACAGCCTTTTTTCAAATTGAATACTATACATAATAATTAACAAAACGTGGATGTAGATACAGTTACGATTATTAGGAACATTAATTTGCATTGTTGAATCTTAGTGGGGAGTTTGTTCTTTCTTAAGGCTTTCAAGTAGTTATTAATGAAAACAAATTGAGATTAAAAGAATCTGTTTCAAATCTTCCTTAAAAACCTGAAAAATGTTTCTAAACCTTTAAATATGGTTTGATAAATTTTTGCCTATAATGTATGGGTTATTTATAAATCTTTTTTAGGATAAAATATTTTTATTTATGGATAGTTCATATCCCATTAAACTGACTGAGCAGACAGGGCTACATTCTATTTGTTTGTAAGTTTAACTGAGACTTATCTAATAGAAAAATGAGCTAGATAAATATCCTACTTGAAGTTTTATCCAAATAATAACACTTGTAATAATTATTGTATGCTTTAATTCCCCTATTGATCATGTATCTGGAAGCTCTCTGTTCAGTTTCTACTTAATATTCTTGGAGCTTTATCCATTTATGGCTTTCAGAATAATAAACACAATATCCCTGCTGTTTTTGAAATTTATAATAAAGAATAAATATTGATTTTATTTTGACATCAAGAGAAATTACTGACAGAAGGAAATACGCAGCAATATTGCACAAGTAACTTTAGGAAGTTTTAAAGTCTTTGCAGGGAAGGAGTTAAAAGAACAAAACCAAATGAACGGCCCCCCACACCTCCCCTATTTGAATAAAAATGTTTCTAAATAGCTGCTGCAATTTTTTTAAGAGGGAAAACAGCTTTTTTGCTTTGGCACCGTATTAAAATTCAAATAATAACATTAAAATTCATGATGAGAGTTATACCACAGAACTTAGCTTTTCAAAGGTCTGGACAGCTCCTTAAATTTAATTGAAACTATATTAAAAAATGATGTTTTCATGTATTAAGTAAATGTAAATGTTGTTGGAAAAGAATAACTGCATCTATCTGATCAATGGAGACAGGAACACCACAAAAGTGATTTTTTTCAAAGGAAAAGAATTATTTCCATATAAAATTGAAATCAGTGGGCATTTGTTTGTGGCCATATTAGTGCTATAATCAGTAAAATTAGGTAGATTTGACCAACTAAATGGAAGGTAGGTACAGTATGATCTGAAGTGGGAGCGAGCTCACATAAGTAGTGGCAGCACATAAATGTCAGGAAGAAAGTTCAACTTCTTAGAGATACCACCTTAAATTTGAATTTGTGAATTGTATGTGCTTCACTGAAACAATATCCTTTTAAAACATGTATTAACAAGCTTAAATATGGTTATGTTATTAACTATTTCATTAAATAGAAAGAGAGATCTATAAATCATAACGTAAGCCAAATATGGAAAACAGAACTGATATATTAATAATATGTTTCGTTCTTTATTTTTAAATGAACAATTTTAGAGGTGAACAGTAAATTCTCCAGAATAAATTCACAAATGTATATACCTCTATTAGTTTAGAAAATGTTTTGTTCTTTTGTCATTAATTATGACACTAATTATGTCATCTTTTTGCTCTCCAGAAATTATGCCAAAGTTGCTGAAAGGGTCAAAATATTACCAGTTTAAGTCCCTCAAAAAAGTTTTCTAATATTTCTATATTTCATATTACAATAAGGCATATGTGAAAGATGATTCAATGTAATTAATTAATTTTTAAAAATCCAATTATGAAGATTCAGCTATAAATTATTATTCCAGTAAACTCTTATTTTATAATATTAATTTTTTTCTGTAGGATACTGTAAATATAAGACAAAGTCCTACATTCAAAACACCAGCTGATAATAGAATGAGATTAGGCAAGGCAGAATTTGGAATGCAGTTTCCTCATTTCTAACTGTAATCTTATAACCATAGGAATATCTATATTAAAGGTTCCAAATTGCTTACTTTTCTTCTGCTACAGTTATCTAGATTTCTATTCTACTTACTAAGACTAATATTTTCCCCAGAGCTTTCATTGTTAAGGTATTTCAAATAAGAAGACTCAATTGCTTGGTCTCTGGTCTCTAAAAATCCATCCTGTCAGGATGAGAATTAATTAATATAGTTTTAATTAACTTTAAGTTTTCTCTTTCCCTTTTTCTCTCTGGTTAATTTGGTAGAGGGCAAAAATAGAACTCAGATTAGTATAATTTTGTCTGCCATGGCAGGGAGGTTGGAACTAGTTGATCTTTAAGGTCCCTTCCAACTCAAACTGTTCTGTGTTTCTGTAATTTCCTAACTCATATCAAATCCTCTGTTTCTATAAGACAAATTCTTGGGCTAACAATGACATGTTGCTACTAGCATTAATTTGTTAATCTAAAATATACCATTCATTAAGTTTAATTCACTCAAAAAAATCCAGTTAATTTGCCTCAATATTTATCAGAGTTGCAAATTGGGATTTTAGTTATTAAATCTTAGTTTTAATGGTCATTATACTTACCATATAGAGCGCTATTTAAACAATCAGGCCTCATGCTTTTAAGATTCAAAGCAATAATTCAAATCATCTTAACCACTGTTCTGCTATAATAGTGCAGCAAATCTGTATTTCATGACATAGGCACAAGGGCGTCTAAATGGAACAAAAAGGAAAGCAGTCAGAATATGAGGATATTTAGATTTAAGTGGGTTAGCACCAAACTTCTTTGTAAATTGCTGAACTGAAGATATGAAATTTCAATTCATACAGAATCATAGGTGTGAAGATGAGAAATTATACAGATTGTGATTATATAAATCCAGCCATGAGCTTGTCAGTGATCACTGGGCTCAAATAATAGCTGTGACTTGTTGTACTCCATCCTGGAATGGAGTCTGGAGTTAAGATGTGGATGAGGTGGAAGTACAGGCTAAGCTTCACAGCTGGAACACAAGCCTGCCCATCCTCAAAGCAGCCCAGCTCTGGGATGGGGACATTCCAAGTCTGTGGTACTCAACTCCTCCAGAAATTTAGGGTCAGGCCTGTTTGGGTAAAAATGATTTGGCTATATTCTAGTGCACAGTGCAGTCGGTTTCAATTAGGTTGTATTTATCAGAATTTTTGTGTACAATATTCTGTATTTATGGCTCAGACATCGTGATTATTTTAACTGCTTGCCTAAAAGAAACTGAAACTTTAGAAATAGAGGGAAATGATTTTTTTTTACCAAAGAAAAAATATTGTATACAGAACAGACTCCATATAGATAATATGTCACCTAGCTGCTGGTGTATTTATTCCTCATGCATATGAGGTGGGAGGTAACATGAAGCAAAGGGTATTAATGGCTGCCTTAAACTAACAACTGGTAAAAATCAAGTGGATGCTGACAGAATCACTTGCCATTTGTGGGAGTTTCACATGTGTCTCGATTTCCAAATTTAATTAAAACTCAGAATTTTTCCTGTATACATTTTCTGAAATTTCAGAGTTCACTCGTCACACAAAGATGTGCAACAGTAGTGAAGTATGGATCATATTCTTCAACTGCATGGCATACAAGCTCTGAAGGTTCAAAAGGGGGGAAAAAATCTCAGCTAGGTTGGGTCAATTAACGTTGTTCTTCTCACGCTTAGTTTATTTGAGAAGTTCAACAGAGTGAAGTTTGAATTAATCTGCCCAACCTTCTCTTTTTTCTTGAGTTTATACTCCTGCAGCTTGCTGGGTCCCTTTACAAAACACAGGAAGACCAGCTTCAATACCATTCATGTGAGAGACAGAAAACCTGAGCAGAAATACCTGACCTTAACCTATGTGAAGTGTCCACTTCATACTGCTTTGCTCAGGAATAAGTACTTGGGCCCACAGCCACTGCCTACAGATAGGTCTGTAATCTATTATCATGTGGATAACTATCAGGCCAAATTTTTCTTCTTCTCTCCCTTTTTCAGATTTCTGATTATTTTCACTATGGTTGGGCAGCTGGAGAAGAATATTTTGCTATTAGCCGTGACCAGAAGTCCTACAGTATTTAGACAAAAAATACCACTAATATTGAGGTCCTGCAAAATCATATAGGACAGTAAGAAGTGTCCATGGAGAAGACTGACAGGGCTTAATTTTTCATAAAAATCTGTAGGATTATTGATGTAATTTTTCTACAGCACTTTAATTTTTTTTTAATGGGAAAATATCTAAGTCACACCTGTGATATTTCTGAAACCAGAACACTGCATTTTCTTCTCACGGAAGTCTACTGAATTTTGTTTAATCCCATTTAAATTGTTGCATCATGCTCATAACTGCAGTGTTGGAAAGCCACTCAGTGCTAACGAGCATGTTTTGATACTTGAGAATGACTTGACTTGGTAGCCAGGAAAGGGATAGGTGTACCATATATCCAAGAATCGCTGGACAGAGCTTGGTTGATGACCCATGAATATGTATTCTTGAGGACTAGACATAGTATGGCTTTGGATGGTCCTCCTAAGGATAAAAATGAATGTTCTGGTAGTCTCCTGTTAGCAGATGATTTCTGATCTTCATTATGCTACAAATTTCTAGCCAAACTTTTGTTGTCCAGAGGGGGTTATTTTTTACACTAGGGTATTAAGAGGGTAGGAGAAATAAGAGGTCTTTTATCTTTGGCAAGAAGTTTGATAATAACTGAGTTGAACGCCATTTGCCTAGGTGCCCTGGAATGTCAAATAAGATGTAGAAATATATTTCTATGTAGAATATATGTATGAACATGTTGAATATGAGGTAAAATAAATTATTTTAGATCTGCTGTGGGAGAAATCACACACCATCTTCTCCAAGCAACTGTTGGGAAAGGGCTTGGGAGTGTACAAAGCTGGTCTAAGAGCAAGAAAACAGAAGGGCTGTTTGGCAATAGGTTGTTTACATAGCTAGAAGCTCTTCAAAATGGCAGAGGGAAACAGAGCAAGCTCATCAGCTGTCTGCATACAACCCAAAAGGTACCAAGGTCATAATACATTTTGAGATAGGTGAAGTCCAGAGGATTTTTAGACATGCTGAGCACTTCTTCCAGCTAAGATGAGTGGTGTGTAGGTGTATAATTCCTTCCCATTCATCCACTAATATCTCATTCAGAACGACCAATGCTTTTGGACTGTGAGGATCATGCCCTACTTTTAAATTGTAGAAGGATACTGAATATATGGCAAAAAGGTAGTCACTAAATGATGTGCTGTTAATTGATAGGTTCTGATAAATCTGCTACCAGTCAGCTCATGATCAGGGAAAGTTTTATGTATCTTTCTTTTAATCTCACAGGGAGGTGGTGCAGCTCCTTTTCCTGTTAGCAGGCACTATATGCACTTCCTTATTTTGCAATCTACTATATGCAATGTCATTACGTCCTTTAGTACAGCGTTTATTGAACTATCTCAATCTGTGATTTCCTTTTGATTCACCTCTCTCCCTGTTATTGTCTTGAATTCTTCCCTTTTTAGGTGATAGATTTTTGTAATTGCTACCTGAAAAGTCCCTTTTTCAGGGAGACTGGACTTACTGACAGCAAGCCAAGGCAGTTGGTAGATCAGTGGCTACCCTAGATACTTGCAGAAGCTTCTCAGTCCTCAGTTGTCTGAACTGAGATACTGCTGACAAACTGTGGGTTTTTTAACACTGTGAATATCATTGTCCTTTGGCAAGCTATGGTTTGAGAAAAAGTTGTTTAGCAGAGGCGAAGTTCCCATTGAATGATGAATTCCCCAGCAGCACAGTTTTAGAAAGCAACAGAGAGCAGGTTTGCTTAACCTGGGTTCAGAGAAGGTCTGCTGATAGTGGCAGAGGACTTGCATAATTCCAAAGCAGTGCAAAGTCTCTGTGATCACTTGAGTTACAGCCACCTTTCTCTTATGTTTCTCTACAAACAAAATTTTTCTTGGTGAGGGATATGGGCCATAGAAGAGGTTTTGATGTTGGTATATTTACTTTAAATTTTAGGAAATAATGAAAATATTTTTTTCCCTGTGTTGTGTTTTTATTGTTTTAGATCTCTTGATCAGCCAGACTTTAGTTAAAAGTTGCAAAAGACTACTGGAAATCTGTGAGGTTGTGTTAGCTTGGTTGTTTAAAATAGGGTCAGATAGCTTTTATAATCTCGGTGCTGTAATAGTCACTGTATCTCTGAGATAACCCTGTTGTGCAAACAGGAAGATGCTGTTTGATCACAAGCCACGGGAGGGGTTCCAACACTACTGGGATTCTCTCGATGGATCCCCATCCCCACGAGCTAGCCTGGTTATTGCTGTGCTCATCTTGGTCTCTCCTATGTGAATGCCCCATTGAATTAGGAACAGGGCACTGCTTAAAGATCAGGAAAAGGTAAAGACAGCTGAAAGTCTGGTGGATTTGAGACTGAACTGGAGTGGAAGAGAGGTGAAAAGTCAGCGATCCTAGGCTGTGCTCTCCTCACCTGTCACAGACACTGTTTGACCTGTTCACATCTCAGTTCCTCTGTTTAACCTACCTGTCATGACAGTTACTCTCCACTTGCAAGCATTATGAATAATGTGACCATTACATAGCACCAGGTGTTATTGCCTGGTGCCTTCCAAGACAAACACACAAGCAAGTATTTGTTAATAGTTGCTCTGCTTCTTGTTTCCAGAAGGGAAAATAAGAGAGGAGCAGACTGTCCTTGTGATAACCTCTTGTACTGCAGCAGAACCTGTCAGAAGAGGGCTGCAAACCATTAGGAACCCCAAGGAGACACTGCAGAGCCCTTCAAAACTGCTGGCATAGCTAGGAAAGGCACCTCATGGACAGTTACCTTTTTGCACTTCAGGAAGTAGTATAACATTAAGTATCTTTGAAGTAACACCAACCCTCTTTCCATCATCTTTCCCGTGTAATTGTCTTCAGCCTCTCTACCACTCTCACAGTATTTCGAAGGGTTCATTGAAATACTTGCTGTGAGGCCTCAGTATCATTTTTGGAAGACAAAAGATAATGGCAATCACACAGCTAAAATTATCTGGTTATTCCAGTTTTAGAAACACAAAAATGTACAGCAAATATTTATATAAAATTCAGGTAAAATACAGGCCAGAATGCTCCAGAAGGAAATAATTTCTATGAGTACACCAAGAACAGTATTTAAGAACAAAGCTGTTATGAAGCACATTCTTTAAAGGAACCATTTTGAAACAGGCCATTGTATTTCCTGTAATTATTTCTCTGATTTCACCAATACTAATTGATAGATATTTGCTGGTTCATGAGTGTTCACTTAAGCTTCATCCTATATTACAGAATTTGATACAACTCAGGGTTTTTTCCCTAAAAGCAAATGCAAGGAAAGCTGGTAGTAGCAAAATCTTTCTCCCATGACACTATTACTGGGGCAGATGCGGCCGTCGGTGAAAGCCTGATGTAAAATCTGTGTAATAGCTAACTCCCACCAAAATACTCTATCAAAAGCAGGGTTGGACATTAGGAAACTAGGGACAAACAAGTCTTAGGTGTTGCTGTTAGGAAAGAGTGAATTTTGGCATTTATGAGGAATGTGGATACCCTGGGATGCGAACGTAGAGTGTTGTGAAAATGTGAAAGTCGGTGTTTTGATTGTGCTTTCCACTAAACTAAGTTTTCTGTGACCCAGGTGATCATAGTGGTCTGTTTTAGTATGGCACTGAAGCACCTTAAGGTGTGGTTTACCTAAGTGAGTGAATAACCCCACTGAATGTGGGGCATATTTGTACACTTGAAATTTAGTGTAAGTCTCATGTTGAACTGGCCTTGGAAACACAAAGGATGTCTTCTGGGGAAAGGAGAGGAGAAGTGGTGGTTGAGAAGGAAGGCAAAGACAAATTCTTTGAGAGAGCAGTTACTCCTCTTCTGTGTAGTAATATCCAGGAAAAGAGAAAGCAGGAACATGTGCTACATTGTGCTGTTGAAGATGCTGGTGTCTAGATGTGTAACGTGACAATGTAAGTCAAATATACAGTACCACAGATTACTGGGATAGAAAAGTGTACGAATGTGAAGTGCTTGGGTACATGATCACAATGCAACTCCATGTTTTTATTCACATTTCAAATGGTGAAATACATAGTAGTGTAAATAAAACTATGATATAAGTATTCTCACAGGAGTTGCATATGTGAGCTTTTAGCATTTGACTTTTGGCATGTAAACATGACAATAATTTCTGTAAGCAGCTAGTAACAATTTCTATGTGTGCTTGTGGGACACAAAATTTCTATGAAAAAAGTTGAAAACTGATCATTGTACAGCTCCTATAAACCCTTAAGTCTTTCCATTAAGTCTCAATGTCTCAGAAGCTCTTGTATCTACAAAGGCAGAAACTGCAGTGCTTTGGTAGCTAAAGGAAGATTGCATTGTATGTATATGTGCTCGCCTACACATGTGTGAGTTCATAGCTGTGTGTTGGAGTATGTACCATAGATAGGGAAGGTAATAGAAAAGGGAATATACAAGTTTGGAAAATATAAATCCAAGCTGGTTTTTGTCCTTTTGTTGATAGTTTAGTTGCTTAGAGCATTGTGATTTAGCCTGGAAAAATTAGGGTTACACAAGTGTATGCTTTGGAAACTTTAGTTAGCCAAGGTCCTGGTGCAAGACAGTAAAGGCTCCGTCTGGGCTGGGGTGTTTTTTTATAGATTGCACTTGACCCAAGGAGGAGAAAGAGTTACTGCAATTGGTAGCAGGGAGACACAGAGTTTCCTTCCCCATGCAACCAAAGTGAACGTATGCCCTCTAATTTCCTATGGCCTATGTCAAGAAGGGTATTTATTGCTAGTTTAAAAGCATACAGAAAGGTATGAAGGGACCATTTTTTTCCCTTGAGTTTGCATAGGAAAATAATTAAAGGCAAACATTGTATATCATAAGGAATATATTGGTCTGCATATGGCATTCTTTTGTCACAGATTACTGACCCAGCGCCCTGATCCTAATATCACTGAAGTGAATGGCACATTTCCTATTGATTTCAGGGAAAGAAAGAGCAGACTACAACCCAACATAAGACAGGTGAAAGCTGCTCCTTTAGAAGTATGCTACCCATTATATTTAAGCTCCCAAATTACTTTTTCTTAGTGTCCTGGGAAGTAGATGGACACGAATTGTTTGTATTAGAAGTGTAATGAGGATTGTTTAAAGATGTAAATGTAGTCTTTAACATCACTGAACCAAAAACATAAAAGATTCTGCCAGTGCGTGAAAGTGAAACTAGCTGAGAACAAAAGTGAAACCAACAGGCAACTCTCACTCCCCAGGCTGAGTGAAATGCAGAAATCCTAAAGTGCTGATGCTTAACAGTAAATTTGAATTTTAAAATTTCCTTTACTTTTATTAGTGTGAAAAAGTGTTGATAGTGATCTAGAAAAAGATTTCCACTAAGACAGGTATTTCCTCATGATGGTAGAGCTTTAAAAAGTCAGAACCAATTAAAAGTGTCAATTTTTCTTTCTTTATGATATTTAGGGGCATCTGTACACGTTACCCTCTTTTTCTTTCTCATGCATTTTCCTTTTGCATGCATTGCATCACAGCCTTGTAAGTCATTTACCCTTAATATTCTGACAGAAGCATGTTCTAGAGCAGGACAGAATTGACCTTGCTTCACAGAAGTATTGGTGACTGTAATCAGCAAGTTTCTAGAGAAGAGAAAGAAGAAGTATCTTTAAAAATATATTAAAATGATGGTTGAATGTTTTTAATAGATAAAACACCAAAAAATGAGAGGCAGTGATGCAATGGGGAGAGACAGAAATTCAGTTCTTCCTGCCCGCTCTAGTAGGATCAGCAGGAGACAAATGTACAGGAAAGTGGGCAAATACCAAACAAAACAACAGCAGAGGGTACAAAAAGCATTGGATGCCATGGACAAAAAGAGAGAATGGAGGAAATAAGTGGTTTAGATAAGTTCACTTTGTGCAAAATTCTTCCTTGGTTCATATTTGTCAGTGTCTAGGAAATTGGGTGGAAAAATACATGTGCAGCAACAGTTTGCTGTAGATCTAAGTAGTATGAGGAAGGTAAATATGTGGAAGGAAAAGGGTATGAGATGACAGTTTGTTTTTTTTTAAGACAGTTTAGTCATGAATACTACACCCTACAGTGCTGAGGCTTTCTGACCATGATTTATGTTGATAATGCTTATTATATGACAAACTAAAGCAAGGTTTTGTTTTTTTTAATTTAGCACACTGAATTTGTACCCATTATCTTAAACATTTTTCCCTCTCACATTTGTTTGGAAAAGTTTAGAGGGAAAAGGTGGGGGGATGGTGTATAGATAGTGTTTTTAGCTGGTATCTTCCTCGCAAGTGGAGAGAGGAGATAGAAGTCTCAAAACTACAGGCCTCTGCAAATTCTGCAGCATCACAAGTAAGCACAAAATAATACTAATCACAGAAAAATGAGTGAACCATATTTATCTGGGAAGGTATTCAACTTTTAAAGCAGAGGAGGGAAAAGTTACTGTGGGAAGAAATATCTCAGGAGTTTGTCCCTCACGTAAATGGCTTTAAAAAATTTCAATGTATGTAAATTTATTTTTTTTTAATATAGGATCACACCAGTTGCAGATTAAATGTTGCTAATGAGATGGAGCATGTAGCAATATAGAGGCCTCTAAGAATTGAAAACCAGGTCTGGGGAATCTGGTACTTCAACTGACAATGTATGGAACTAATTTTTGACATGTGTACCTGACTTATCAAAACCAATTTTGAGGACTCAGACTAGAATGTAATAAGAGTTTTTAAAATACTTCTCAGACCAAAAGATGCAAAGCTTTTGAGGGCCACATAATTTGAATGTGCAAAAATGTGCCTGAGTATACAATAATTGTAATCTATTCCCTCTTATGTTACAGGGAGCGTGGCACAGCGTGGCACAGCCCCTGCTCTGGGACAGAAGGATGGACGACTGAGGGACATGGGCATCTCTTCTCAGGTAACCCACTCTTACTGATGGCTTGAGAGAGAGAGAAAAAATAACTTTTTTGTTCAGATTAGGTAATACCTGACCTTTTGGCCTTTTAGATTTTGGAGTTTATTGACATTTCAGACAAACATAGATATTTTTGTTTTATTTTGAGAGAGGTGAGGAGGCAAAGTATTGTGAGGGAGGGAAGTTAATGCCAAGTCCTTCTGATGTCTGATCAGTTGCAGGAGAACAGCAGTGCTGACAGTGGTACACTGGATTTTCCCATTAAAAGATGCAAATGACAGGATATTATAGAAAGAGCAATGTATTTGTGAACTGTGCTGTGTGTTTCAGTTTGCTTCATATTAGAATAGCTAATAAATTGGAAGTAGATGCTACAGTCTCTGGTTGGTCAAAGACAGGGCTAAAAAAATAGTTCTTTCTAATTGTATGTGGTTTTATTGTGTTGACAAATATATTTGATGTGGTAGCAATTAAAAGTAGTCTGTGTTGATTAAGTTGAAGGGCCGAGACTTGGTTTTAAAGCATGCTGGTTAATTAAGCAAGAGTCAGTAAATGGCATAAAGCTCCAGATAGGATGCTTTTTGAGAAAAATGCAGTTGCTTGAGGTCAAATTAGTCAATAAGTAAAATTTTCTGATCAGGAAAGAGTCTGTATTTATGAAATATTTTATACTTTGTGTAAGCTTTTTATACACCAGTAGACAGAGGAGCTGTGTTAAAGTGCTGGAGCTGCTATTGTGTAGCGGTACTTCACTTGTTCTTCCTGGTTTGAATTGTTGATTCAACTCTGATAATTTGGACAAGAGAGAAATGTAAATTCCATTTACCAAATGGGATGTTTGTAGCATTGCAAAAAGTGAGAGATTAAAATTATTATAAGTCTCTAAAATCTATAATGTTGTTCTGTAGCCTTTGAAAAGGCAGAAATCTACATAACAATATTTCTACAGGCAAAATAATATACATTATCTAAAATAAAGTATAAACTGCTGTTAGAAGAGTTTTGAAATAAATAATATGTGCAGATAGGTAGTTAGGAGTTTGAAGTATTTTTCTTCCCCTATTCTCTCTCTTTTTTGGCAAGGAAAATAGAGGGATTTCTTTCAAATAGAAAAGGAATAAATAAATATAATAGGAATGAAACATTATGCTAGATATTTGGTGAAATTTGGTTTCTTATAAGTATTTTGGTTTTAAATGCAAGCACTGTGAAATAGTTCAGCTCCCAAAGTTTGTGGGGAGGAAATGTTTCAGCATCTTTGTTCATACCTGAGGAATCCATTTTAGAAGTCTATTTTCCCTGTTTGCAAAATACATTTTTATTAGATCTATGTATTTGGGTTAAGACTTACTTAAAATTACTTAATTAGGTTATATTGAAATTCTAAGTGATTTTAAAAGAAGGATTATGGTAATATGACAAAACAACACTATTTTCATTGAAATTCTTAAATAAAGCCCTTTTAACATGCCAATTTTAAAAATCTATAAATTTAGGATGTTAAAATAGTACAAAATACGAAAAGGCTGAATTTATAATGGAATGTATAATCCTGTACCAGTGAGCAGGGATTTTGTAGGTACGTTTGGAACATGGCAGGAGGTCATTTACACCTTCAGTTTGGTTTTGAGCATTTCTCTTGTGGTATTGTCCTTCTTCTTACTTTATTATGTATATGTAAACACTTATAAAATGTTTGTGGTTGATTTGTAAAGAAAAACTGTAGAGAAAGAGGTAACAGTGTAGGTGCACTAAGCTAGATGAGGACTGATTGTGTTTTCCCAGGAAATTCTGAAAAATATACCAAAATAAAAATTGCTACAGCAAAGAATAAATTCTAAATAATTGTAGTCGTGCTGTTTGAAATATTGTGGCTGTGAATTGTCTTTAAAAATCTCCTGTAAGTGTCCAAAAACAGTGCAACATAAAAAGGTTTTCCAATTGTGTTTTCTCTAGATAAATCTATGGGCTTATAGGCTGATTTCAAGGGCAGGGCATTAAAAAATGAACTTTAAAAAAAGGAGCTATGTGTGTACTTTTCTCATAGTCAAGTTCGTTTTTTTTTTTCTAGAAAGGAAAACGTATATGTGTTTCTTTCCTCTGTGCTATTTAGAGTTTGAAATAAAGAATAAATTTATAGTGATTTATTTTTTCTAAAGATGTATTTGTATGAAAAATCTGGCAGTAGGTTTGTTTTACTTGTGATTTAATATTGGAGAAATAGCAGAATGTTTCTGGATATTTGCATTTGTTTCAGAGGTTGGAGCTTAAGCCAGATTTCTGTGTAGTCTGTCAGGCAGTTACACGTCTGAGCATGTTACAGTCTGTAGCACTACAAATTAGAGTTATTTGACTTGTATTTGCTGCATGAGGCTTTCATAAAAAAAACATTGCAAATAAAATAGAAGTATAGGGGAAGTATACACTCTGCGTGTGTGCGGGGGCTCTTTCGGGGGTGCGATGCCGAGCTATGGAGGGGGGGCAGGTGAGACCCAGAGGGTTTTACTCTGAGGTGCGGCTTCTGCCTGAGCTTGTGCCATCTGCCCCTGTCCCTCACTGACTTTATAAACGGGTTCTGACTCTCCGGGTTATTGTTTAGTTCCCAGCAGGGTAGTTGCATGCACATTGTTTATTACTCATTTTAAGAGAGGAGCTGATAAAGTGCTGTATGTGTTAGTCATACGTATACTGAGCACCTGTATGAAGAGTGTACGGGAAGGAGGGCACAACATGAGTGTGTGACTGATTTTCACATCAGTTTCACT
>VZTZ01033648.1:0-82600 GCA_013400955.1 Drymodes brunneopygia | reverse complement strand
AAAAAAAAAAAGGGGAGATAAAAAAAGGAGAGGCTTTAGCCCCCTAGGCAAAGCTAATGTTGATGCTAATTAATGCAATGGACCTTGGATGAGGCCTGCTTTCCTCAGGGAGGTATTTGTCCTCATTCTTCACTCCTGGAGTTTGTATTCAAACTACTGTATCTTTCTGTCACTATGAACAAAGTTACCTTTAAAAAGTCATCTGTGAATATCATCATGGTGACTGACTTTTATCTTAACCCTGTAGGTCAACAGTATGAAAAATAAGAGCATTCAGATTCAGGTCTCTTTGACCTTTTCAGACTCCATGAATCTGCTTAATTTTTTTACAGCTGAAAATCATTTTTCTGGAGAAGAAAAAACCCAATTATTGCAGAATAGATCTATTAATAGAATGTGTTTTTTGAAAATGGGAATATCATCCATTAATTACCATTGTCAAAAGAAGATTATTTAACTACATCGCATTATCTACACGTGGGGGTTTTTTCCACAGTACTATCAACAACTTTGTTATTTCTTAACAAAATATTACAGGAAAACTAACGTGCCAGGAGTTATTCTGGGGGATTAGTGTGTTGCCTGCTGCTGTTAGTTCTGACTGCCCACACACTCCTGTAGTAGATTCTCAGCTGTAACTGCTTTTCCTGCCTTCCCTGTTGCACCTGGAATTGTGATGTAGCTCAAAGCTGTTTCCTGTTCATTTGAATTTCCATTAGATGATACAATTAGCTGGTTGGTGCACCCTTGTTAGCCAGAGAGATTATTTCCACTTGGATTCTATGATTCTGCTGAAAGCTCATGAAAATGCAGATTGAGAAACTTAGCAGCTGAAATAAATAAATAGAAGCAAAGCTGTGTAGCCTATCCATCATGCACCTCAGACTGGCCTTGCAGCTTCTTCAGAGGCTGCTGTCCCAGCAGGAGAAGGCTCTCAGTCAGTTTTAGTTACATCTTGTCACAGACACAGCCAGTCCTTGGGCAATCCCGTTCTGCTCGGTGCTTCAGTCAGACAAAAAGCCCTGCAGCACCAAAGGGAGCTGTGTGCGTTGTTAGCAGTTGATTTAGTGTCTCGAAATTCTAAAGCTACTGCACAACACTGTAATTACCCAGCCAGGTATATTTGATAGTATAATCTAATGTTTTCTTAAGGCTCTCACGAAAGATTTGTTCTGTTAGCTAATTGACTGTGCACATTCAAACCATGATTATCACAGAAGTAGCTGGTACACATCTCCCACATTGCATTAGATTAGTATTGGGGGAGGCTCATTCTTTTTTTGAAAAGAGCCTCACAATATAAATGTCTAAAACTCTTTTAATAAGTAACTTTGTGTCTCCCAAGTGTGCTCATTTCTTTTGCTGCCCCTTGGTTTCTCTGCAGCACATTCAACATCAAATACGGATGATTGATAAAGTCATATTCATTAAGAATTAGAAGTAAGAAGCTGTGAGTAAGCAAATACTGCAGAATTTTATAATTCTGTTTATTATTCCCCAACTTCAGCACTGGGAGAAAGAGCCGAGTGGAGAATGTTGCACTGCAGCATCCATTTCCCACTGTAAATGCACTGGTCCAGCTCTGGGTGATGGTGAGAGTCTCCAGGAAAGCTGCTCACCTTGTCCTCATCCCCAGCCCGAGCTCTGCATCCTCGGGGTCTCCTCTGGGCAGCTCCCAACGCGGGCTGCTCACAGCCACAGGGGGGGCAACACAAAGTAAAGAGCAGGAACAGAGATGAGGTGAAATGCAGCCATTTCTGATTTATTCTCATTTCTGGCATTTCTGCATGACCCGAGGCCGTTCTGGGTGTGTCTGCACTGAGCCCCGCAGGCTGAGCAGTGCCTGTGTCACAGCACAGAGATGCCAGAGCTAGCACAGCCTCCTCGGGAGCCAGGGGCCAGCTAGGTATAAAAGCTATTAAAAACCCGTGCGTGTGAGGATTTGTGCTCTGACTAATCCAGTCGTTTAGATTTGGTCTCTGGAGCTATTCTAGAAATTGAAACTCAAGTCATTAATACATAGTGCTGATAACACAGTGACTAAATTAATTTGTGAATTTATGTTAAGTAAATAAATAAATAGACCAGTAATCCTTACCAAAGGAAAAAACATAATAAAACCAAAGTCTCCCAATGTATGGGGATTCCTGTCTTAGCCACTCTTCTTCATAATGTTTTTCTCAAGTGTGAAGGAGAGGATCATCCAACTGATTGGATTAATAATAAATTTCCTTGATACATTAATGGAAGGAGGAGGTACATACTACAAACAGGCAGAGAAAAATTTCATACAGTCATTAATACCTCCAAAGATCAGTTCTTAGATAGGGTGCTAAATAGTTGTTTTGTACCTAAGGATATGATCATATCTATTTATGTATTCAATTAAACTCAGAATACACAATTCCATGTTTACTTTGAACATGTATTGTTGATATTGGGGCAGGGAATTTCATGGCATTAGTTTGGCTGCATTGAGGAAGGCAAAGCTTTTTGGTAGTGAAAGACATTTTTTTTCTTTCAATCACTTTTATTAGAACTTCCAACAAAAGTAGTATTACACTTATAATCTTTTTAGACATGATTTATCCTAAAAGCAAACAAAGGAATGAGAACTTTTCACTCAATTTCTAAGACTTTTCATGTCTTAAAAGAAAGAAAAAGTCTTATAGCCATGTAATGTGACTTAAAGGATCAGGAGTGAAAGCAGCAGCCTCACCTGCAGAGTCAGGACAGATGAGGGGAGCTGTGAACTGATCCCAGGGTGTGGGGGTGGCTCTGTGAATCACTGGCTTCCTCTCTACCCTGCACCTTTGTGGGCCCCCACTGACATTCCCTCCTCACACCTGCCAGTTCCAGAAGGAGAAAAGCCAAAAAGGATTCATTTTGGTGGCTTTTTGAAACATCGCTGCAGTTTTAGAGAACAGCCTGTCACAGAGGGGAATTGCAAAGATACTTTCACTCTTATTACATATGTTTTTACTGAACTTACAAAGCTGCCAAACCAACCACTTCACTGAGCCCTGAAACTGTGTGTGAGCATGTGTGCACACAGCTTTTCTCCTTACAGATGCTGTTTTCCTTATGCCAGAAAGACAGTACAGCTGCTGTGTTGTCATTTTTTTATCACTTCACTCTATACTTTGAATCTTTTTCAAGTGTCTCCTTCCTTCTAAGCACAGGGGGGGGAAAAAACATTTCTAAATATATTCAGTTAAGGATTTATATTTGAATCTAATAGCTATTTATATGTATTCCCAAAAGATGCTATTGTGTGTAAGGCAAAACACCAGAAGTGATGAAGACAGATATTGATTATCACCCCCAAAAAGGCTGGAAGGAAACAGCAGAAGCTGTCCAGCTGAAATGGTATCAGGTCCTGCAGGGCATTCTCATTTTCATCACTGCTGCTTCTCTTTCCTTCACTTTTTTTCCTTTAATTTGTGTCTTGCAAATTTATGTTTGGGAATTAATCTCTGATACATTTTGCAAGCTGTAAAAGGTAACCCTTCCTGGTTGCAGCATAACTCTAGTCTGAAGATAGAGATGGAACTGGAAGAGCTGGGTCTGAGATCTTAATCACTCTCATTTTGCTCTTATATTATAATGTCTTCTAAAAATTATTGGTAATAATTGCTATGATTTTTTATTATGTTATATCTGGCACAGGCTCCAGGGCTTGGTAATTCCACTTCCATGTTCACAGCCTTGTCAACTGAATGAGTTTTGATCTCTATCTTTGGAACAAAGGGATTAATTTTGTAGTGTGATTGTTTTATTTCCCCTTCATCATGCTAGAGCTGCTGAACATAGACATAGAACAAATCAAGAAACTAGAAAGCTAGAACTTAAAATTCTATAGTCGAGTAGTTAGAAAAAAATAGAATGTGAGAAAAAATTCTGGAGCTGGCTACAAGAGAGCCTTTTCTCAGAAAATCACGGAGTTATGTTCTGTGTGCATTGCTGTAACCAAGGTCCAGAACAGGCTGAGGCTCTTGGGGGAGCCCGGATTTCTCTTTCCCAGTCTGTTTCCTGCTCTTGCCATTTGCAGGTCATACACACACACACAGCTCATTCACGTGCTTGGGTACACAGATCAACACAGAGCATCCATTGCCTTTGTTGCCACCTACAGCACTGACAGGAACAGGAAAAATACAGCCCAGTCATTAGGAAGCTGACTATGGAGTGCGGGCATATACACATATGCATACAAATGTGTATTTATAAACCCTCTCTATCTTGATGCACAGTCACTCATATTTGCAAAGCCCTCAAACCTTGCCTGTAAATCCACAGAGAACTGTTGCTCTGATTATTGGCCTCCCTATCTCCAGCCTGGGTTGGTTTTTTTTTCCAGTTTCTGGTTTATTCCAGCTTGCCAGCTACTGCAGCTTGATAGAAGTCTTGTCCTCATCCCCAGCTTAAGCCCTGCACTGGACCTTAAGTCCTCACAGAATCCAAACCCAGAACCTAAGCCCTGTTTATCCTGTCTCCAGACTCACGTCTTTCCAGGACTTACTGCTGAGTCAAACCTCGAGTTTTCTTGTGAATCACACATAAGCAGAGAGCAAAGTCACACAGAAAATAGGTGGATGGAGTTTCATAAGACTGCAGTTATTAGGGAACAGGGCTTGCTAGAGGACTACTGAGCAACAGCTTGTTTGTTTGCAATCAGCCTTTTTTTCCTCCTCTTTTCTTTTTATATTAACCCTCCTCTCCATTTCCCATGCTCATTTCACCCCAGTCCACTTGATTCCTTCTCACGTTTCCAAGAGCTGCCTAAAACACCCCATAAATTGTGCAGGGTCCCACAGCCACCCCTGCACTAAAATCAGTCGTTGCTATGACACAGTAATTCACCCCTTCTCATCGGTTCTTCAGGACTTGGAATGGTTCCTTCCATGGCCCATCATTCAGGAACCAGGGAGTTCTGTCTTTGGTATTGTCTTCACTGTCTCCTCTCTGTTAGAGTTTGTGTTTCTGACTGTGATTTATTGCTTTTTCTATCTCTTGTCGTTGTTTTTATGCTGAATAGCCTTTAACCAGGTACCCATTCAAGCCCAGTGTCTTTACTTGCCGGGTTTTCTTGTTGTTGCAGCAGCAATTTAGTATCAATTCACATTAAATCTGTTCTTTAAAAGCCAAAACAAAGCCAGGGGAAAATCATAAATCTGGATGTATGATGAACCCTGGCCAAGGTGACAGAGATGTGTGTGCCTGCCTCTGACATAAATTAGCCTCGTGTAAAAATACAGACTCAGTATTAATGCCACTAAGGCACCTGATTTCCCCCTGCGTGTCACCGTGAGCCTGACGAGTACCTCTGGTCGGGAAGGAATAAAGCAGGGTGCAATAACAAAATGCTCAGATTTCAAACAGGTTTGTGTGTACGACTGGGCTGAGGTCAGGAGGAGCATCAGGCAGGTGTGTGAGTGTGAGTCCCTGCCCCACAGAGCCCAGGGCTGGCAGCTGTCTGTGGGATGGAGGGTTCTGTCCTTGGTTTGTACAGCACGTGCCGCCCTGCTTTGCAGGGTTCCATGGTTGTAACTTTGTAGTACAAGTTTCCCATGCTTTTTCTGTAAACACGGTCCTTGTTTTTCCTAACTGGCCGGAATTATTTTGCACTTGTAGATTGTTTTTCATTCCTTTCCCTGGGGTGGAAAAAGATAATTAACCATGTCTTTGTCCTGTAAACTTACAGAGGTGTTAACCCCTCTCACCAATCCTTGATTGTCTTTAGAAACATATATAAATGAGAAAATAAAGAAGAGCAAGCTTTTTGGCGGGTCCTGCCTGGAGATTCAACTACTGCTCTGGAACCTGCGTGTTTCTTTGTTGCCAGCTGTGCAACAAGCATGGAATATGGCACCATGAATAACCCAGTATTCAACAGGAGCTTTATATGTTCTGCAGTCCTGGTGGCTGCCTTTCCACAGGGACCAAAATACAGGATCACAGAGACTGAACTGAAGAGGAAAGGAAATGAGTTTGAATGTAGGGAGAGTGGCAAGATGGAAGGAACAGCACAAGTGGCTGAGGTGCAATGGGAAGCTTTTCAGTTCAAGGTCATAAATAAGAATCTTTCCCAGACTGGCAGTGACCAAAAGCCCAAACTGTCTGAAAGCAACATCACCAGTAATGACAGAGATTGGAAGCAAGAAAATAGAAAGGCATGAAAAGCTTTTGAAAGTGCCCTTGTGGGCTAATGCTGTTACACCAGTGAATAAGTCTCTTGAAGGCAGTGAGTCTGTGGCCATTTATCTGGTAGGTTTGCTATTCATCTCCTTTGAGTGTAGTGTAAATGCACTGTATTAGGGTCATGATGAGAGCAAACCTAAAACGTTTAAATATTAGAAACGAGTTAGCCAGCTATCCAGCAGGAAAGTACAGACTAGTGCAAGGCAAATACAAAGAAAGCAGGGAAACAAAAGCTAACATTTGGAAAGAGGTGTCTGCACTGGCACTCGTGATCTCTCGACCAAGTCTGCTGAGGAGGAGGGACTGTTCCATGCTATATATGACAGCTTTTCTCTTGCAAAATGAGGATCGAATATTCAGGATTCTTTTAGAAAGTCTTCTCTCTGCTTGCAAAATATTTTATGGACACAAAAAGCAAGAATGTGCAGAAATAAAATCATGTCTAGATTGCTCAAAAGTTTAAAATGTTGATAACAGGAATTTTTGATAGAAAAGAACTACGGATAATTTGTCCTGCTTCTATTTTTGAAGTCTGAAGAAGGAAATATTGAGAGAACAGAAAGCAGAAAAAATGGGATGGAATATAAGATTCAGAGTGTATTTTAGTATTGAGATAGATAAAATTGTCAAAACTATCTTGCCTTAATATCTCTAAAGAAAAATCAGATCAGGTTGAGGAACTTGCAAGCAGAACTTGCAAACCCCAGACATTTGTTCATAGTTCTCAACTGAAACATTTCTCATCTCTGCCTGTGTCGAGGGTCTGAAATGTGCATCCAAATCCAGGTAACAGCTTGACTTTTATAGTTCATTTCTTTAGCAGAAAAGGGAAAGTCAAGTTTACACCCATCATTTGGAAGTATGAAATCCATATATAAAAAAGGAGTAGGCCCTCCTGACTGCCTTCCTGTCTTCTTTTCTTCCACCAGAAAAGGAAAAAAAAAACCACCTTTAATAAAAAGTAAAACCCCCTAATTCAGAGCCAGTGTTGAACAGGAACACTTTTCAAATCTTGAAAAGGATGGGAGCATTTCTCAGATGTGAAGTTGTAATCATAAAGGATTGGTAAAGCTTAGCTGTAATCCAACAGTATATCGCTTGGTTAAAACCCATTTAAATAAGCAAGGTGTATCACCACTGATGGAAAAAAGGATGAGAGATTCTCCTCCCAGTTGTGTGTTTCACTGTCTTTCAAAAACTTCAAAACAATTTTGAGAATTTTGTTATGCGGATTCCTTGCACTATTCCTTAGGGTACATCTTCTTAGGAGACACACACAACCTGTATTTGCTATTCTGCTTTCTGGACAGCAGCTTCACTAAGCTTTGAAAAGAGGATGTTAGCATTTTTAAAGCCTTTTTTCTGCTTTTTATTATACGAATCAGTGTTCTTGAAGGAGTCAAAGTTCAATCCTCCTGCTGCATTACAATGCCTTTCAGTCTAATATTAGAGAACGAGTTCCATTTTACTTTGTAATACGGAGCTTCACTTTGGCATTAATTTCATTCAGAAAGCAGCTGCACTTATAATAGATTCCTTTAAAGCAAAATGGAAAATATACATTTATCAAATGACTTTCTTCCAGTAATGCTGCAGCAGTCTTTATTGCATCAAAGTTGTCAGCAATCAGCCCATCTTTCTGAATAAAGATGTGCCAAATCATCGAAGCAGGTTTTATACTGAAAAAGCAATCCATGAATTCTGTGATAGATGGACAGACAGACAGGCATGATCTCAGCCTGTACAATAAGATGTATTTATTTACACCCACACCACAGAGCATATACAAATTTGGGGAATATTTTCTACATGGACACAGCAACTGACATTATATATTTAAAAATCATGCTTTTGAAATTGTTTAGCCTAAGAGACAAATAACATCTTGTTACAAATGAAAGACTCTTAAAAGCAGCCTTAACAGTTTTACCTTTCTCTCCTGAGACTGTCTTTCTTTTTGTCTTCCAATGTGCTATTTAATGACTTCCATTTTCATCCGTTTCACAGTCCAGTTCAACACATTTTTTACTGTTTGTCTCTGTAATTAAACCAATGTTTAAATTGAATTTTTGTTTCTAGTGGTTTTTTTCACTGCTTCGGAAAATGCTAGGTTCAGTTGAAATGTTAATTCAATTATAAATGTTTAGGTTTTTTCTGACTATTCCATGAATCGGAATATCCATTTTTAAGATAAGAAACTGTTGATGTACTATTCCTTGGTTATGCAGAGACACTAGATTTAGTCACTTGATTTTTACATGAAATAAAGGATACTTCAGCATTTATCAGAGTTGGTTCTATGGTTTTAATCTAATAAACATATTAAATATCAAGTACGTGGACTTTTTGGAGTGAGTCCAGAGGAGGCCATGAAGACACTCAGAGGGCTGGAGCCCCACAGCTCTGGATCCAGGCTGAGATTGCTCAGTCTGGAGAAGAGAAGGCTCTGGAGAGACCTTAGAGCCTCTTCCAGTGCCTAAAAGTGCTCCAAGAGATCTGGGAGGGACTTTGTAGAAGGATGTGTGGTGACAGGGAAAGGGGGAGTGGCTTTAACCTGAAACTGAGGAGGTTTGGCTTAGATATGAGGAAGGAATTGTTCCCTGTGAGGGTGGGCAGGCCCTGGCACAGGGTGCCCAGAGAAGCTGTGGCTGCCCCTGGATCCCTGGCAGTGCCCAAGGCCAGGCTGGACGGGGCTGGGAGCAGCCTGGGACAGTGGGAGGTGTCCCTGCCCAGGGCAGGGGGAGGCACTGGCTGAGCTTTAAGGTCCCTTCCAACCCAAACCATTCTAGGATTGTAGGACCTTCAGGGACACCTGTTCTTGCAGAAATTGTGATGTAGGATTAGGCAGTGGCAGAGGGAAGGCAGGAAGATATTTTTAGTTATTCCTGATATTAAGGTTATAAGGTTTTTAACCCTGCCTATTGCACAAACACAGATGGTCAGACTTATACGTTTACAGCAAAATCAATCTTGAAGTATTGAAGTAAATTTGAAAATGCCTAACTTGGACAGTATTTCATATCCCCAGCATGATTTTTACCCCATATATTTAAAAATAACAGTATCCCTTTATTTTCTGACATAAAATGATCCCAGGGAAATTGCACATGATAAATAGTAACAGATTTGAAAGGGAGAGGGGAGATCTCTGCTCTTCCACACTTTACCTTCCAACCAAGATCAAGCCTGAGCTGGAAAATAATTCAAATATTGGTGAATATCTTATCCTATAATAAATTAAATGAATCAAAGTAATCACAAATATGTTGTAATAATCTGGTTTCAGATTCCAGTGGTCTGAGTGTTCTCTTCTGTGTTCACAGTAGGTAGAGATAGCTGTAGGGGCAGATACCCCCAGTAAGACAGCACTAAAATCAATGGAATTACTCTGCTTGGAAAGCTCAACAGCTCTATTGGCCTAGGTCTCTTTCATCTCTGTAGGGCTGAGAATCCTGATGTCTTCAGTTTAATGTGTGCTGGCTGAGCCTTGCAGCAAAGCACGCAGGATTTGCAGCAGCAATCAGGAAACCCCACAATTAGGGTACAGCTCCATTGCCAGCTCTCTTCTAGGTTGCTGCATACTACAGATGCAGCAAATTCCATACACTGATTTTTACTGGACTGTGTAAATGAGCAGAGAGTAAGGCAGGCCAAATTCATTGAAGTAATGGCAATTCTGATCTCAAACTTACACTTTCCAAAAATTTTTATGCAAAGCTTCAGCTATAGCTTCTTCCTCAATGAGCTCCGAACCCTAGAAATTAAAAGGAAGAAAAAATATCTCCCCCACCAAAAAAAAATCAACTCCTTTGGTCATAGTTGTGTGAGACTGCTCTAAATGATGTTACCTCCCTGGGGAAGTATCTCTTTCCTTAATTAAGAGCTCGTCTGATATACTGGTATCTAGGAATTCTCTTGGACATGTCCATCAGCAGGATGAGGGAGACAGTGTGTCTGTATCATTCATTTGGGGGTTGCAAAGAGGAACAATCACTTCTTAGATAATGCAGAAAAAAATCCCATGTGAATTATAAAAAAAGCAAACAAGCAAGGATGCAATCATAGCTATTGTATAGAATATATAGCACATGTTCTATATACATATACATGCTCACATATATACAAAATACACATATATGTAAAATAGTATATAGAATCACAAAATATCCTGAGTTGGAAGGAACCCACGTGGTGGATGTACGTATCTATATATATATTTAATATAGAGAGATTTTTAATACATATCTTTATAAATATATTCATATATATATATGCGTATGTGTGTGTATATATGTGTGTGTGAAATCTTGGGCATTAGCCTCCACCATCAAATTGCCTCAAGGATTTTGTAGGGCTCAGGCATGCCAGACTGGTCTGCCTGTTTGTTTCACAGAGAACAACTGCATGGTATGAAATGCCATTGGTGGAGCAGGCTTCAATCAGGTACAACCAGACCAAATTACCTTGGAATCAAGGAGTAAATTTCCCACTGTTCCATGTTCATGTCATTGAAGCAGTCAAAGTAAAAGTCTGTATCATGCCTCTCTGCATGATATATGTGAATAAATTGGGAGAGTCAGTCTGGTTGTTAGCTAGATGCTTAGAGACAGAGAAATGGAAATTGATAATCTAATTAATTTGAGTGTCTTCAAAAGACACGTGAATTAAGAACTGATTTGCCCCTTGCTTGAAAAAATGTGGATCCTCCTCTGTTAAAGCTCCCTAAGGTATGACTATATTAACCTCAGATTTCAGATTTCTGAAAAGCACTCTATCAGCAATGGTGCAAACAGCTGAAATTTAAAGCAACCCCTATTCTAACAAACATGGGTCAGGAAAACCCAGGATAACTTTAGACAAGGAATTAATGATATTTGAGATTTCTTTTAGCTTTTGTCTGTCTTGCCCATTTCCCCAGCCCCATTCTCTTGCCTCAGTGGGAGCTGAGCTCAGACAGATTTCACTTTGTGATGAAGATTGGAGTGGCACGTGGAGATCAGATTCCCACCCTTTTTGGATAATGCAGGTGGATTCCCTTCATCCTTCCCAGGCAGAGAGATTCCTTAGCCAAGTCTAACATCCTCCTAAGCCCATCTCTCCAGGGCCTCCCAGCCTCCCTGTGAGTGCACTCTGACAGCAAATCCATCCCAGTCATTTACTTGGAAGACAAAAGCCATGACACAGCCCCCTGCTCCTCTCTTGTTGGCACAGCTTTTGTCCTGGACACAGGCAGAGGATGAGCTGTCCCTGGGGTCAGTTTGGGACAGCTGTCCCTGCTGTCCCCTCCCAGCTCCTCGTGCTCACTCTGTGACTGTGTTACTGCACTGCCCAGCAAAGCTGGCACCTCCCTGTGTCCCTGTGTCACCAAGAGGCCCCAAACACAGCCCCATACGAGCTGCTAGGACAAAAGTTAACTCCAGTCCACACTCTCTGGTGCTTTATTCTGTGTGAAGAATAACTCAGATCAAAGGAATGTTTTAGCTGTGCTTTATTCTGTGCCATAACTCAGACTTCTCACACTTCAATGTTAGACCAGCTTACAAATGCCTGCTTTCTTTTCTTGTGCTGGAAGTAGAAAAGCATAATATCATACCTAGATTTCTAGTCACGGCAGGTTTTGTGTCCTCTGGTTTAAGGAAGAGCTCTGAGGCTTGTTTTACATTCCTGAGAAATAAAAGTAGCTTTTACATGAAGAAATAAAAGTAAGCAAATAAAGAAATTACAGAATCCAGGCCCGTAGAACCTGTTTCAGATAACTAATTTTTAGGTGTAATTATTTGGCAATTCTCTGCAAGTTTTGAGCTTTGTGTAGAATTGTGAGGACATTGCTGTCTTAAGTGCCAGATCTGTAGGTTTCTAGATGCAGCTGAATTCTATCAATTGCTCTAGAATTGGGCACAAAATTGTACTTATTAAGTTACAAACTCAAAGAAAAAATAAAGCACTGGCTATGCCAACTGATTATTGTGTTAGAAGTGCAATCTATGATTATTCTACAACATGATGATAACTGAAAGAAAATATGAGTAATTTTATTTATCTGTTTATTTGACTCTCTCTTGGCAAAAATTATACAAATATAGAGGTTGAAGATTTTGAGTCAAATTTCTAATAAGCCATAACTGCAACTCACAGTGACATTTTCCCCCACTGGGAATCATGTTATGTATGTTTCCTTTTCTGAAGAACAAAGTAGAAGGTTACAACTCCTTATGATTTTCTGCATATGCATCTATTATGATTGTGACACTGAAGTCTATACTCTTTTTTGACATGAGAGGAAAAAAATGTAAGTAAAATGTTGCTTTCCTAAGTTTTAAAACCAGAATTCCCACAGCATTGCACAGTTAGGTCTTACATTAAGCATTTATGGCAGCTACAAACTCACAGCATGGTTTTTGAGGCAGCAAAAAACCAGAATGGGTCCAACTGACATTTTACAGTCAGAACAAAGGTTTGAAAATGTACAGCTTATATACAACTACTTATGCATTACATATTAGCCCCTTAAAATAGAACTAAACCCGGTAACACCCCTTCATGCAGTTAATTATTAGTAAAATAAGTCCTTCAATCATTCTGGACGTTGAGGAACATTCAATTATACAGTGCTTGCTAAACGATGGCCAAAATCTGCCTTAATTTACACTCTGGAGTCAGTGACATTCAGGAGGTTGTGGGCAGAGTAAGAGGGCAGAGTCTGGCCCCCTTGATAATGAATACAGAAGAAGAAGAGTGAAGCTCTCCTTTGGAGTGTCAGTGTGAATCTGCACAGCCGTGGGATGCAGAAGTGTTCACCTCCAGGAGCTCAGCAGCACTGTGACAGAGAGGGGAGGAAAACTCACTCCACTTCAGGGCCTTCCTTGAATAAAAATGATTTGTATGGATGTTCTGCAGTTTTGCTGTGAGCCTTGGGGAATGCCTTTGATGCACTTGATTAGGGAACAAGATCTCAACCTTGTAGACTCAGTAAGATCTTCACATGTTTAAATACAGATAATTAGTCTCAGTTCTCTCCTTTTTTTCTAGGTTTTTTTTTACTTCCATCCTCATGATTTTTGTTTGGGTGGGGTTTTTTTTCCCTTTTTTGCCCTATTCATTGCTTATAAATGTTTGTTTAAAAGCCAGCACAGTGCTCTGTTCCTAATTTATGCAATATAAATGACCACATCTGATTTTCATGTTGGAATATAAGATGATATCTATTTTTTAAAGGATTTTAATAGGCAGTAGGAAATTCCTTCACAACTATCTGTGTAGTGCAGTGGACTGAAGTGCAGAGATGGAGCTCCAAGCATGCTGACATGGTGATATCCCAGTGAGATGGTGGCTCAGGAGCTGCCTGGACAGGGTGAGGAGAGGTGTGTGTTCAAACAGGATGAGCTGCTGCTGGCCTCCAGGTTTGCTGCACATTCAGCAGGGTGAATTTGCTGTGCTGTGCTCACTCCCATGGCACAGCTCCCAGAGAGGTGCTCTAAGCAGAGGTGGGGAGGAGATCAGGGGGAGCAGTTACCTGGGCACGGCCAACAGGATGGACACCAGCATTTAAAATGCCTGAAAATGGTGTGATGAGCCCTGGAGGATCTGATTATCCACCATGCTTTGACCTACAGACTTATTTTAGTTTATGATTCTTTGCTGTCTTAAAAGATGGTATATTCTGCTAAATCAGCACATGAATTTAGCTGTGGAGCTGGGTAAATACGTGTGGCTGAGCCATTTTTTTCTATCATCATGGATGAAAGCTTGATTTTGAGCCTTATTGAACATAGTTTTGCTCTGATTATGCAGCTCTAAAGAGGCATTGGTCCAAGGTAAATGTTGGTCAAAGTGTATTCCACCATATCTGGAAAAGATTTTGGTAGTTTTAATTCTCTCTCTGTTGGCAGAGTTATTATTGACTGGTTCAAATTATTTAACTAAGGATTTACCCGTTTTCCATATCCGTAAATAAATTCCCTTTCTCAGACAGGTGTTGCAAAGACAATTCTCTTGCTTATCTCATGGACTTCAAACCTAATGTGATTTAAGCAGGGTATTTGAGTCTGGTGTTTTTCAGTATGTGCCCATTTTGTGTATGGAAGGAAGGGGATCACAGACAGATTCAGAAGTCTGGCATGCTGCTGTTTGAGAGACTTTTTATGAAGCCACTTGAAAATGATTTTGTAGGCATTGTACACTCTGTTAATTCTGTTTCAGAGCATTATACAGGAATGTAACAGGAGTTCACTGTGCATATTTGTCCAAATTCCTGGTGGTGTTTTAGTGTTGAGGTGTCAAATGCACAGATCAGTGTCTCACCTTTAATCACTCTGCTGGGGTACAGGCTAAAAGAAACACACCTTTCCTCCCCCAAGAAACAAGGAAATCTGCTGTTTGTGTTCTGCTCTGGTGCACCAGTTCAAAATGGCTTTCTGCCTCACTCCACTGGTTTGTTGGAGGTGGGGATTGATCTGAGAATCTCTTGCATGGTGTGTTTGAAATATTTATCTGAGGGTGAACTGTCAGGTGGTGTCCAAGTCACTCATTACCAGGCAGCAGAGGGAGGCCGTGCTGTCAGGGAGTTTTCATTTTCATAACACACAGCTCTGTGTGGATATTTATGGGCAGCAGGGTCTGTGCTTTAATAAACCTGGCAATGGGAAGAGATCATGGCAAGATATTTGATTTAAATGCTGAAAATTGTAATCTGAAGGTAACAGTAAATGATACCCAAGCAATGCTAGCATTGTTATCTGTGATATTCAGGGTCTTTGCGTTCTTATTTCTCGTTGCACAATTGTTCTTAGATTTATTTTTTCCTTTTCCTTTTCTTCTTTTTCTCTTGCCTGAAGTTTTTTAGTCTCTAAATGTGTCAGTGACTGGCTTGCAACCCAGTATAATTGGTACCTGGTAAATGACCTGTGTTTTGTTTCTTGATCTGAATCCTGCCTGATCTACCTGAGCTGAGTGAAACATGCCTTCAGGGTGCTACAAAGTTTGCCATGATCAAAGCACTGAGGGCTTTTCTCACAGAGCACCCAGGCACCAATAAACATTTGTCTTACCTCCTACAAATTGTAAGTTCAGTTTTGCTGCAGATTATTAGTAGGAAATAAACCATCTGATGAAATCAGACATGTCATTTTTCCTGTTGTGTTCCTTCTCTCGTGCCAACATCATGCCACGACACAATACTACAGTGCTATATACAGCCAAGAATGAAAGGTTTCATTATATTTTGAATTCCAGGAGCATGACAGACATTTTTACATTATACAAACTACCTAAAATTGTAGTTCTTAAACGTTTTCATTGTCTGAAAGGCACATCTTGTAACTGTGGGATAGGAATGTTATCTTTAGGTCAAATTACTGTGTGCTGAAGCATGACCCAATTTTCAGTTTAATGTGAATCCTATTTTTGGTTGTGCAAAAAAAACATAAGAAATACCCATTGACTGTGAGGTGCTTATTTCAGTTTTATTAAAGAGTTGCTGATTGCAAGTTATGGGACGCTATAAAATTGAAACTGCCTTATTTAAAAGCATTCTCTCTTGTGCAATGGGATAAAGATTGATTTTGTAGCTTTGTAGATATTGTGTGAGGTTATTTAGATAGTGGTTCTTCATCTGCAGATATTTTCTGTTCTTTACCTTAAATAAAAGTCCTGACACTTTTACATTTCGACAGTTAATCTTTAATTCTTCACCATACCAATTAACTGGGAACTATTAGAGAAACAATAAGCCATGAATCATCAGCTACAAGTAGGCAGAGTTTAACAGTCAAGAAATTGAGCATTTCTTAATCTTATATACCCTCAACATCAAAGTGAATAAATCTGAGGTTAAAAAGAAAGGCTATCACATTCCCTACTGCTTTAGGAAACAACTTATTTCTTTCTCTCTTGTTCGTCTGCCAATACAACACAAAAAAAGGAAGGACCTGATTCTGTGATCCTTGATTTGTACAAGAAGCTTTTATTTCTGTATCACCCACACTAAGCAGAGTATAATATTAATAGACATTATCCACAGTACACAACTAAAATTCATGAGAACAAACACCCTACTTCTGTAAACTTCAAGTTCTTCAGAGAGTCCTCTTGAAAATGAATACTCCCTTTTCAAGGGTATTATGTGAGGCAGTGCAGCCATTCAATTAAGAGCCTTTGGATGCTTTAAAAGCTTGTATTCTGCCTAACTAGGAACATATTTATATCTTCAGCTTTCTCAGAGTTACTCTTCTACCAGAAGCTAACTGGGTGTTCGTGGATCAGAGCCAGACCCTCCTGCATCTTGCAGAACAAAGTTGTGAGATCCAAAGGCTGGAGACAAGTCCATGGTCAGAACTGCACGGGCACTGGGCTGCTTCATCTGAAGCCTTTTGAAAACGATTGGTCAGTGCAGTGCTTCCTAAATGCTGTTAGCAGCTGCAGAAGGGTCTGTAGAGAGAATCCTCTGGGTCATATTCACAATTAAAGAGCTGTCATCTGCTAAGCACAATTGGAGGCTGGGCACTTACAGAGAGTCAACTGTCTCTAGAACAAAAGGCTGCATTTCACACAGGGCAAATGCAACTGGAAGAGTTTCACTAATGGGGTGTCCATGAGTCAGGATTTCTATACAGCCTTGCAGAGCATTTCACCCTAATAGGGCTCCTGCAATGGAGCTGAATTTCAGATCAGTGGGAATGCTCTGCCTGCTTGGAACTTCGTTAAAATTCTGAGTGAAGCAGGCACAGGTTTGGATCTCTCTGCTGATGAGATTGGTAAGCAGAGGTAGGCTGGGGTATTCTGGAGAATATTTTTCTGTGGGAAAATTCACCCTCATCAAAAGTGACAGTCTGAAGGAGAAGGGAGTAAATGAAAAAGACTGTCTCAAACCTAAATTTGGAAATATTCTCAATTGCTAGAAGATATTGTAAAAATGATTTGAAGAAGGCTCACATCTGTCAAAATGATCCATTTTGTTGGTCTTCAAATATTTGATGGGAGATATCTTAATACAGAGTAGTTTCTTATTTCATAATCCATTCTTAATTTGCCTAATTGGCATATTACACAGATGTCTGTGCAAACACTAACAAAATATTCAATCCAACATTGAAATACAAGATGGAATTTAGTAGCTGGCATAGTCAAGGAATATCACTAAGTAGCATGCATTCAAATAATGCACAAAGAAATGGCAAAACTCCTAATTTTATGTGGTTTATATATTTTTAGTTTTGATAGTAAGTGTTTCAGACAACCATAGTGTTACTGCACCCAAGGCCAGTGCGGCTTCCTTACCATTATCTGTTTTTCTCAGCCATTTTTAGCATGATTCTAGGAAATTCTGGTACAGTTTCCTTGGTCAGGTATTCCAGAAAAAAACCCACATTATTCCAAAACCCACAGAAATCAATAAAAATCTGCTATCATTCTTGTTTTCATGCAGGTTTTTTGCCAATAGAATTTCCTCAATACCACCAAAGCATCTAATGTGTTTAAATAAATTAAATAGAAGAATTAATCAAATTTTATTCTGTATCATTAGGAGTAATGAATAGCTAAAACTCATACTCTGTTGGAAATACAGAACTGCTTAATTCAAATTTCAGTATCAACACTGCTGATATAGAGGAAACAAGTAAAAACTGTTAAAGGGCTTGTTAAGAATCATCATGTGATATAGTTCTACAAAGAGACAAGAAAATGTTGGGATATAATTTTAGCTGCATTAAATTACTAATTTAGTATCACATTAGACATGAACCAGAATGAAAACATTTTCTTCTGATCACAGACCTGGAAGGGCCCTGAAGAATTCTACTGGACCATCCATGAACTGAGCTCAGAATGTCCAGTCTGATTCTTATTTTCAGTGAAATTTCCTCATAATTGATATGTTTTCAAGAAGTCTATCAATTTGAAAGAACAAAGGCTTTTTTAATCAAGAAACCTCAATGATCTATTTCTTTAACTTTCTGTGAGAATATCTGTAATCACTTCTACTTCAAAACTAGTCAGTAGTTATTGGGAGGGAATTTCTGTGCATTTAAAGTCAAGGGAGCTTTGAAAGGAGTTGAAAAGAGGAGTGACAAGGTGGTGTGAAGGGTTTGAAGCAATCTGTATCTACAGGAATTCTTTCCTTTGCAATGCAAATCCAGTGGGAAGGAGTGGGTTGTTACTTTCATGTTTCGGGCACGGATTCTCCCAGGCCAGTGATTTCTATAACGGGGGATTCAAGCAGCTCGTGCTGCTGTCGATCTCTACTGCAGCTTTCCTAGTTCAGTATCCTGAGAAACTTGTCCATGCTCACTGCATTCCACATGAGCAGTCCCAAACCTACATGAACACAAAACAGAGCAGGGCACTATTCCTTTTCTTTTCCTGTCTGAATGGAAAATAGCAGACTGTGGTTGGTTTTAGGAGATGGTGAAAAAGAGGCAAGAATAAATCATATAAAGGGATACAGAAGCAGTCAGTGTGGCTGTCAGTGTACTTTTAAATTCTGGAAGGATAATTTCCATAGAACTGGTGGAAAGGGAGGAAGAGTTGGAGAAATGAGTCCTTCAGGAGATTGTCTGTGCTGTGGACAAGTTGCTGAAGCTCTAAAATGCCATTTGGAACACACTGAGCAGGTAAGAGATGTCACACTTTGTGTCAAAACAGCAAAAAGACTCTCCCTTTTTCCATCTCACTTTAGAGGGACCTGCTATCTAAACTACAAGTGATGGTGCTAGCAGTCTTTTAATGGGGATTTTCTAGATTAAATGAAAGGGCACATTAAAGAATAACTGCAGACTAATTTGGAGTTACCTGCACTTTTAAAAATGTTGATTCCCTCATTTCAGTATTTGCCTTTCTGAGCAATGGGCTTATTCTCTGTTGAACTGTGAAACTGAACTAGTTTTTAAAATCTCAAGTTGATATTTTATTTATCTGTGGTTTTACTTTTATATGGGAAAGTTATAAAACAAACTTGAGTGAAATACTTTCCCCTCTTAAAATATATATAATTATAAGAACTTTGTATTTCATTTCTCCTGGAAGCTGAATAACAATAACGCTCCTCTAAAAACATTTACATTTGAAAGAACAGTCTTGAAATTTTGATGCGTATTTCATACACCTTTACATGTCAAAGAACACTGAATTTTAACTTAAAAGTCAATTTTAATCAGAATCTCTTCCACCGTTATTGTTATTTTCTTTTTATATATTTGAGGATAGTTTTAAATGTGCATACAGTTCTTACCTGCATGTATAAAATAATTGGAACCTAGATAAATTCTTTGATGGCTTTTTGGTTTGGTTTTTTTTTTTTTTCTGAGTTACAGTTTCATTTCTAAAAATTTATACCAGATTTTTCAGCTCTCCAATGCCCTTAACAATCTGGACATATCTTCAATCCTTTTAAGGGGCAGGAAAAGTATCCATCTAGAGCATTACACTGTGGATTGGCAATGGGGGATTATTTTGTTGATTGATTGTGGGGTTTTTTTGGGGGGAGGAGTTGTGGGGTTTTTTGTTTTATTTTGTTGTTTTTTGCTGACTATTTCTTCTTGTTTGCTATTTATGAAAAAGTTTTTAAAGTTGCATGGATTTTTTGGCTATTACTTTTTGCACCAAAAGTCCAGCACTTTATTTAGGGAAAATAATTCCCTAACTCATCTTGTAATTTGGACCTTAAACTGATATCTTTTGTGTGTGGTGAGGACCCTCAACTTAACTCCCCAATTAATGTCATATTTGCACTGTTTTTTTTTTTAATAGTTAGTGCATTAAATTGACAGAAAATATTGATGTGCTGAATTGTTGACTCTGGGATATTGCTTTGGTCACAAAAGAATTTCTGTTCTTCAGTTGTGGGATTCAACATCTTGTAGTTATGCAGTAAAAAATTACATTTTTAAAATCAGACATAATTACGCTTCTCATCAACTCTGATATTGCATCTTTTAGGATTTTCCAAAGAGTGTTGGTAGGCAGTGGGCCTGAGATGTAGAGTTACCCACTGCTATTCAAGGAATAAAGGCAAAAAGCTTTAGCCCATGTGTTTCTGAAATAGACTTTTCTATTTTAGTTAGAAGCTGACATGTAGTAATACTCTGAGTTACAAGAAAATGATGTCACCTTCCCTTCTCCTGGAGTTTCACAGAGTGGGATGGTGCTTGTCACTGAGTGAGCACTTACATATTCCCTACCTTCCAGACTACCAGAAAATTCTAATAATGTCATAGTAAATAGAGAAGAGTAATGCAAGAATTTCCACATCATGGAAGCAAATAGGAAATTGGCCTCATGGGATTTTCTTCTGATCCAATCTGACCAATCCAAGCTTTCAACAGCTGAAATGTGACATTTGGATAAAACATCAGATGTTTAGTTAAAAAACCCAACAAAACCCAGAAAACCTCAACAACCAAATGTAGTGAACACGGTTGTATTTCTCATGGCAGTTACTGCAGCAATGCATGATTTAGTAAGTCCTATAGAATTAGGATTTAGCAATATGGTTTGGCAAATACAGTGTAATGCCATTTAAATCTCTCCCTTGTCTCCCTGGAATCATCTTGTTATAAAGTAGCACCATGAGTGGCATTACAAGGTAAATATCATCACATTTCATCACCAGCTCCCTAAGCCTAATCTCCAATATATGAACAAAGCTGAAAATGAAGAACTGGTTTTCAGTTCTGTTTAAAAAGCTGTGCGGGTTTTGGCTGGGGTACTTTGTTGCCAGCTGGGGTTAAACCACAACAAAAACAAACAAAATGAGAAAGCAAACAAGAAGGAATGTAAATGTGCAGTCAGAAGGGATTCTGCAGTTGCCATCACTGGAACCAGCCGACTCCCACTGTGCCCCAGCATATATAAAACTTTCTTGTTGCTGTCTTGCATTAAGTCCAGTTCACTACCTTTTTTTTCCTCTGCCTTCTTCAGTGTTTTCTATGTTTATTTCTGTTATGTTGTTTCTAAAACAGCCCCTCAAATAGCTGAAGATGAGCAAATGGCCTAGTTGTGAGAAAAGTTGTCAAAAAACAGGGGGGTGGAATTTTTTTCTGTTGATTTTCCCAAAAGAAATGTCATATTACTGCTCCCGGAGGGTATCATTCCATCATTGTCATGTGAATTAGCACCCACTGTTCTCAGTGGGGAATTCTCCTCTCCTGACTCATGTGGCTCCATTACAAACACTCATAGGCATTGGTTACACAGGTAACTTATGACTATTTTGGTTATTTTCTGAGCAGTCATAATGTTTATAAATTACCTATGCAGCTTCTTGAAAGTAGAGCTGAGACTGAAAAGCAGTGCATTATCACAAACTATTGCTCTTGCCATATTGGTAAAGGAGCATTTCTCAGTCTTTGGGAAATGCTGCTGAGAGAAGGGCACCCATTCTGGTGAATGCTTTTACCATTTCCAAGCCTTTGTTGCTGGCTAATGTTTGAAATAGCAAAAGTAATCAGGGGAAATAAAACCTTTTGATTTATATATGTGCATAATTCTGGCCTTACAGAGGGGATTTAGAATTTAACCATATTCTGGAGTGTGAGAACTCAAGGGCAAAGCCTACCCTTCAGTTTATACAGCTGCAAACTCCAAAATACATTTCAAACTGCTTTGTACTCTTATATCAAAGCCTGAAAACACAATGAAGCACTTGAATTTTGGTCCTTAGGGAGCTCTGCTCTGCAGTCTGGGGTCCTGCACCACTTTCCAGTATTGTCTTTAGTGTGAAACTATTTGCAAGTAGGGACTCAGTGGGGAGAGGAAGGAGGGACAGAGGGCTGTGAACACACAGACGAGAATACACTGACATAGGAGGTGACAGACTGGTATTTCAGGCCCAGGCTCTGGCTCAGACATTTGGAGGATATGGCTCTTATCAGCACCAAAAATTAAATAATTCTTTCCAAAGCTGAATGCTACAGTCAGGGAGTAGTAACTTCCATGTTGCTTTACTCACAACACACAGTAACAGTGAATCTTGATTCAGACTGTCAGTAATGGAAACCAGTGTAGATCTATCAGGTTCAGCAGAGGGTTTAGGTTCCCATCAGCTCAGCTGTGTATTATTGGAACTGGACATGTATTAGGAGACTTGCAGCCTTTTTGGAGCAATAAAGTTTGTGGCAGAAAAAAATAGAGCCAACATATGAGTCATATTAAGTTTTAATCCTGTGCTCCTTCTTCTTTTTCAAAGTGGCTCACTCAGGCTCCTAATCACAGTGTATTATGTTGCTGCTTTACAATCACACTCCAAATGCAAATCACTTCATTGGTTTCTTAGTGACAGCAAGCCCTGACAGCAGTAGGTACTTGGAATATGCCAGTAAGATTTTAACTGCTTTGAAATGGTGGCAAGGGACACTGTTTTGGGAGATTACAATCAGGCATTCCATCAGAGTGCTTTATTTCCACCACCAGCCCATATGCAATGAGCTAATAAGTGATTACTGTCTTTGTGTCTTTATATTTGAGGGCTAGGTAGAACATTTCATTCAGTGAACGATGATTGTGTCTTCTCAAGGCATATGTGGCTCATTAATATTAATGAAGCTTGTATGTATGCATCAAAAAAGGACTTAAATCCTACATAATCACTATTTATCTAGGCAAATTTAGCTTCATCATTTTCTATTTACTAAAAATAAGTCTTGTGCAGTTGATTTATAACATCTTCCTGTTTTGTGTTGGGAATAGTTATCGTTGTCTCGATCTCTGAAAATGTGTAACCACCTCGAGCTCACTTAAGGGAAGGAAGATAAATGTGAGTTCAAAAATGGGAATTCCATTTGGCAGCTGTCCATCTGTCATGTGGAGAATCTGTGGACAAAGAAGGTGAAAACTTAGAGATTAACAGAGAAGTTCAACAGGTTTCATTATTGTTTTCCTGTGAGCCTTGTTCTGTGTTTAAAGTGTGGTGTAAAATGTCAAGGGTAAATTTGCAGCAGGGCTCTGTACAAGGGCTTCTCACAAACTGTTCTTTCATTCCAGTTGAACTGTTGGCCCAACAAGCTGAGTTTCTATTTAATCACTTAGAAATTATATTGGTAAAGAAGAAATGAGAAGGGGAACTCTGCCTTTACAGCACTGAAATGTGTTCACTGACATCACAATAATTTTTCTAAGTTCTTTTCACCAGTTCCATGAAAAAGTCATGCACTTAAAATACTGCCTTTTTAAAATGAGGCTGAATATCAGCCAACTTTCAGAGATATCTGTAGTAGAAAATGAAATAGTGATGGAAATTTCTGAAATTTGGTCAGATGGCCATACCTGTATCCTGTGGCCCACACAGTTCAAGCCATCTCATCAAGACAGGTGAGTATATTAGTAGCAACAGTCCCATTTTTGGGAACTGCAGTGAGTAATTAGGTGAATCTCAGCTGCCATGCAGTGTCCTGGGAAAAAGGATACATGTAATTCTTGGGGTGTAAATAAAGGAAGACTAATTTGCAGAGGGATAAAATGTTGGTTCTGTATCTTGTTTTTCTGACTCTGAATCAATTGCTTCATTATTTCATGCCTCTGCTGCCAATATATAAAAGGGATATAATATATTGAAATTAACCTACCTTTTTTCTTGAAGTTCTGGAGTTTTTGAGAGTACAGCTCTGGGATATTCTACTCCTTCTTAATATATCCTTTTTAAGCAGGTGACAAAGGCAGTGTAGTCCCTGAGCATGAGAGGCTGCAAAGAGAATTTCTCTTTCAAATTTAAAAGAAGACTTCTGATCATTTGCTATTATTTTACTCTTCAAATAAACTTCTTTTATTCCTCACTTATATAATCCTTTGTTACTCTGTGAATAGAGTCTGACAAAAACGTGCAGTCTCTTGGATGAGTTGCTTTGCCTCTGGGTTAGTCAGCCTCCAAGTCTACCAGGTTTCCATATCATGGGCTAATTTATACCATTCCTGATTACCCAACCTTAGGCCATTCTTTCAGGGACAAAGGCTTTCCCAGAGCTCAACTAGCATCATTTTAAATGCCTCTAGCCTTTTGGAGCATTCTGCTTGATATAGGCCACTTGATTGAATTCCAGATATCTTTTAAGTCCAGCTATACTAGTTTTAGCTTTCACACAGAGACATTTCTCAGTTCATACAATTTAACCTTTTATTTAGGTAACAGTCCTTTACTGTGCCCATCTTTGTTAATCACTAGATTTTTTTGAGTTTATAACTTTCTAGTTCTGTAAATCAAAGTCCCTTCATATTAGTGTTCTTTTGGATAAACATTCATTATGTTACATGCATAAAGACCAGAAATCCAGTCTTATGTGCTCCCAAATGCCCTTGATGCTGAAGTGTTCCCTGCAGTATTCTGCTCTGAGAAAGCTTTCTTTCAATACAGCTTGACAGCTGGAGACAATTCCCTTGTCCTGATCTTTGTCTTAGCCTGTTCTTCAGGATGCTTCTATAGATTTTATTGTCTGATTCTCCTTTAGGCATCTTTAAGAGCACTTTTTGATACTCTGAGAACCAGACTTAGAAACCCAGAACCTGGGTGCTGTAGATCTGTGTCCTTGACGTTGGGAACTCCTCATTCTTCCCTCACCATTTTGGAATCACTCTTGACTTGAGGTAGCTTCAAGCCAAGTTCAAAGAAAACAAGTTTCTCATATTATCCAAAACTCCCCAAATATTTGTGACATATGAAAAAGTTAAAAAATTAAATAAAGCAATCTGTCATTTTACTTAAAAACACAGTTTTCTTTTCCTAAAATTACCCTAGAAAGTTTTCTTTGTGTTTATCCAAGGATATTCTTCACATTACTATGGCAGGGATAAAGAAAAAGACAAAAATAACTGTTCTTGTGAATGACAAGGTGGTGAAGAGGAGGAGTCTAACACGCCTTTTGGATGGAGGATATTTCCTAGTGAGATAAGTCTCCTTGTCTTTGGTGTTCATTTTGCAGTTGTGAAAAGAGAATTCAGTCTCTGCTGAATCACTCCAACAGAAAATCTCATGTTTTCCTTCAATGGTTCAAACTTGCTTATGGATTTCTTCCTAGATTGTTCCCAGCAGTCACAGACATTGTCTTTCTGATGTATTTATCCTGTTGTATTTATTGCACTGGTGTGGACTGTGATGCTTATCTCTTGGCTAAACCTTCCTGTACTGTTTCTTTCTTGAATAAATGTTAAAAGAAATTTATCAAGGATGATTTTTAATTATAAAAGTGCTTTGAAAAGATTTTTTTTCACCTGTATAATTAGAAGACATTTTAAAAGAAAATTTTCCAGTCAATTAATCCCTAATGAAGCTCAATTTGTTTTACAAATTAACCTTTTCTTAAAATAACAGGATGATTTAATGCAAGAGCTATTCTGCTTCTTTCAGTCTGCACTGAGTTCTCTCTTCCACACCTGTACATCCCTCCAAAGTCAATAGAAGATACAATTTAAGTTAATAGGGTTTTGTTCCCTAAAGCTTATCTTAAGCTTATATGTTGACTGTGCCACACTGAAATACTAAAGCTGTTTCCAGAACTTTGGGTTGAGCTCTGGCTCAAAAAAAAAAAAAAAGGTGTTTAATCTTGCTGCTGAATATTGCCCATGCATATTGAAGGCTGTGACAACTTAGAGGCCACATTTCTTTCTTGAAAGTGAATATGTGATGCTCCTTCTGTATCCCACTGTGGTTGTGTGATGGTATGGAGGGGGAAATGGAGAAGGACAGTGCTGTCTCAACTCTGCTCTGCCAAGGTGGCAGTGTGGCTCACTTCAGCTGTTTTTAATGCTGGAATACTGCTGGGAACTAAAACTGGAAGAAAATCTTGGGGAAAAACTTATTTAGTTGTGTATTTGAGAAAATATGGCACGTATGAAAAGATGCTGGGACTCTGACTGGTTTGCACATCTTTCCTATCCTTAGGAAAGACTGTAGTTGGACAAACACATCTTTCCTAAAGGCTGATTACACTGTGCTATGAGCAGAGGTGATGGTTGTAGGCAACCTGAATTCAGCTGGAGTTCTGCTACCTGCAGGGAAAATACTGACTGAGCTGGATATTGAAAGCACCTCAGGAGGCTGAGGTAAGAAAGCCAGTCTGTGTATTACTCCCAAGTTATTCTGAAGACAAAACCACAGCTAAGGGTTTTGCTTTAAATTATCCCTTTCTGCAGCCAGAGATAATTTTGAAGTGGCTTAGAACAGGAGCTGACCTTTTATTCATTTATTTTTTGATTTGTAATGGTAAGCCAGATTTAGGCATAGCTATGAGCAAGTTCTATTGAAGTGAGAAGTCTGGGGTGGGTGGGTAGTTCAGGGGACTTACATGGAGAGAGTTCTGGACAAAGTCGTGATTGGAGCATTTTTTTTCCCTTGATCCAGTCTCCTACTGGCGTTAGCTCATGCTATGAAAGAAAGAAAATGCTGGTTAACGAGATTCTTAAGAGGTGCTTAAACCTAAAACAGCAGAAGTGTTGCAAAATGGACTGATCACAATTTAAAATAGTTACCTGATGCATACAGTGTTGCCTGTCATCTTAGAGCTGTACATTGCCTGTGCCCTGGATTTTCCACCATAGCCACCCCGGTGAGATTTCATCCTGCACATAAACCTCATTATTTAGTGCAGCATTCACATGATGTGCCAGTGTGGTTTAGTATGCAGGGTTCAGAGCTCCCTGGCTTGTCCCCCAACATGTCCCATTCGGAAGGTGCTGTGTGTGTGTGTGTGTGCTCTGCTCTCAGCCCTGTGCTGGGTGCCGTGGATGGATCGCGCTGGGTGCGCCGGGCACGGTGTGACCCTCACAGGCTGGGGTCAGCCACTGGCATCATCCTGAGGAGGGGTGGTGGAGAACTTTCCACTTCAGTGGAAATAGGGAATAGTTGCAAGTGTATGCAATGCATCTGTTTAATGATCTTATCTCTCCTGGGGGAACTTTTCCAATGTCTTTTAAAAAGTTATATCGTTCACATTCAAGGGGGAAAGCAGAGAACAAACACAGTGCATCTCTCTATAAAGTGCCCAGACCTCCCCAGCTCCCTGCTTCTATTAGAAACTCCAGCTCTTTCAGTGCTGTGTCCATTTTGTTTAGGGATAAGTGCACCTTCAGATTTTCTGCTCAGGGCCAAATAAGCTCTTCTGTGTAAGGACTGCAGTAAGTGGTGCTCCCTTGTTTCCACCCTTCTGGACTGAAGTGACCTTATATGCTGCACGTGGGCTGTTATAGTTGGGTCAGTGCAAGGTTAGCTATCTCTCCATGATTACAACAGTGATTTTTCAAAAAATTCATTTACCATGGAGGTAAAAAATAAAATAGCATGCAGTATTGTAATTTGTCTCACCAAAACATGCAGTTTAAATGGGCAAGAAATATGTCATTAATGAAGTATAGTTGATTTAGGTGACACCGGTAAAATCTGAGAAAACTTTTATTATGTTCTAATTCTTCTATGTTCATTCTTCAATGCAAATACTACACTTGGAACTAATTTTCATTTATTACACATTTCATAATACTATTAGTCTGATTAATTAATGCATAATACATCCTGGAGACTAATTTGTTTACTCCTAGAGGGCTCATTAGGAGTTGCTATATGAATGTGAGATTAGATTTTAAAGTGAGCCACCTTCGAAAGATTGAATCATATGTCTGCTTTGCAGTAAACTGGCAAATGAAAATCTGGTAATCTATATCCCTCATTGAGATGCAGAAATGTGTTAAAAGTTTGCTGAAGCTAGACATGTAGCTGGGCATTTCTCACAGCTAAAAAATACCTATTTCCTTATCATAGGTACAGCTTTACATATTTTGAATGGAAATACTGATTTATTAGGACAATTTGTCACTCCTGTGAATCTGATTGGAGTAGTACATGCATTTTTATTTTGCATTTAAATGCATGCAGTATTCTCATAGGGTTTCAACTGTGTTTTTTGACTTTTTAAGGATATTGTCTAACCAAAATGAATGGGTAACTGCACTGAAGTTCAGCATTCACCAAATACAGTAAAATGTGGTCCAGTTCCCTCGAGTGTTGTGAGCTAGTCTAGATTTTGTTGCCCACTGCTGTATACAAATGTCATATTCTTAAAAGGTTTTGCCCAAATGACTTAATAGGAACTTTCATTTTTAAACCCTAATTTTTGGTCCTAGCATGAATTCTGAATGTTTTGTAATACTGGTGCAGGAGTGTGAGAGCACTGAGTATCATTACAGAGTCAGTGGTGGCTCCTCTAGGAGTGTATGCACTTATGTAATTATATATAAGTATAATTATATATATATATAAGTTCCATAAATATGTGCCTGGGTTTGTTTTTATTGAATACATACATTGATAAAAATGCCTTATTCATTCCTAGTTCTGAACCAGTCATTAAAGCTACTTTTTATTCTTTCTGTTTTCTGTTACCCTTTCAAGTAGAACAGATCAATGCTTTTCCAAAAGCTTTGTTTTAAGCCATGTTCTCCACAGACAGTTGACTTATAAATATTCTGAAGTTATTTATGGTCAAAGTTTTGAAAAAAAAATTATGTCTTTTATTTCCAAAACTTGGATTGGAAAACTTACCAGTCAAGACTGTGTAATGACAGTTCCTGCTTTCTGTTAACTATGACTTTTTTATTGTGGAAAAAACTCCCTTTTTCCCCCTTCTCCTTGATTAGGAAAATGTGAATCCACAACATGAAGAGAGTGAGTTACCTGAGTTTTTCTTTCATCCCCCTGCACAAAGAGTTCAAGCTAAAGTAGCAATAACTTACAAGGCTTAGAGAGTTGTGATTTAACTGTCTTTATTCTTCTTTCAGGCAGAATATTTGCATTCCTCTTTATGCTACTGCAAAATCACAGATGGCCTTAAAGTTTTTAGGTGGTGTCCTATTCTTTCTTTTCATCTTTTTCTTTCTCCTCACATAACCTTTCATCTCACTGAATAGAGATGATCTTCAAATCAATCTTTAGAGTGAAACCTTAGCCCTGCTGAAGGAATTAGGAGATTTGTTATTTATTTTAGAGTCTACATTCTGAGTGTCAGCCTTTTGTCAGTTATAAAATGTTCTGTGGATTTGTGCCTTATGATGATTTGGTGGATGCTTACCAGAAACATCTATTGTTTACAGCCAATCAAGTCCATTTTCTGAATCATCCCAGAAACACCAGCACACTGCTTCTCACACAGTTCTGTGCTTCAGCAAATATGTTTGGGTCTGAAAGAACTTCACCTTTCAATGGGGTAAGTGTCCTTTGACAGGACACACAAAAAGCAGGACCCCCATCTTTTGCTGGTTGCTCATTGTGTTAGTTGAATACAATGTGTAAATCCTTGGCATGAGGACTTTGCCCTTGTACTTGGAACAAAACAGGTCTTGGGGAAAAAAAGGAAGTGTTTCTTGGATTATGGAAAATAGAATTGCTCACTAGTAGCTCTCAGTCTTATTGAGGTGAAGATGAAATAGAGTCTCCCATCACAGGGATGATAGCACAAATGCTTTTTGCTTGCAGGGTTTCTCTTTCTAAGTTTTGGAATAGAAAAGGGTTGAAAAACTATCTGTGCCTTTCTAAATTATCACCATCCTCCCAAACCCCCTTGTGATATAGATTTCCTTCTCCAGCAGAGGTTCTGCAGTACTCAATAAACAAGCAGTTCTGAATTGAGATTGTCACTATAATATACATAACTTCTAAATACAATCTTGTCAACACTATTTTTTGTAAATAGTTATATCCTAAGTCAGTTATTATATGCTAAGTAAAATACTTGGGTATTTTATTTAAAAACCCTGTTTTTAAAGTGTATTTACTATTTAAAACTCCCTGAATTACACATTCCTGATAGACATATATCACTGAAAATTGGACAGACACTAATCAATGTTTCAGGAATGTCACTACACTCAAATTGATGGTCACTTTAAAAGAAAGACTTATGGAGAATTGTCCTGTGTTCATTCCTCTGACCCCTTTGGGTCATTCTAGGGACATTCCAAGAGACCTGCTCTGGAAATAGGGCTATTGAGGCAAGGAAATGTAAGGAATAAGCTGATTGCTTAATTACTTAATATGATTAAAAACCTTTTGCTCACAAAACTCCCTTATTTCTCACCATCTGTAAGCTCCAGCTTCAGTGACAGAGAAATACAAAGCCACCTCTACTCTGAGGTTTGAATTTCTACGTAGCTGCTGTTGTTGTATACAAATGATCTTGATTTATGCTACAAATTAAGTTTGAGCCAGGTTTATGCACTTGTGATGCATTGGCAGCTGCCCAGCGAATACATCAAGAGGTGCTTTGGCTCCTCAGGTGTCAGGGTAGGTGTTGTGGAGAGAAGCATTTCTTGGGTGCTTCTCCTTGACAACACTGTCAGAAACACTTAGAGTTAAACCTTGATCCCTGGAATGCAGTAGAGTTTTGTTTTTTACTTCAGTGGGAAGAGAATGTGCCCCTGAAAGCAGTTAGTGGAGTGCACAGGACAAGCTAATTTGTTTTGCTAACACAGTTCAGCTATGTTAGAAAACACTTTTCAAAAAGAATTAAACTTTCCTGTGGTATGGACAAGATTAATGAAACTTCCTTCAGAGCCCATCAGCACCATTCATTTATAATCACCCAGACCCACTGCTGTCTGGTGACAGGAGACACTGCCCAGTCCTGATGGAAATCAGGGGGATCTGCTGTGTCAGTGGGTAAGCAAAGCAGAGAAGTTGAGATGTCTTGAGAGCTCTTTTGCAGCAGCAGGTGTTTTATGTGATTCAAAACAGGGTAGGAAAAGCTTCCCTTCATGAGTTTTCAGCATCTGTCCTTCTCTGTAACTCCATGAGGCTGAGTAAAGTGTTTTACCTCAGCAATAGTGCTGCCTGTGAGTTCAAGTAATAAAACTCTGGGAATCTCTCTTGCATGAGAGTTATAAAGAAATTAATTCTTTATTATTAAGCACTTGCTTCCAAACTGCCTGAAACTATGTACAGGATAAGTAAAGCTTCTAACTGTCCTTCAGCAGTGTTGCTTTAAGCTTGGATTACTTCAGCTGGTTAGAACAATTTGTCTTGCCATTGATATTCTCATGACAGAGACCAGAGCTCAGGTGGAGAAAGCAACTCCTGCATCATCCAGAAGGTTTTGTGTTCAGCACTCAGTACTCTGTGCTGGGTTCCCTGCAAACCATCAGGAAAGCAGGGAAAATTCAGTACTTTTCCTTCTATTTTAGCAGTTTACAGTCTTCTCAAAAATTATATCGCAAGTAATCATTGACCAAGGAATGTTCTGCTGGGTTTTTGGGCAGCAGATATTTGTGGGTCACCTGCAAAGAGGTTTTGGCAAGCTGCAGGTTTGGCAGAGCTGTTTGCCTCAGTGCCAGGCTGTGGGGTGGGACAGCAGCAGCAGCAGCTGGAGCAAGGAGTGCAGCAGGAATGAGCCTGGGGGCTCACTGAGCCGTGGGCACTAACCAGAATAAATGCAATTTACAGGGACCTGGGAATCTTTGACCTGCAGAACTGAAGGATCCATAACAAGGGAGTGTACTGGGACATCAGACATTTCTGGCAATTCCTAACCCATTGTATTGCTTAGAGTCATATTTCTACTTCTTTTGTGTGACTTAGGTTTACCATGGAGACCATTTGCCAAGTAAGAATAATAGCTAATTATCTAGTTTTGTTTCACTTCTTAATTCGAATTCACACTTAACACAAATTTTCCAGTTTTTTCCAACATCAGAGCTAAGAAAAAGGTCTTGAGATGTAAATAGAGGCCAGCATTGCAGGATTTTTTTTCCTTATTAATATTGCTGATGGAATGTCTACCCCTTAGCTAACTCCTTAGAAGCTTGTCCAGTATTATTTCCAGTCTAGCACAAGCTGGGAAGTTGTATTCATCCTTTGAGATGAGCAGTGATTAAGTGGAATAAGGAGAGTTGGTATAATTTTTAATGAAGCATATTTAACAAATTTTGAATTTGGGCTTGATATTATGGCAATTTATGGTATTATATGGTGTTGAAATACATCCTTCTCATATGGGATGGAGGTTCAGAAGCATTTATCAGCAAGAAGGGAGTGTGCATTTACAGCAGTGACCCATGGGATTAATTTAAAGGCACTGGAGTTCCTGGAGCTCTAAATTATACAACTGACTTAGAAAACCGTAGTCAGTAATCTGCCAGCAATTCCTTTATTCTAAAGATCACCTGTTCAGCTGATGAAATGTGTTTCCAAAGGAAAATTACTCTTTTTGTTTTTCAGATACAGAGCACAGTAAGTTGTAATGAGCACGTGCTCAGTAAACAGTTAATTTAATTAAGCTTCCATAAGCATAATACAGGATGAATTCAAAGACAATCAGGATTATCTCTGGCTGATTTCAGATACGTTGCACCAGAATAAAAGACTTGATGTTTTCAGTAGCAAGATAACTTAGGTCACATATTCAGCATTGCTATGGAAAAAACCCTGTCTGTCCTCTCCTGTGTTTTCCAAGCTGTCCATTCATTCCAGCCTCTTGCTCTCTGTCACTGCAAGCATTTGTACAGCTGTGCCATGAAAGGGATAAGGGAGTTAATCTAGATAAAAAAGTAATCTAGTACCATCTAATTTCAGAAAGCTTTCTTTTATTCATTTATCCTTTTTAATGATAGCAAGACCTTAAAAAATATTGTCAAATACAACAATGCTCTCCTAAGTGTAGTCATAAATGCTGCCTCTTACAGCAAAGGCATTGGATTTTGGCTCTTTCTGCACACGAAGAAGATTCCTGTCTGTGTTCTAGGGCACTTGTATGACATTGTGTTAGAAAACCCATTGTTTAAATCATCACTTGGCTTCTCATCCTGGTTCACTCCATATCATGTCAGTTTGTCAGCAGTTGGCTTTCACTCCCATCACAGTTTCTAACAGTCTGAACATCTCAGCACTGCAGACTGCTGCAGGCCAGGTTTTGGGGAGCACAGCTCGGGGTCCCTCTCTGCAGGGTGGCACTGCCTGTGCTGGGTGCCTGCTCAGGGGCAGGGACTGCCTCCACAGCACTTGGGCTCTCCTTTACTGTTTGCCTCAAATCTCATAATCTCATGAGATTTCCTATGGAATTATTCTGGGTTTAAATCATATAATATTCTCAATTCTCTCAACGGCCTGAGGGTAATTTCCCCCACAAACCGAGGCAGTGTGACCCCACCCCGTGCAGCCCTGGAGCCACAGGGGCGAGTTTGGAGTTGAAAGCAGAGTTACAAGAGGGTGCTTTGAGTTCGGGAGGTTTTGTACAGGCTCGGTGGGGTCAGTGAAGGGGTGGCTCAGCCCTGCTGCCCTGCAGGGCGCTGCTCTCTCTCTGCCTGTGCCGTGGTCCATGGGATGGGCAGTGCACGGCAGGCTCCATCCCTGAGCCCAGGGCTGCTTCAGCACCGCCTGCCCGGAGACTGCAGAGCCTCTGGCAGGTGAATTGCTATGGGATGAAGGGAAGAAATGCAGTCTGATGTTATGTAAATCACTGAAGTGAGGTGTAACCCTGACTGACTAAATCCACAGGAACGTGGCCATTTACACCGATAAAGACAAGGTATTTTCTCTAATCTTGCAGCCCATGTACTAAATGAAGATGAACTCTAAGTGGTGTACTAATGAGAAACATGACTTACATGTTTCTTTTAATTAAAAAACAAAATAATTGGTTGGATCTAAGTTGTTGCTGATTTGCATCCTTTAATGTGTATTGTAAATTAAAACCTTTTTTTTTAAATTTAAATTTATTGAAATTTTTTTCACTCTCTGTACTTAATACTTTCACCTCTCTCCCAGGCTGCCTTCTCTTTGTCATTGTGAGCATTGCACAAGGACAGCTTCAGACAAGAAATATTCCCAGCTTTAAACAAAACTGCTTAAAAGTCCTCTTTGGGGAAAAAACATATGTAGAACACGATCCTTCATAATCACATTAGTAAGAGACTACAGACACTTCTTTTCACCTTGGCAAATTAGGATTTCGTTAGCACACTTTTAATTTCTTCCAAAGCTTGTCTTAATGAATACTCCAATCTCAGTTTGAGAAAATGGTAGAAGTGCTGTCAGAAGATGTTGATTACACTCAGCAGTAAGGATGCTTTTGGCAATAATATTTTGCTTTAACACAGGTGAAGGTGAGGTACCGAGGGAAAAAAGAAAGAGTAAAAAACACGTGATTCTGTAGAGAATGATCTTTCTAAAGATTTTTACATTTAAGAAATGTGAAGGTAGGCTGTAATTTTGCTTATCAGATGGGTCAATAATCCATTCATGAAATGATTTCCGTTTTCCTTTACTTTGATGTTGAGTTGGAGGGAAGATGACAGGGGAAGAAGAACAGGGAACAGAAAAAAGTCATTTTTTCATCACTACACAACAGTAAAATAGTCATTTTTTCTGCCAGTTGATAGACTAGCAATCCTCGAATATTCAATAAAATTTCAGAAAAGGAAACATAACAGAGAATCTTCACACATTAATTTTTCTGAAGTATATGATTTGTATAAAACTGTCACAATTTTTTTTCATGGCAAAATACAAGGCTTGGTCTACTAAGAGAAAAAAGAAAGAAAACACATTCACTTTAGAGGGAGCAAAACTGGGTTTGTGTTTTTTACAGGCATTACAATTTTTAAAGAAAACTTCCCTCTATTTGGCCATGCTTGCTGTGTGTGCCAGGAAGGCCCCAGTAGGACATGAGAACTTAACGAAGATTTTCAGAAGTAATTAATTATTTTGTTTTCTTCCTTTGTCAGACATTGAAAATCATGTAAAAAATACCTTGATGCCCCAGATGTTTATTTTTTAGGTTATTTTTACTTCTCCTCCCTCCAACATGAAAATTTCTCAGAAAACTGTTTGTTTGCACAGCCAGATCTAGTTTCTTAAACGAGGCAAGAGGATTTCTCAGCTGACAGTTCTAACTGGTCTCATTCTCCAGAGCAATAACTTCCTTCATGTTCATGTGGATCAAGGTTGGCAGGACTAGACCTTAACACCACAGGGATGTTTTCCAGCTGCATAAAGGGCAGTGAAAGGGGTGAAAATGGAGCCTGTGCTGGACATCACCAGGCTCCTCACAAACCTGCTGTGGGTTAAGCCCTTTTTCCAATAATTTCCTGCGTCTGAGGTGATAATTTAGCAGTGATTTTCAGAAAGTGCTTCTTCCCAAATCCCCAGTGTTGGTCTCTGCATTGCAGCTTGTGGAGCTAAACGGGGAGAGCATCCCATTGCTCTGTGAATATTTTGGTGATGCTGTCTCCTCAAATACTCTTTAGAAGTGTTTGGATTTCCAGGGCTCAAGGGTTGCTGCTTATGTAGCAGTAGCATGTCTCCTTTTCTGTTGTTTTGCTTCTGCTGGTAAATCACCCTTACTACAGGCTGAGGTAAAGGTATTATTTATAAAATTTGAAACTAAATCTTTGAAAGAGCTACTGGCTAGGACTTGCAAGACATGCAGTTATGTTTGTTCAAAGACTGAATTTAAGAGGCCTCTCTCTGTCTTTATGGAGTTTGGACCTTGGAGACAAACACATCCCCCCTGTGGTGAGGCTCTGTCCCAGTGCACACACACCTCCCACCCCTGGGTGTGTTCAGAGGACACAGTGGCACCTCAGCCACGCTGTGCTGAACTTCACATCCTCTGCATTTCCTAAGTGCCTCTGTTACATTTCACTTTGCTGATAAATCTTTTCTCCTTTCTCCCATTTTTTAATCCTTCAAAGATTTTCTGAATTTCTGTCAAAAAGGTTCGTTCCTTTTCCCTCTGTTTGTCCCCTCCTGGGAGTGCTGAAAGCCCAGGAGCACGTTCAGTTGCAATATTGCATCTGTAGCCAGATGTGGGACAGGATCAGTGATTAATTGCTGATGTGCTAATGGCTTTGCAGTGGCTTAGCCAGCTGTGCAGCAGAGTGCCCTCTACACAGGGATGGGGAATGCTGGACTAAGTCCCTTTACATACCATTTGTAACAGTAATTTCTTTACCATGTTTTAGATATTAACATTTGGAATTAGTAGTAAATTCAGATCTGCTCATAAACATGCTCTGTAGTTGCAGAGATACAGACATTTAACTGCTATGATATTCTGGAATGAGGGCTGGGAGGAATGTTAGACTTGATAAGAGCTTGTTTGGACACTACAGCTGGTAAAAACACTTATTTTTTCACAAAGGGAAAAATAGAAATCAGAAGTGCTTTCTTTCTATGAGTATTTCATTTGCAACTTACCTCAGAGAAATGTGGAAAGTCAAAATAGAGACTGCAAAAATAAAAATAAAAATGAATTAAATTTAAATCGGATACTATGCCAGTTTTTCCAAAAGGCTTCCTTTCAAAAACTCTCCCTTTCCAAAATGGGAGCTTTGCTGAAAACCCAGATACAAGGTGAAGGACAGAGTGAAGCTTGCAGCCTGCTGATCCAATGCTTCAGTGAGAACAGATGGTATTCTGAAACAGTCCATTTGTGATCATTCCATAATAAAGATTAAAGTTGCATATTCCCCAACAGAGGTGCTTTCGGCAGCCTGCCAACTCACGAGCAAGTTCTTGGCCCTCCTCTTCCAGCATTTGACTCCTTTTTGTTTTTTTCATCTTATCTGAATCATACAATTTCCCAATGATAAATCTTTCTATACAAAGTCAAGATAATGAAAAGGCTTTATATTCCCATTATTTTCCTGTTATAATAGTCTATTAAGTACAGTAGGCAATAGTTTTATTGTTGCAGCCCATAATCTCAGGGTAGTGTTTTTAGTCATACACGTGTTGGAGCTGTCTCTGTTTCCAAGGTGTGTGAGGTTGATAATTACACAATGAATGCAGGCCATTCTCTCATTGAACGTGTCCTTGTGAGCTGGGAAGTGTGGGGGTGTTAGAACAAGGCAGCAGCTGTAACTGACATTCTAATCACATTTGGGAGTCAGATATCATATTTTGTTGTTGTTTTTTAAGCTGGCTGCAAACTGTTATTTTACTGGTTGCAGTGGAGCTATGCCCTGCCAGGCTGTGGAGCAGCAGAGAAGCATCTGATAACCTGGGGTAGCAATGCTGAAAAGACTGTACTGCTCACAGCTAGCAGGTATACACATATTGCATCACACCTCTTAGCTTAGTGTGATGTGAATTTTGATGCATTTTCTGTAAATTGATAAGCACATTTTCAGAGGTCCACTCTTCTGTGCTATTTTTTTAAAAATTTGTTTTTTTTATTATTCTTCATGTTATTATGCCATGTCAGTTTTAGAACACTGTCCATGTATCATCTACTGGTGTTACATTTGAAAAACATGTGTGCAAAAAAAAGTTTTTAAAGTAGGCTAGACCTTTGAATGTCCATACCACAGTATTACAATAATGCATGAACACATAGATATTCAGGCCCTGATTCACTCAGAGCCATCTGGAAGGAACTGAGTTCTTACTGTATTTTGATCAAAGTAGATGTTCATTAAAATGGTAACAAATGCTTTGCTTTCACCCTTCCTCAGTTACTTCTTGGTCAGTTACCATTCAGAAGAGGAAGCTTTCTTTGAATTCTCTAATTCTTATAAGACTTGCTGGAATTGTGCCAGTTTGCAGTCTCTGAGATGGAGATCCTGATCCACACATCAAGGATACAGCTGAGGTTCCCAAGGATGGGATGTGCATAGTGCTGTGTGTTTTCTTCTCTCCACAAATCCTGGTTTCCTATAATGTTACATAACAAATGTAAATGCCTTCTTACTGTAAGTGCCATATTTTGTCTCTGACGGGATCGTCTGCCTCCCACTAATATTTTAGAAACCATTAGGGGAACCTTTTAAACATTTAATCCTTGGTTGCATTGCTGTGTCATTCACAGCAATCCCTCACTCAGCCTGGTGTCTGTGATGCCCCTGAAGGGAATGTGGCTGGTAGGGCTTTGGTAAATATCATTGAACACTTCCTGAGAGCATGGCCCAGCATAAAACAAAATGCCAAATAAATACATTTAGAGTAATTAATCAGTAAATACAAGCTCTGGGTACTGTCTTTACTTGTCTTCATCTCTTGCAAGAGATAAAAGGAAAGGAAAAAGTATTTGGATGCTTCCACAGACTCTTGAGTAATGTAGCTTAAATGATGTTTGGTTACAGTACATGGGTGTGCAGGCCAAATGCATTATTGTATTATGTTATTGATGGCAATTTTGTAGCTTGAATGTAGTGTGGCACGTTCACATCATCTCTGGGCAGGCAAAGAAGTAATTACAAGTAGGCCACAGCCTTAGAAAAGCAAGATCACTGAATAAGATTAAAAGATCTTTGAAGACAAGGCTTGAGTGGAATTATAATATTTTGTGCTGTTGAAGTAAATTCTGTTCAGTGCTAATCAGAGGGCATTGTAACCGTTAATAAAATAGGATATGATAATTTATTAGGTTTATCTCTGTATGCTGTCATTTTCTCACCTAGAAGAAACAAACATTACTTTGCTTTCAATATTTGAAACTGTTCACAGCAGGTACCACTCTTTGTTCTTTAACTGTCAGTCTGGAGACCCTTCCCAGAATCATTCTATAACCAGTTCTCCACTTATCTCAAGACATTTTGTGCAAAAGTGTGCCTTTTGAGACCAGACTCACATAAACAGTGCTGTTAACCAAACTAGACTTTCATTTCTAATATCAAGATCTTTGCTGTAAGTGCAGCATCCATTACTAGTGCTTCCTTTCTTTTTTTCCAAGAGCTAAGGATCCCTACTAAAGCTGCAATGGGCCACATCATTGGACATGTTTTCCCTAGCAATTAAAACTTTTTTCTTTCACAGTGGTTCCTTGCAGACCTCCTTCCTAGAAAGTTCTCAGTAACCCTCTGCCACAAGAGCACATGAACTTTGTAATGTGTCCCTGAAATGCATTGTGATCACCAGCAGGAAAGAGAACTTCAGTGTTCTGCCATAAGATCTGTGTCCTGACATAGCTCAGTCCCTCTGGATATCATGGAATACTCTGGTCTGCAGACTTAAACATTTAAATTCCTCGTGGTTATAACCTAGGAGAAACTGGGAAAGTACCTGACAGCTCTGTTGGGCTGTAGTTCTGGAGCAGTTAGAAAAAGTGTCACATGGAGTTTTACTATATGAGATGAATTAAAGAAACAGTATGTACATACCTATATTGCAATCTGTGTGTGCATTCTTTTTTATTGCTAGATTTGAAACTAGAATTCTTCTTTTCCCAGCATAAACTTTGGCCCTCTTCTTGCTTCCTTTCTGCTGTTCTTTCTTGTATTTTTAAACCACTGTTAAATTATAGATGGGCAGAAAGCATTGTACTGCAGGATCTTCAGTGTTATGCTAGCAGATAGCAGCGTTCCCACTTACTGGGGTTGGCATTCTTCTTTTTTTCTCTGTTTCTCTATCTGAAAACATGTGCTTTTGGACATAAATGTAGTCACACTGGTATCACATGAAATTTTAAGTATGGCAATATGGTTTGTGTAATTCCCAGAGGTGTGTGCTCTGCCTAAAGCCAGCAGTGATCCAAACAACTGAAACCTGGGTAGGAGCGTCTTTGGAAATGACGTGTAAAGATAAATAGTTGGACACCAGGTCTTTGGTGCATTTAAAATCAGTTAAAGGGCAGTAGCAGATGTCTCGTGGAAGCAGGTCTGAAATAGCTGAAATGGTTTATATCTTCTGAGATTTTCAATCCTGCTTGTTTGGTATAGAGGGGGGTAGAGAGGGAGGCACTGCCAGCAGCAGCAAAATAAAATGACTGTCCACATCTTCACCTGCTGTTACTCAGGGGGAGTGTGATGCTGTGACATCTTCCATACCTCTGCTTTGAAAGTCATCCAGGTTTACTCAGGAGAGAGACTACTTGAGTATCTGCATTTATATGTGGGGAGTGCACAGTTCTTCTGTTGTGGGTGGGAGGGAAGGGAACTTTCACTGTTAGAATTAATTTTCTCATGGCCATGCAATGTAATTACTTCTGTTCTCACACTCAGGCAGTCAGAGAAAGGCTGTAAGACCATCAGAATACACAAAGTGGCAAGACTAAGGGGCAAGAAAGACCTTACAGAAATTCTTAACTATATGTTTGGTTTATTAATCTGATTTTTTTTTTGGTTCCCTTATTTAGTACTTCAGTTCTATCTCTCCTTTTTTGGCTGATTCATAATTGGTGTAATTGATATCCAGGTTTATGTCACATTTGGATTTTTTTTTCTTGCTGTATGCCTTTCAGTTGCTGAGCAGAAGTAGATGTAAAAGTGATACAAATAATGGAAAGAGCTGCTCCTCCCTGGATTTAGCAATCAGTTAGGCAAATGTTTATATAAAAAGTACCTGTATTTCTTCCGAGATCTCTACATAAAATCAAGAGTGGAATTTCTCTGTGCCTTGAAGTAGGCTCTGTTTAGCTACATTAAACAAAGTGTTTGCCAGGAACCCGGAGTGCAGCTTTCCCCTGTGTGCTTCTGTTCCTCGTGCAGCAGGGATGAGAGGAAGCTGAAAGCAAAGGGATGAGCCTGGGAAGGGCAGAGCCGAGCTGGCAGTGGGGGATGTCCTTTGGGCAGTCACTGAGAGCACTGAACAGGAACTACAAACAGAAAGGGTTTGTTGCCTTCCTGTTTTACACTGTTTGAGAGTTGGTTACTGCGAGATGAGTGGCAGTAGGGGCAAGACATTCCCCACTGCCTCTTTCTTGTGGAAGCCATTAAACAGCTTTTGAATGTGCCTGTACCATTTGTGGTTTGTTTTCCTTTAACTTGGGCTTGTTTCTCTCATCCCTGTGATTTCATGACTACTGTGAGATCACTCTGTGCAAAGAGTGATTTAATAAATGGAGGTAGGTCTTCAGCTGCTGTAAATCAGCCTTTAATGTTCTGGGTGTTTGAATGATTTACATCACATTATGATTCAATGTTTACCTCCAGGCTTAAAATTTATAAAACAAACAATTTATGTTGCAACTATTTCACACACATATTTTAAATCAACAATCTCCTTGAATCGTAATTTGGGGGTAAAGTTTTCAGTTCCATCCAGGCAAATGACCACAGAGTTGTTGGTCATTTGCTCTTCCAGACATTTTAATTCATGAAGTTGCTTTAAACCAGAAGCACTTTAAAGAAGCACTGTGTTTTCTGCTTCTTTGTGCCTTTGGCCACTGCAGCTAATTACCAAAATGTGTGCATAAGAAAAAACATTTCTGTGCTCATCATCCTTCCCTGGCTGTGATTCATTCCAGGTTGCCACAATCAAGCATTTGTAGCATCACAGTTCGTTACTGCATCAGTGGCTTTGATGTCACCAAATCATTGTTTCCTTCCTGTGCCTGTAGCTGAGTAGGAGCAGACAGTGATTAGGAGGGAAGTTTCTTCTGTGGTGCACAGGCACATGTGACACTCGGAAATCAGAAGTGAAAAACAAAGAGAATAGAAAAAAATAAATAATTTTAAATAGAATTGTTCAAAGAGACAATTTGAAGGTGATGACTTAAAAAAAAAAAAACAAATGTGGTGATATATGCACGATAAAAGACAATTTGTGCACCTAGGATATATTTGTCCTAAAGAGGTGAAGTAGGATTTAGAATTACTTGAATTAGCAGACAACTTCACTGCAGTATATTTTATTGATGTACATTCAAAGAGATTGAATTTCGGTGCTGAGGAAGAGCAAGCACAAATCCAAGAGTTACCATGTAAGGAATCACAGCACAAGTCTCCAAACCGTGTGGTGTTTTCAGGGTCCCTCCCTGCTGGTCCTTGTGCACTTCCTCGCTGGGTTGGTGCAGGTGCTTGTTGAGTTACATCATAACCAGAATGACTGAAATTATTACAGATAGAAACAAAATATCAATCTCTGATAGCTGAATGGAATGTCTGGGGGGTTTTTTTTGCTGTACTGGTAGTGTGGAGTTCCAACACCAGTAATACAAGTGGATACGCTGTGTAAGCAGTAGAGATATTTTAGATTTTTTTTTTAAACACAAAATTAAGGAAATTAAACGCCAGAATTTGCATCACTGCAGCCTAAAAATTATAATTTTAATGGTCCAAAGTCTGTGCAAAACCATGTAGCATGTACCAAACAGCATTTAAACAATTTCCTTCACACTATTCCATGCCCACTTACAATATGACTACTAATGCAAATACAATTTTTTCAGAACCCTGTGAGGATTTTATTATTCTTATCAGTGTTAATGTCCAAATATTAACTTTGAAAATGTCAGAAGATGCACACAGCAACTATGATTTAATGATACTGAGAAGCCTTAACATATTTTTAAGATTAAAATTTTAAGTTTGTTTTAATTAATGCCAGCTCTTATTGAATACGCACTAATATTTTGTAATAGCATTGCCAGTATTGTTGTCAAATGACAGTGACATTTAATTTTAGAAAGTTTTTTTTCACATTCATTATTTTACTTTTCCTTTCAAAACCAAAACAAAACAAAAAACCCCAAGCCAAACCAAAGAGATGGAATCATGCTAAGCCTCTTTTGACAGTTTTTAGGACCACTGCTACCACTGATAAAGAACATGAGGAACTTCTCCAGTATTTTGCACACTATCTGGGAGTTCATCAAGCTGTTTTCTATTGATTCTACAACACTAAGGAGATATGTACTGAATTTTACAATCAGTTAATTGGGCTCATGATCCACTGTTGAAGCCTTGTCAACACTCTGAGAGCCATCCCTCCAGATGGAGTTCAGGCCAGATTCCAGAGCTGCTGCTCCTGTGAAGGTCAGCAGATGATTTCCATGGTGCCACAGGCTGGGGCTCAGCAGCAGAAAGGCTGTGGCTCAGTGGGCCCCTCTGCAGTTGATGTTCCTGCTGTGACTCCTTCGTTCCCTGTTTTGATTTGCAGTCCCAGCTCCTGTGACAGGGAGGATGAGCTGTACCATAGTTAGTTGTTTGTTCAGGGTAACATCTGTTATGCCCAAAATTACGTGGTGAAGCCTCAACAAGTAAGAAATGAGAAAACCTCCATGTCCAATTGTGTGTATGGTACCAGTGTATTATATTATACAAAATAACAAACCCCCCCCCCCAACACCACCAATTAGAATGATAATTAGTTTCCCCAGCTGTGTAGGGGGATTGGGTGTTTATTAAGGCATTAGAAAGCAGGGGAACATAGACACAGTCAGTCAAAATATGCTGTTGATCAGTATCCCTAGGAAGTGCATTTTTACTACTGGATTCAGTCCCAGAATTCTTTGGCTCTGTTTTGTATAACATAGAGAACCTATTTCTCTGGTCCTTGCTGCCTTCCAGCATCACAGCTTCAGCTGGCTCCCACTGCAGGAGCAGCCAGAGCACCTCCAGGAGGGTGTGACTGGGGCAGGGCTGGTGCAGGACACTGAAATGCTGCCTGCAAGTGAAACCATCAGGATCTATTTTGTGTACTAATACTGCTTTTATGAGGGTGCAAGAGGTGATGGAACTACAGCCCGTGTGTGGGTCCTGGCAGCTGCCTGGAGTTTTTCCAGTGGCTCTAATTTGTAGTGGGTTGTCAGGTGGGAGCCTGCAGAGGGGGAAGGGGAGGGTACAGCAGGTATTGAACAGCAATACAGACTGGAATACAAATCAGCTCCAAGTTAGACCCGGGTAGAATTTGAAAGTGATAGAGATGAACTCTATAAAAATTCATTATACGTTTCAGTAGGGTTCTTTGAAACAGATTCTTGTGTAGAGGATATATCGTTAACACTTCACTCTGAGAACAAAAGCAGAAATATATAGACTTTTAAATAATTCTTCTGAGGTCGATTAAAAGATTCCTCAAGCTCCTCAACTAATCACACACTTATTTATTAAAAATCTATTTAAAGCATTCCATTGATCTCTATAAATATTCATGTTTATTTTAATAAGTGCTTTACAGGTTTATTTCGTTTGTATCTAAAACCCTCCAGTGGCTAGAAAACTTCCTAATCAAGTCCAGGTGTACAGGCAAATCCAGAATGTATTTCTAAGATGTGCTAGCACAGTTACTAATACTATTATTAATGACAGCTATTTTAGTTGTTGTTTTTGATTGCCACCAGAGAACACAGAATCACAGCTGGGATTCTTTGAAGCAACGTTCCATTCCTTAGGGAGCTGTTATTTCTATAAAAACAATGAAATCAGTTAGCATGGGTAATAGAATAATTATACTAATTTATTTTGGCTATTAAGTGTTGAATCCCCTTAGCTAATCATCCACTTGAAGCTGTTACTCAAACTGCCCTGGTTGCTTTTGCCTTAGGGTTAAACATCATGAATTCTTATTCACTGATAAATCTATTTTTAATAAATTCCTGCAGTGCTTTTCTTCTAGTGTTAATGTGAACATTATCAATAATCCAAGGAATTTTACCCTGAACTAGTAAAGGATATTTCCCACTGTTCCATCAAAGAAAATGGTCATTCCTTGACTTGTTTGTGCCTGGTTACAAATGAACTTGAGGCTCACCTGCTTCCAGTTAGGGAAAGCTGGGTGCTCACAGAGTATGACAGGAGACTTTCTTCATGGGATGTTGAGGAATCCATCTGTGAGCTGGCTCAACATCCTTCCACAGAAGGGTTCATCTTCCAGTACAGGGGAGCCCAATATTTGCTGTGCTGAAACCAATATAAATTGTTATCTTTGATTAATTTAAACTTTGTTTAATTTTGCGTGGCTGTGGCTCCAAATAAGCCCTTTAAGTCACCAAATGAAAACAAACAAAGGTCAATTTCTGTCTTAACTCAGAAAATGTTTTTAGTCTTGCTTAAGAGAAGAGCTCTAGGTCTGTCTTTATTTTATAAGGCAAGAGTCCAGGGAATCTGTAAAAACTCTGATTCCAGCTCCCCTTTACAGAATGCCTAAGTATTTACAGATATCAGGATTTGATCCTTCAGGATGTTATTGCTAAAGTACTGTTGAATAAATTGATCATTTTATAAACTGACAACATTCAAACTCTGTCATCTCTAGAGAACACATAATTCTTTGTGATTTAACATTCTTTCCCTTAAACTCACTCAACTGCTCCTTTCCTCAGTAGACTCTGATTCATTTTGGACTGGATGCTTTGTGTGGCAGAGATAAACCCATGTATCTACAGAAGTGAGATACTATCAACCTGTCCATGAATGTATATCTAAAATCATTTGAAATCAGTCAAAACTCTTCCAAAGACTTCATGAAACATGCAGTCCATGTCCACTAAGAGGTAAAAACATGACCAAATCCAAGAGTGTGAATGGTTCCAGCGAGGTTTGCCCTCATGTAAAGCAATCTCATTCCTTTTCTCAGTCAGAGCCTTACAAGCATATGAAAAAATGAAAAATGTCTATCTGTAGCAGCAATCTCTATTGATATTGGGACTGCAGTGGTAATTTTAGATGCTTTACTACTGTATTTTATCATTCAGGCCACAAAAAGCAAGTTTCTAAAGTGGTAAATCCCCTCAAAGAACAAAGTTGAATTTTTATATAAGTGGAAGAGAGATTCTAGGATTTGGGCAATCCAGACTGTGGTTTCTTAGGTGTGTGTGCTTCATGGTGATCATAAGGGCAAAACAAGCTGCTTGGGATGGGAGTTATTGGGTTTTCCTGTTTGTTTCTGTGTTTGTATCCACATCAGAATGTTTCGTGGCAGTGACTGTTTCCAGGCAGCTTCACTCTTTGGTGCTCCTGGGAAGTGCAGGGCCAATCTTTCCTTTGAGAGGCCTCGGAACCCAAGACGAAACCATTGTGCATTTTTAGTTAATTAAATGTAAACAAGGAAGAGGTAAGATTTATTGGAAAAGTTAAAAGAAATTCTTCTAGGAATTAGTCTGCTTCAAAAAATGAAAATTTAAAGTTTAATCAGATAAATACTTGTGTGGTTAAATTACAGTAATGTTAGTAACTTACTTGACTTCATTGGGATGAATAAAATGTTAAATACATGCAAAATTGTTCATTGCTTTAAAATACAAACTAGTTACTCTAATAGTTTACAGAATGCCTTCCATATTCTGTTATTTGTAATTTTGTTGGATAGAAAAGTGCAGATTTTGTTTACTCTGCAGTATCAATACAACTGGCAAGAGAAAAGTTAATCATACATTATGCCACGGTTTTCTTAAAGCCTCTGCTGTGGAGATTTTTTGATTATTGAGCATCAAAGCTTTCACATGCATAGAGAAAAAAAGCTTGAAAATGAACTCAAAATATTGTGTAGGGGGAAATAAATAAGATTACAAAAGAGGCTTGTTTAGAGGTTGAACTTTGTAACGACAGCTTCATGTTGTCAAACAGCTTGCTAATGGTTTTACTGCTTTTGTTCATCAGTCGATAATTCAAGGCTTTCTTTAAATCTTGACCTTCTTTATTTTATATTTTGACAAATGTAGGCAAAAGGAAAGTAAGTAGTACAAAAATAAGAGTTTTCAGGTCAGGGAGTGTGTTCGTGTGGTGGCTAATTTAGAAATATCACTGTAGAAAATCTTACATTAAATAAAATTAGAACCAAGGCTCTAAGCTCACAGTCAAACAGTACCGTGCCCACAGACTTTTCAGCCACCATGAAGCTTTTCCTCTCTTAAAATGCAGCAAAATCCATTCATTTAGAAGCAAGAAAAAAATTTCTGTAAGTGATGGATTTAACACACTGGATAACCTTTTCATTAGACAATTATGTGTTTCAGTCCATGGGATATGAAGTGTATATTTTTTGTAGTATGTTTTCAGATGTCAATGACCCTATTTCATGGAATATAAGTCACACTGTGAATTTAAAGATCTGAAGAAAATCAATAGATGAGACATTGAAGACTCATATCAACTGAAAATATTTTTTGCCAGTTTTTTCTTTCCCTTTTTTAATCTTCTTGCCGGAAGCTCAACCCAAACATCAAAAAAAGCATTGAAAGACTTGGGTAATAATTACGAGAGTCTTGGATTTTACTGTAAAGAGCTTTTGTGTCCTCAAAGTATTTGAAGTCCTAATCCACTAGATACAATACCTTTGGATAAGACACCAGTAATGTGAGAGAGAGTTAATCCAGGGAGCAATAATAAGTATTGCTCTACATCAATATTGAAAATCTCCTCTTACCTCCACAATCAATAATATCCAAACTATACAGACACAATCCACATTAAACTAATTAATTAAGACAATTACATTGATAAGAACATGTGTGTGCATTTGGTGTTAATAATAGGAGAGACTTTCACAGCCATACCTTTCATTAGAACTTTAGGCAGAGCTGAAGAAATTGGGCCATCCTTAAGTATCCTTCTCCCCATCATCCCCAGGAATGTGTGCCAAATATTCACCTTGTCCTGTTTCTCACCTTTCCCATGGACTTGAAAGTCTGGTGTTGGACACCCAAAATTTTAAGAGCCATGCCCATTTTCAGAAGTGCATGATTAGGCATCTAAACACACATCTTTCTCAGAAAAAACAGCCTGGATCACCATATGCACTGATTAGATGTAATCTTACAGGTTTAATCCTGAAAAAAGATGCCATTTACGAATACTTTAGTGATTGTAGGGATGCAATTTTTTATTCTCTTATTAAAGCTGTTTAGGATTTGCACAGAGTCAGAGCTTTGGAGCTCTCTGCTTAATTCTCTCCAGTGCATGGATATAAAGTATGAAAGTCACTTTGATAGTGGAACATGAGAGGAAGTGAAGAATACAACAAAGTGGAACAACAGCCCCAATCAAACTATCACAGATTTCAAGGACACTTACCCTGCTACTTATTCAGAATTAATAATCATTTAACCTTTTTGAATGAACAAAACACCAGAACAAATGGCAATTCTTAATGCAACATAAATTTAAACAGAAAATTAAGAAAAATCAAGCAGGGCAGGTTTGCAAAGTAAATATTTATCAAATATTATTTGTTCAATTTGTTTGCAATCAAGTAGAATTGTGCACAAAAAAATGAAATAATTCTTCTTCAGGCTATATTCAGCTTAATAATGCACATGAGAGTGATTATGCATCTCCAAAATTGTTGACAAGGTAATTAAAAAGTTAAAAAATCTAAAACTATGTTTCAGACTGACTTGACAAGCATTTTAACTCCAAAAAAACTTCCCTGGGCTTTTCCTCTTTTCCTCTAGTTTGAAGCAACTGTTCATATTTAACTTTCAGCTTTAATGCAGAACTGTAATAATTTGGTTAAGTTTACAAGTTGCCATCCTCCCTTCAGGTACTTTAGAGAGTCTCTTAGAGGTTTTCTGAAAGGCCTTTGGAGTCCAGGCAGGGACTGATGCTGCCCAAGGGGCTGTGCTGGGAACTGTGTGGACATCAGGGATTGCTATAAACCAGCTGAGAACCACACACAGCTTAGTGCTGCACATCCTTCCAGCTGAGAATTCAGAATGCAAAACCTCATTTTGGGCACCAAGTGGGGGAACATGATAAAAAGTTGCCCTAGATTTGTGAAAAGAAGAGCAATGTGAGCATCAGACAGAAGTGGATTACACTGACAATGTCTCAGATATCTCTGTGGCTGTGAAATCTGTGACCAAGGAACATGAATCTGTGACCAAGGGACATGAATCTGTGACCAAGGAACATGAAATCTGTGACCAAGGAACATGAAATCTGTGACCAGGGAACATGAAATCTGTGACCAAGGAACATGAAATCTGTGACCAAGGAATACGAGATCTGTGACCAAGGAACCCAAATCTGTGACCAGGGAACATGAAGGAACTTGCTTAAGGTCAGAGTAGGGCTTGGCTCTCCCCTGCACCATCTCTACACTTCACCACTCACCCAATACTTCCTAAATCTTATATGCCCAAGTTACCCACTTTTGCTTATTCAGTTGATCTAATAAAATCTGGATCCTTTTCAGTACTGATCGGTGTAAGTGTGGCTTAGTGGCAGAATCATTACTTTTTTAATCTTGGAACTGCCAGCCCTTACTAATCTGAACTGAAATTCAGTTTCTTCGATTAAGGCCTGCCATTACTAATTGTTTTTAAATGTTGCTTGGATGGTTCCAGTTCAATAAATTTAGTTCTTTGGCAATATCTTATAGTTCTACACTCAGTAATTCATTAAAACTTGATGTTCTGAGGCATGACCAAAGCAAGGAAAGGGAAGGTGATGGAAAATCCTGGAACAAAAGCTGGGATTTGGAAGATAACTTTCAGAAAATAATGGCTTCATGACTTCCTGTGCTGCACATGAGCTGCATCTTTATGTCCATTGATTCTTTGCATTAAAATGATGCATGTCGGGTGGCAAGCAGGGCTGAGCTTGCCTGCCAACCTCACATCTACTCATGCAGCTCTGGAGGAAAGGTCAGATAAGGATAATGTGTCAAAAGGGTGTAATTAAGATTCAGAAAGATTAATACCTGTGGTATTTAGTGAAATTGCCTTCTAGTGGAATGCTCATCTATTACTTTGATATTTAACATTTCTGCTGTTAAAATGTTAGTGCTTGTAAAAGTACGAAATTGGTGGCAGACATTTGGTTTATAAACTCTTTTATACCAAAAAGGAATCCCATAGGAGAAGCAATCATGTTGGGGTTTTTTTGGGAACTTCTCTGTGTAAGTCTTTCAGTATTTCCACAACAAATTTGTATTTGATAAGGTTATTTAAATGATGTCAATCAGTTTGGCAGGTGGTGCCAATTTGGGAGGGCAGAGGAGAGCACACCACTAACAGTATCTGAGATGTGTGAATGGTCTCCAGTGAAATGAAAATGATAGATCTGTAGGATGAAGAGGAATAAATGTATTTAATTCAACATTAAGAGAAAGATCTTTTTAACATGATTCAGCACATACTTAATGCATAATTGAAAGCAGATGAGCAGCCTCACTGGAGTTTGTGGTACGTAGGAGCTGCAGCTCCTCCAACTATTCCAGCTACCACACAAACACATAAAAGATGGCACACTTCCCAAAAAGTTCAGTTAAGGTGAGAAGAAAAGTGCAAACTGACAACTCAAAGCAGTTAAGGTTAAAATAGTAACTAGACAGGTATGAATATAATAAAGGCATAACATTTTCTTTTCTTTGCTCATTATGAACATCAAAAGGAGGTTTTTTCTTTTACACATTTCCTTTAAGTCTAAAATATATGCATTGTACATCGCTGAAAATGTTAGCAAAACAAATTGGAAAGCAAATGGGCACTATTTTCCTGAATTCTTGTCCATTTTTTTAATCTTTAGTTTCTAAAATAAATGGAAATGTTGCATTACAGAGAAATAGGTCCTGCAAGACATTTACATGAATCATCCTTCTACAGATGAAGCTGATCATTAAGTGAGTCACACGTTGAGAACTTTTGGATTTAATCAGTAAAACTTCTACATGACTTTACTACAAGTTCAACAAGTCATGGTTTAGAGTACTGGAAATACTGAAAATGCTGCATTGCTTGTTGTGACACAACATGTCCAGCCATTAAACTCAAAAATTCCCATTAGTATAAAAATAAGATTTAAATTGCATTCAAAGCAATGGAATTCAGAACTGTCACTGACATCACCACTAGAGTAAGTCATGTAAGAACTTACAAGATGACAGCCCAAAATTTCTGCAGTTCTGAGTAGAGTGCAATTACTTTGTCATATCACTACTTCATGCATTTAATTGTGGGAGCATTTTGTTTACAAAATTACAAATATGTTTAGTTAATGTAATGAACAGTGTGTGTCTACCTGTCTTGGCCTGGGCCTGCCTGTATTGCAGTTGAGCACAGAGAATATTCAGCTGTTTCAGGATATTTCTGTTTTAAAGGATTTTCTTTAAACATATTCCAAAGCTTTGGGAAGGTCTTTGTACTCAAATCATGTAGGAAAATAATTTATCTATTGGCAGAATTTTAATTCTTTTTTTATACTAAGAAGAATTGTTCAGCCTTCTAAAATTGAAATACAAATTTTAATTTCTCTTGTGGTTCTGAAAGCTGGATAGAACTATGATAATTACTTCACATAATCACATTATAAGCCACAACAATACATTTAGTAAGCAGCTGGGATGGATATAGGTTAGACAAGGTGCTGTAGGAATTCAGAAAACAGCATCTCTAGGACTTTTTAAATAAGTGCATTGTTTGTCTTACTGGAGGTTTCACTGTGTAAATCTGGTGGTTGAATATCATGTGATAAGTTCTTTTCCTGATCATTGAAACCAGATGTGAAATCAGGAACCAAAACAATTACTTTGATGTCTTGTAAGACTCTGACACAGCTAGTAACTTTGTATTCATACAAAAACCAAGGTTACCCCTGAGGCTACTTTGAGAAAAATGTGCTGTTTGTTCTCAGTTGTGTTTTAAAGACCCAGGACCCAGAAATGTGGTGTTCTTTGGGGTTCCATGTTTGTTATTTGGAGATTTTGAATATTGGGATACACAGACCTACTGACTCTACTAAAATGATTCACATAACAGTCTGTGGGATTGCACCTAAAGGATTTCACTGTTTTGTGCCATTGCTCTGGATGTTACATTCCAGGCTGCACTTTATTGCTCCACATTTTCAGATGGCTCTTGCTGTGATCTGCAAGTCTCCTGTACATGTTAGCAAGTGAGTTGTAAGCCAGGAACTGCACTCCATGTTACTGGTATGTGGCTGCACTTTGAAAAGGGGAATATATTTAGGTTTGCCTTCAGACCCACAGCTGCTGAGTCTTCCTGAGACCACAACTCAGTTGGCATGGCTCGTGTAAAGTTTCCTGTTCAGCATCACAATGTTGTTTGTAACTACCAGGCACTGCTTTGTTTAAAATGCATGGAAATTTCTTATTCACCTTTTATGGCTTACTGGAAGAAAGTAACAAAAAAAGAACAGGAATTAAGGATTTAGAGAAGAGTAAAAGGAAAGAGAGAGAGCAAGCTGAGAAAGGAGAGAGATGAAAATTTGTTTGGAGTAAGTACAGGTGTGCTGTTCAGGATTCTTTCAGCTGGGTGTAATGGAGTGCTGTGACCACAGAGGCTTCCATGGAGATCGTGGCTGAGTGGGGAGAAGTGGAAAAATATCGTGTGTGGGGTGGGATGGGGGATCAACTCCAACTGGAAAGGGCCAAGGCAATCATTAGAGCTCAAAGTAAATTACAACTCCTGGGTGCTGAAGATACAAGGAGGATTAAAGTTTTGCAGCCCTCCTTTATGCCATTTGCTTTGGTTCTTTTGGAATGGGGGAAGATAAAAGGGTGGGGCTATAGCCTGGAAGCTGCTCTGGACTCTGCATCATGCCCAGAGTGTAAAAGGCCAGACTTGTCTTTTTCTTTCTCCTGCTGGCCAGAAAGGAAATATTGGAGCTGGACCTTTCTGCCCTAGACAGAACACTCTGCTACTCTGGATCTGCAAAACACATGTAGTAAAGCAAATTATTTAAAACCTTGTTGAATTTTACTTTAATTTGTCAGCACCTGATGGCAAAAGATAAATGTTCAGTGTCATAAACAACTCATTTTTAATAATAAAGGAGACTGGACAAAACACAAAAGTTCAAAATTCATTCAGTCTTTACTCAAGCAGAATATCCAATGAAGAGGGGAGTTCAGTAAGGATTGAGAGAGCAGTAAAAATGTCTTTACTTTAGCAAGTTTGGTCTCTTTGAGAAGTAGATAAAATAGAAACTCAAACCGTGGTTTTAATTGCCTGTTATTTGCAGCACTAGAATAAATTCTGTAAGTACACCTGCTGGGATAATGGATTCTTTCACCCCTCCTTTTTATGCAGAAAAAAGAAATAGGAACACTAGCCCAGGCATTTTAGCCATTTAGAATCAGAGATGCTTTACCTGCACACACTCAGGTTTTCTATGAATGCAGCAACTACTCTTTGAATTATGTGGGTACTTGCTGGTTTCTCATTACTTCTGTTATCCACTTAATTAACTAGTTGTGTCTCTTAGCTCGTTATAAACTTTTTTTTTTTTTTTGTGGCAACAAAGGCAATTGCATTGAAGCCTTAAGAGGCAAGCAGAGGATTTTTGTCACTCATGAAGGGATGATTTGCCTTTGTAAACTGCAGGTATCAAAGCAGTTTTTCTCTTCTGTTTGGACACACCGCGTAGTAACAGGGGGATAAGAGGCAGCTGTGCTTCAGACCACATGAGGTAATTTGCAGACACATTTTAATTGCCTTTTAGAGAGCATGAAGGAGTTCCAAATAGTCTAATGAGTTCCAGCAAACACCTGTGAAATGCTTTTAGCCCACCATGTAAAACAGAAATTAAGGAAGAAATAAAGCACAAATCTAGCATGCATGTTCTAATGGAGGTTAGGGAGAAAAAATGGATTTCCTTAAGTATTCACCACATTATCTAAGACAGAAATAAAGAACACTACAAGCCGTTCTATATATTCATACAAAAAAAAAGCTAAAGAGACAAATTTCAGGAAATGGTCTTTGTAGCTCAGTTAATATTCAAGCCTTAGGAGCAGAGGCTTGAGGTTGGATTATAAATGGTTTCAATGCATAAGTCTATTTTTGAGCATTATGTTGTAACTCAGCAAAGCAATTATGGCCTGTCTTAACTTCACTTGTAAAGGACTGTACCCACTTAAATCAGAGGTGTTCTGGAGTGCTTTTGCTCCTTTGGGCCTTAAAAATAGCAGTGGAATCTCATTGCAAAGATCCTGCAAATGACTTAACATTAATTATATTTATGCCTATGTGATATTCTGTATACACATATTTTTGTTGGAAATGTGGGTTGAAAACCTCTGGTGATAGTGCATTCATTGTTTGTGTTCCATATTTTAACAGTTTAATGGAAATGGTACATGAAAATGTCAATGAAATTAATTCTTGAATTGAAGCCTTGAGTAACCCAAGTTATTCACTCCTGTTATGCTTCAGCTGTATGAAATACAATTTATCACCCCATCAAGAGTGCCATGAGATTTTGGATGTGTAAAAATGAGGGATTTTTCCAAGTAGATTTTTCGAAAAAACATTAAGAAATTTAGAAAATTATTCCAAACTCTATACAGTTGTAGGCCTTATAGAAGGGAGGGATCGTGGACATTGTTGTGTGGTGGCTCATCTTTCAAAATCTATTTGCAGAAGGAAATTTTCTGAGTTTTTTTTTTCTTTGGCATTTAAAAAATGCCTAACTGTAACTCCTTTTTGCCCCCAAGAAACCCAGCAAGTTAATGGAAGTTATGTAAGCTGTACATGAAACATACAGTAGCAGAATATCAATTTGACAAGAAAAAGTGAACGTTTAATGCCTGGCATTTGATCATTTGAACTTGCAAGACTGATTTTTGGCATGCAATAATGCTTTCTTAGGCCTCTTTGGAGATGTTACACTTCTCAAATGATGAGAACACTGAACATTTGGTTTTATAGAGAAAGGAAGGAAAGTTTGCTCTTTGAACAACATGAAAGAAATGAAAGTTCATCTCTAGAATAAGACATTGTGCTGTAAGGCTGCTGTATCATTGCTTCCTTAGCAATGAAAAATTCCATTAAAATAATCTCTATCACACATTTTGTTGTAACTTCTTCCTCAATGACAAGGACAAAACTCTTTAGGGTACATGAGTTGAAGGAGAAATTGTATATGTACAGTGCATGCTGTTGCTTAACTGAGGTACCAAACTGAGGGAGAAAGTGTGGAATATCCATTCCTCTCTTCTGGTTAATCCTTCAGGATTAAGGTCCTCTGTTTTTCACACAAAGTTTAGACATGAGTAGGAGATAAAATAATCCATTTTTCATTTCTAATGCAATAGAGGCAGACTTGAGGAAAAAAAAGTCCCTCTTAGGTACAAATGATACAATGCCTTTGATCTGGAATTTTTTATGGAATTGCATACGTTCTCTCCAGATGTCCAAGAGGGGTGCAGTAGATGGATTGGAGTGGTGTGAGTGCAGCCAGGCATTGGCAGCACAGAGCTGCCCCCCACAGCCTCAGGGTGACCCAGGCTCTTGGGATGGGTGACACAAGGGCTGAGTGAAGGACATTAAAACTGAGCAGGAGTCATCATTAAAGTTCCTGTAAAACAGCAGCGAGCTGCAGTGTCAGGAATAATCCATCATGAAACCAGAGAAACTGAAGGTGAGCCTCCACACCCCAGCTCTTGATGCTTCCAATAAAACTTGGGAAAGCCTCACAAAAGAAGTATTTCTTTCAGAAGTGAAATGGTATATCCTCTTTTGCATATAAAAAGGGCTCTAAATTTAAGAATGAGCAAGGCTTCTTATTTTTGTGGACAGAGAACAAGATTTATATTGACCAATGGAGATCATTAAAAGTATAGGAGCCCTGTGGTCATACAAAGGAATTGAAGAATAAGAAGTTTTTCAATTATACTGAAGTCAAAGAATCTTTAAGTTAATAAAATTATTTTTAAATGCTGTTTTTGAAAAAATTGAGTTTTATAATGAGTAACTTTTTTGTGACATTTTGAAAGGGAACAATAAATCTGCATAATCTAGATTCTATTTAATTTCAGTATTAAATATATTTTACTTTTAAAATTTTAATATATTTTGGGTTACTTGTTAATATAATTGTTTATTTAATCCTATGTGTCTTATTTTATAATACTTCCAAGTTATTCCTGCTCAGTATTTGAGTCCTTTGATAAAGTTGATTTAAACCTGATTTTCAATGATGTTTGCAAAAATACTGCTAATTACTTAGTCATAAAATCCACACTGAGCAGTATGGAAGTTACAAATAATAAAATAACAGGGTAATAAAGGTCTGTCCAAGAGCATTGCACATCATCTCAGTTAAGGCTTTGCAAGGTGCATACTTTAAAAACAATGAACTTCACTAGAAATAATAACAGCCAGGATTAATTAACATTTTCATGCTCATTCTATCCACATCCACCTCAGTTTCATTTTCCTTTCATTTTTCTCTACTTAGTGTGTTCTTTTTTTCCTCTCCTTTTCCTCTCTGTGCTTTGAACAGATTCTTGTGTATGAAGACTGTTCTCGCTGTTCTTGGTTAAAAATTGAGGAACTCTCATGAAAGATTCCTCTCTTTCATCCAAGCATTTCTTTTGTTTGCCCCCTCCTCCTTCTCTGGAATGTCTGAACATCTTTTGCCACCTTTCTCTAGATTTTGTAAAGCATCAGAGCACACTTTGCTCCAGCCACACCTCTTCATAGCTCCAAGAATTTTCATCCTTTTGCTCTTATGAACTTTTAAAAGGGCTAAACACTGCAAGACCATTAAAGAGCTGTAATTCCATTATTCAGAATTTCATTATACAAGCACTTGACATAGGCAGGTTTGGGAGTCAGTTAGAGTCTGCTTGTTTTTATTACTTAAATAAATACATATTTTTACTTCCTAGCATCTTTTAGAAACGAGTATTTTATCTCATCATCATGATAAACACACTGCAGTTTTACCAAGCACCATTGAGAAACCTCTGATAATGGCATTACGACTTAGGAGGATAGCCTGAGGAGTTCCCTGCAGCCCAGATGTGCTGGAATTCTAAGGAAAGCTTCACTTTGGTCTGTGTTTGCCAGCAAATCCTCCTTGTATATGGTGAATTTTCAGTTGTTTTCTTTAAGCTGTCCATGCTCAATGCTTGGGTAGTCCTAAAGAGATTTAAGAGCTTTTTAAACAGAAACTGTTGATATCTCCTAGTCATGCTTGTGAATAAAAATAGGAAAACTTATTTTGAAACTTAAGTTTTCCTTTAGTTTTTTTTTTCCTCTGAAATTACAGAAGAATCTCTGTCAAGATTAAAGTACTCTGTAACAGAAAAAGAGTCCTAATTTCAGAAGGAGGTTGTCAGTGCTGGCTCCCTGGAGCCTGTGGACTGTGAAATTCAGTCAGGACAAAAACTCTAAGCTGATACATATTTGATAAGTATTGCCCAGGCTGAGGAATTGCTGTCCTGTGCTGGGAGCCTGGTCCAGCAATTCCTGCTCTGGTCCTACAAGGGAGTAGATGTACCTGTTCTCCTGCTCAGGGCTCAGGGAAAGGAGAGATTATTTGGGAGAACACTTTTCTGTTAAAGTGAGAGCTGAAGAAAGAAAAACTCAGCATTCAGAAAGCCCAGTAAAACCTTAAGCAATCAAACTTAAGGAAAAGTAATCAAGGACCAAGAAAAAAGCTTCAAAATATTTTATACTTATTTGCCAAAATTCATAGCAGCAAAGGATTTGTAGCAGTAGGGTCTTCCAATATTTATGTCATTGTAGGGTGTAGAAAATGAACAAATAGATGAAAACATAATAAAAAGTAGTAGCCTGTTTTTAGTCTGTGAACTAATGTATAGAGTTGCTAGTGATGGCTGCACAAAGCCAGAGGTGGGAAGAGAGGTGTTAATACAGAAGTTTAGGTTGATCTGCACCCAGCATGCTCTATATCTCCATCCTTAAACAGGGTAGAAATACTTGGTGTGCAGCAGTGCATAATTACAAACTGTCCAGAAGTTTGTACATCTCCAAACAGGGTACAGGAAAATGATGTTAGAATCGAAATTATATCATTCTTCCCGAAATTTCTGATTGTGGTAAACTAAGAAAAATCTGTTACTTGTTGTGAAAATGCCTTGCTTTTCCATTTGCTTCTTTATTGTGCCCTTCCTACTATGGAGTTGCCCCAAAAGAGATATTAAAAGAATGTAGTAGGGAAGAGGAAAGGAAGGATTTGCCCTGCTTTGTTAAGGCATGTTCTCTCTTTGGATTCCCTCCGGCTAGAATGGATTATTCTTTCCAGGGTTAAAGCCTGGCATCAAAGAAGAGCCTGTGACCACAGTGAAGATAGGGGAGCTGAGTGAATTGAGTAAATGACTGCCCAGGGTGTCAGTAGAAATCTGACAGTTTGGCAAAGGCTTAGAGAGGGAGAAAGGCAGAAAATGAACAGAAGCCATCTGCTGCTCTTTGCTGTGGATGAAACAAACTGGTGTAAGTGATAACCATCCTTGCTGGCCTTTGCCTGCTCCTACCCTTTGTCTCCCTGATTTATATTTATATTTTTCGAGCAATTATCAAATAACATTTTCCCCTGAAGATTTGCATCACTGCAAACCCACCACAGGCTCCTGGGAGGAAACTCTCATGGATGCCAAGCCCCGACTGGGAGTTTTGTCACAGACACTGTGGGGAAGATCCTGTGGATGCCAAAACCCAGCCGAGCCACTGTCACTGCCATGCCTGGAAAGCAGACAGGTGTATTCCTGCCTCAGAGAGGGCTTGCATCACACAGACCTTTGCTGAGCACAGGACAGGGAGCCAAGTGTCAGAATCACTCTAAAATGGAACCAGGGAGAGAGGGGCAGATGAGAGAGAAGCTGCTGTTATCCAGCCAGTCATAATCAGGAAAAGGACATAAATATGAATTACTGTTCATCATCTTAAGTAAAGAGTTCAATCATCTGACTTTTAAAAAAAGGCATGTTTTTCTATTAGAATCCATTTCTATTACAAACACGCATAATGTTTATAACAAAAATTCAGGATGTGAACCTTCTGCCTCTACATTTTTTGTTAAAATATGCTGTCACTCAGAACAAAGTAAATATTATTAAATATTACTAAATGCTCTTAGTGAGAGCAGAGTAAACATAAGGCAAATGTTTAGAAATGTTTCATGTCTTTATCATGACTGCCTTTCACCTCTGCATGAAATGTTAAAAGTTATAGTACACCTCTAACACAAAGCAAGGTGAGTTTTATTTTAATCAAGGTAGAAAACTTGAGCTTTCTAAATTGCAGGGATAATGCTGTATAAAGTTTGTGAAAGTAGGTTGCTGTAGTATTTGAACTGTAGACAGACCTCTGCTGCTGAGCTTCCACCATCAGATGTTTGGAATGTATCATTAAGAACGTATGAATAATTAAGCCAAACCAAAATATCATCTTACACTGTCCTAAAGATGAGCCTCCTACTTGTATGGTCTTTATTTGTATAAAATTAGCTGTCCACATGTAGTCCTCTACCCACCATTGATTACCTAATTACACAATCACTCCATCAGTAAATCAGCACAACATCTGTGACCCTGGGTGTCACTGCAGGCCCCCTGTGATTCCCCAGGAGCTTTGCTGAGGCTGTTCTGCTGACATAATATATTCATTATCCATTAGGTCTGGCACCCGCTCTGCAGTGCTCAATTACAGCACAATCGAGCGCAGGGCCCGGTGTCAGCCCATGTAATGACTTTCTGATTATCTGTCTTTAAATGATGAATGAAATGAAAATGTACTATTCAAACCCAATGGAAGATTGCTAAAGATGCTAAATGAAAATTTTACATACGCGCTTTGTGGGAAGAGGGATGAGGTTAGAGGGCAAGGGCTTGCCTCACATTCAGAAATAAAAGGTAGAAATCATTTCTTAAGCCACCATAAAACCCTCTGGTGAAACAGTGCTGCCTTTAAAGGTGTGGTCTTGTGCCCAGGTATTTTCTGACCATCTCAGATGTTTTCAGTCTCACAAAAATTCATTGGAAGCATTTAAATGTCCATAATTTTTTTTCAATTTCATATTTTCCCTTTATGTTGGAGAGTCTTAATTGCTAGAGTTAACTCTGTGTGTAAGAACATTTCTTTAGACTGAAGTTCATTATAATAAAGACCTGTAATAAGGAGTCACTTGCAACTTATATTTTAATTTTATGAGTTATGGGAAGAAATTCTCTGCATTGTTACACTTTAAAATACATTTCTATGTAGAACTCAGAATTTTGTAGCTTATTCTTAAAGACATGTTTGGGAGCAACAAACCTGGCCTCCATTTTATCTTCAGATAACAAGATAAAAGATGTTCATTTATGATGAACACCTGTATTGCTGTGCTGTGCTGTCAAACCTGAGATAACAATAATGTAGATCACTGTCAGATGTGGTTTCTTACATAATGTCCTAAAATCCCAACTTCAAACAGCGTGCAACCAAGTCCCAAAGAGTGGGCTGTTATCTCATAAACACCACATAACAGTATGGGAAATAATATTTTAACTGAACAGTGTCCTTCTAAGTAAACTAGAACAAAATGAGAGGTATCAGTATATGGCAGGATTTAAATAGATGGGAGATTTGTAAGCAATCTGCTGTTCTAACAATTCTGAAGCAGATGTTCGATGGTACAGTTGTTTCTGTCTCTGTTTACATCTTCACTTATTTCGGTTATAATTGAAAATCACATGTTAAATATAATAAAGCCACATGTTGGAGTGCTCTTTGACTCTTACTTAAATTAGAGCATCCGATTTTACATCCTTCAGTTCAGTGCTTCACATTTTTGAGTGGTGTACAAGTTTGATGGGAAATGTAGCTCTGTTTTTTCAACCACAATGTGACCAGTGTTATTTTTTTTAAGGGTTCATTTTTTGCCAGAATACCATGGAACTTATTCAAGACTTTTCAAGTGCATCCAGATACCTTTATCAGCATCCTGCTTCCTCCATTCTAGTAGTACTTTTAATACACAATTATTTTCTCCTGACACACAGTGGACAAATTAATTTTGCTCCTTGTAAATCTTGTGTGCACATTCTAAATATACACTGAGTGAGCAATAAATACAGTTGCAATACACAAGTTTTTGCTGTACAAAAACAAAGGAAGGCAGTGGCAACCCTCTGGAATTGGTAACAATGTCCAGTTCAGTTATAAAACTTGTGCTGTAGAGCAGCTGAAATAAATTTGGGTTTAGAAATATTGTCCTGTTTGGAGAGCTTGAGGGAAAGAATCAAAAGAAATGGTGCGTAGCTCACTGGTTCTTCATGATTTTTGACAAATTTATGATTAAATTCCAGATGGAAATGAATTTGGGTTGAAAGTGGCATCACAAACTGAAAAACTACCCAAAGATTTCATTGCACTCAAATGTGTATTTGGGATTGAGTCACCCCATTCCAGAAGCAGAAGCATTGAAAAGATTTGTAGCCCCTTAAGAACTTAGAACCTTCTATTTTCCCCAGGCCCCAGGGTCTCATTTTGAGTAGATGTTCAATAATAAGGTTTTTAATAAAATACAGAGAAATATGCCAGGATAACATGAGGTAGAGAGATGGTGTCAACAAAAGCAGAGACATTCATCCCTTACAAATACATTAGTTTAATCTAAACCAAGGGACAGAATTGCTCTGGGCTGGTCTTGGGAATCCAGATGGATAATACAACTTCATGAAAGGAAATTGTGGAATCTATTAAATAGAAAGAGGAGACCTCCTGGTGAAATAACTTTAAGAAATACATTACTATTTTTCATCCTGTTCATACTATTTTAATCACCATCATAGGACCATCCTATGCCTCTCTTATTTTAGCTTTTAAGAAACCAAAGACTGATTTTTTTGGAAGCCAGTAAATTCTTTCAGTTGAATAACACTTTGTCAGATGGCAAAAGAATTGTCTTCATGGAAACTTTTATTTTGAATGTTAGAGATGTTTCCACCAAATTTATAGTACAGTCCTGTCCCTCATTAAAAAAAAATAAATTAAAACTCCCATGATTTAATATTTTGACTTGGTTGTAGAACCCAAAACGTATGAAAGGCTGAAAGTCTGACAAGTAATTCTTGTTTCCTTCATTTAATTTTCTCCACTCTTTCCTCATTGGATGTAATCCCCAGCAGCTCTGGAGATTTGTAGTATCAGGTAACAAAGCTGGGATAATGCAGCAGAGCTCAAACCCTGGGCTGCTCCTTAAAAAGAGGATAGAGATGACCTCTGGAAGAATAATGCAATTTAGTGCTGCTCCACTGGATTTACTCCTGTTTGTGCTTGTTAGCATTAGAAGGCAAAAAGCCAGACAGCAAGGAGAAAAAAAAAGTGTGAGGAAAGTCAAATAAAGGTAAATGCTCAAGAAGATTGTAGTAATTTTAAGACCTTCGTATTAGATTAGAAAATATGCAAGTTTACAAATTAATTGGTATAAATACACATACTGAAATAATTATGAATTGTAATTATATTGAAGGCTAATTACGGTATCTTTTTCTTCTGTAAATCAGGTGCTGATCTTCTGTAAATAATTCTGGAGATATCTCATGAACAACACATAGTTAGTATTTGTTAATATTTTAATGTTAGACAATTAGAATACAGGTCAGAATTTTGTCATTCTTACTAATTTTTTCCTCNCAGCAAAACTGATAGGAACCTAAAGAAAGATGGACAAAATGGCAAATAAATAATCAGAATTTTTAGGCTGTGATATTCTCCAAGAATTTTAAATCCAGTGAACAGATTAGGACATGTCCTGAGTTTAAGGTCAGTAACTGTGTGAATATGTATATATATATATATATATATATATATATATATAAAATCAGCTGATGCCCACCCTCTGGCAAGTGAGGCTGTGCAGACAGGGAGGCTGAGCAGCACAGCCTTCAAGGAGAGTCTGAAAAGCTGAAGACATCTGCTTTCCATGGTATCAACTACAGCTGCTCAAAGATGCTGGGTTCTGAAAAGAGTTTCCAGTCTCCCATGAGTAGCTGGAACATGTGTTGGTGCATTTCAGTGGTATTGGACATCATCTGCTAGCCCTATTATTCTGCTTGCTAGTGATAAAAAATATTTACACAAGTAAAAGCTACAACTGTAAGGCTTATCTCTGATATTTGATAGAATAGTGATCTACACATTCCTGATCTATGTGTGTGGGCACATTTGAGAAGCCCAGAAAATGCCTAGGTGCTTCCCAAAGGAGTTGTAAGCTTCTACTAAAATATGTACTGATAATTCTGGGAAACAAACAGGCTTTTAATTAAAAAACTTGCTTTGCTACCAACTGGAAATAGAGTTTCAAGTCTCTCAGCAAAAATAACGTTTAATTTCAAGCTTCTTATAGCATTAATCAGTAATTTAAATACTCAACAACTGGAGGGCCAATGGTTTTGCAAGCCATGTGGGGTTTGTGTGAGTGTCTGTTTGTTGTTAATAGCTGTTCTCAGCAATCAGCACATTTCAAAGCCAGGTTTAAAACACTGGGCAAGCGAGTCCAACCTTTCCTCTCATTTTCATATTTGATCACTGTTTCCCGGCAGATAAATGATGAAGACAAGAGGGCCAAATAAATTTTTCTGGTTTCAGTTATGATCTTTTGAAACAATGCCTTATGATTTGATAAACACACAAAGCACAACGCCTCAAGAGCTTAAGAAATAAAGCTGGGCTTCTGTTTTCAAAGTGGCAGACATTCCAGCCTCTCTCACTTGGTTGTCAGGTTTTGATTGACAGTGATTTTCTTACAGTTATCCCCTGCTTCAAAATACCATGGGAAGGATATTATGCATTCCCAACCTGTCAGCTTTGGCTGCCTTACAGAGTGTTCAATTATGCTCTAATCGAATAGCTGCCCAGTGTAGGCCACATAATGACTTCCTGATTATCTGACTTTAAATGATAAATGAAATGAAAGTGTAACATTCTTTTCAAACACAGGATAGTCACTGAGCCAAATGAAAACTTATTTNGTTAGCATTAGAAGGCAAAAAGCCAGACAGCAAGGAGAAAAAAAAAGTGTGAGGAAAGTCAAATAAAGGTAAATGCTCAAGAAGATTGTAGTAATTTTAAGACCTTCGTATTAGATTAGAAAATATGCAAGTTTACAAATTAATTGGTATAAATACACATACTGAAATAATTATGAATTGTAATTATATTGAAGGCTAATTACGGTATCTTTTTCTTCTGTAAATCAGGTGCTGATCTTCTGTAAATAATTCTGGAGATATCTCATGAACAACACATAGTTAGTATTTGTTAATATTTTAATGTTAGACAATTAGAATACAGGTCAGAATTTTGTCATTCTTACTAATTTTTTCCTCACTTTTTTCTTTTTTTTCTTTCTTTCCTCACACTGGAGCTTTTCCTCACTGGGACAAGGGGCTGTCCCAGGATGCCAGCCCCTCTGGTTGCTGTGCCAGTGTCCAGCCAGTGAGATGCTGGGTAGAGAAATTCCATGGAGTGAACTGAGGGAGTTTCACTACATGGAAATGTCACTGTCACCCCAAGGGCTGTGGAGTGATGGGGAGTGAGCAGAGTGCAGACTGAAGCAGGACTTTGGTGCCCTCCAGATCCTGACACTGCACCCACAGGGAGCTCAAGATGTTGCCTTTGCTCTAAAGGAAGCCATCCAATGCTTGGATTTATCCCAGCCTGGGATACAACTCCCCTTGGGCTTGGAACTACCTCAAGTGATTTACAGCTCGTGCTGAAAGGCTCCATTATATTCCCAGGCTTTGTTAGTGGTGGGCTGGATGATTTAGGATGGAGGCTATCAGAGGTTATTGTGTTGTCTGGATAACGTGAGGAGATTTCTGCTTCTGTTTGCCACTCATGTAGTTTTCTCAACCTTTTATCTGCAGGGCATATAGACTGAGCTTTCAGGAAAGAAAGAAAAAGGAAATCCATGGTGGCAACCTGGTGGAAATGAGAGTAGTCTTTCAGTGGCCAGTTGTTATTTGCCTCCATTTTGTTTAATCAGGCACATGTAGAAATATACTGCAGGTGTGTGTATATGTATATATATATATATATATATATATATATATAAAATCAGCTGATGCCCACCCTCTGGCAAGTGAGGCTGTGCAGACAGGGAGGCTGAGCAGCACAGCCTTCAAGGAGAGTCTGAAAAGCTGAAGACATCTGCTTTCCATGGTATCAACTACAGCTGCTCAAAGATGCTGGGTTCTGAAAAGAGTTTCCAGTCTCCCATGAGTAGCTGGAACATGTGTTGGTGCATTTCAGTGGTATTGGACATCATCTGCTAGCCCTATTATTCTGCTTGCTAGTGATAAAAAATATTTACACAAGTAAAAGCTACAACTGTAAGGCTTATCTCTGATATTTGATAGAATAGTGATCTACACATTCCTGATCTATGTGTGTGGGCACATTTGAGAAGCCCAGAAAATGCCTAGGTGCTTCCCAAAGGAGTTGTAAGCTTCTACTAAAATATGTACTGATAATTCTGGGAAACAAACAGGCTTTTAATTAAAAAACTTGCTTTGCTACCAACTGGAAATAGAGTTTCAAGTCTCTCAGCAAAAATAACGTTTAATTTCAAGCTTCTTATAGCATTAATCAGTAATTTAAATACTCAACAACTGGAGGGCCAATGGTTTTGCAAGCCATGTGGGGTTTGTGTGAGTGTCTGTTTGTTGTTAATAGCTGTTCTCAGCAATCAGCACATTTCAAAGCCAGGTTTAAAACACTGGGCAAGCGAGTCCAACCTTTCCTCTCATTTTCATATTTGATCACTGTTTCCCGGCAGATAAATGATGAAGACAAGAGGGCCAAATAAATTTTTCTGGTTTCAGTTATGATCTTTTGAAACAATGCCTTATGATTTGATAAACACACAAAGCACAACGCCTCAAGAGCTTAAGAAATAAAGCTGGGCTTCTGTTTTCAAAGTGGCAGACATTCCAGCCTCTCTCACTTGGTTGTCAGGTTTTGATTGACAGTGATTTTCTTACAGTTATCCCCTGCTTCAAAATACCATGGGAAGGATATTATGCATTCCCAACCTGTCAGCTTTGGCTGCCTTACAGAGTGTTCAATTATGCTCTAATCGAATAGCTGCCCAGTGTAGGCCACATAATGACTTCCTGATTATCTGACTTTAAATGATAAATGAAATGAAAGTGTAACATTCTTTTCAAACACAGGATAGTCACTGAGCCAAATGAAAACTTATTTTGTGCACTTTTGTCTGAAAAAAAATTATTTTATTGTAATTCCATTCAACAGTTGTTCTGTTGCTTGTTTGGCTTTAATTAAGATAAACAGGGAAGGAGTTTTCTAGGAAAATGCTGGTCTTTTTGTTTTCAAACAGATGCTGAAGGTGCTAAATGCTGTTTAGATTGTTCTCCTTCCTCTCTTTACATTGACTTATTATAAAGAGCAAGGTCAGATTGATATGATCAGTTCCTATTTGGAATATTTCAATACTTGCTGGCACTGCAACAAGTCTGTTTTGACTAATGTTGTACAGACAACATTAAGGTCTGCATAAATTATTTAGTGGCAATAGTGCTAGATGTTTTTCATTTCCAGTCTGTGGTATTAGTACCAAGCAACCAACGCAGCATTTGAAATCAAATAAACCTCTACCACCTCAGTGGGATAGCACACATTTATCATGCTGAAGTCAAAGGCTCGTCAGGGAGGTTCCTCAGCCTCTTTAGCCAACAGCCCATGATGGGCAGCTTTCTGAAACACCTCAGTTTAGTTTTAACTATGATTGATTGTGCCAAAGTCATTTGTGAAAAGTTGCACTGATACAAAGACTTAATATAAAGCAGCCTCTGATTTTTTAACCCAGTCTGATACTTGGGGCTTCTGCAGCAGCAGGAATATCATGAGATGTAAGAGATAGAAAGAATACTTGTGTGAAGTTGAGCTGATTTTGAACTTTGTTAGTTGGTAAAGACTGGCAGCCCAGGCCCAGGTCCTCACTGAAAGATGCATGCTGACCCCATTTGGAGCAATCCATCCCTAAGACCAGCTTCTGAATTTGCATTCTTTCTGATTTTCAGCCTAATATGAAGATGCAATAACCATGTAAAATTCTCCAACTTGGCTGCAGCAGACTTGCTTTTTCAGTATAATAATTTTACCATCATTGCTCTTATTACAGCTGAGCTGGCTGCAGCTAATGAATGGCTGCTGTGAGCGTTATTTCCTCAGTAGAGCTGAAGCGAGGTGAAGGATATTTCTGGGTTTTGATCAGGTAAGGTACTATTTATGCACAGAACAAACAAAATTTAATTAACTAAAGTGTCTCTTTTCTTTTTATTTTCCCCTAATTTATCTTTTGTGGTTTTTCTACATTAATTGTTGTTATGCCAAACTGAGGTAATTACAGTGTGTGTCTATCCTGCTGCAGTGACAATTCTCAGTTACAGTGCAGGCAGACGAGTTCACTGTTCCTAACCCTTGTACTTCATCTGAGTATTTGCCCTGGTTGTTTGGGTTGTTGTTGTTGTTGTTGTTTTTTGTCCTTTTCTACACTTTTGTGTGTAGCTGCTGTGTTCATATTAGCAGTGCTTGAGCACAGGGATGTCTGTATGTCACACTCATACAGGCACGCTTTCTCTTGCTCTCTGGAGTTCAGTAAAGTAGAAGGAAATATATGTAGTCTAAAAGTTATTTTGAAAAACTAAATAATGTGAAATTAAGAAAAGAGGAAGCTAATTCACTTGTTTCTTAGTTCATCTCTTGTAAACAATTAGAGCAAATAAGATTATAAATGCAACTCTGAAAATTTTGGTTATTAAACAGATGAGGAGAATAGGAAATTGATAAAAAAATGCATTCTGTCTCTCTTCCAAAGTTGTTGTGGGATGAATGTGCCAACATATTTGCCAAGCTTTATGAAGTGTACTATTCTCTCTTTTGCTTTCTTTCCTCCCCATGTTTAGCCATGTAGCTTGAAGTACAGGTATTGCTGGTTATCTCTTAAAAATTCAGTTAAATTAAATCATTTTGTTCTGAACTCAGGCAACATGATATGAGTTGTTGTAAAAAAATATCCAGAACTGGAGCTAAAGGAGAACATAAAATAGAAAGAAGGATAAAAGGTGGCAGCAGAAACACTCATAACAGTTTCTCTTCCCCAGTTCTGCAGTATGAAAATCTCAGATAGTCCAGTGTGGTCTTATTATCCATCTTAAGTGTGTAACACTTTTTTGGGCCCTAGAAAGGTTAAGTGAAGATGGCATGCAAACAGCTCATCAAGACCAGTATGAACACAAAAACAGACAATTTTTTCTGAACCTGTAATCGATTAGTGTGTGCTCTGATGATGATAATCAGGTAGACAACCTAAGATAAATTTTTCATGTTTGAAGTTTGATTGCACAAGAAGCATATTAGTGCAGACAGGACAGAATGGAAACATCTGTAAAGGGAAAGATGACCTGTTATTAATTCCCCAGAACGAAGGCGTGCTCCTCCTTGGTTATCAACAGTGAGAGATCAGAGATGATGGCTCTTTTAGAGGAGAGTTGCCCTTTTATTAACTCTCTGAATTCAGATGAGTTAAATTAAATATATAACTTAGGGTTGTGTCTGTGTGGAGGACTGGGGAATATTGCTGGGGTAGGTGGTGTGATGACTGATAGAGCTGTGGTGGCAAGGTGTGCATTTCTAATTGTATCGAGATTGTTTCCTGTCAGATTCAATTACTCCATGGAAAATTCAGGCACGAGCAGGAGTCCTGTAAGCTCACATCAGCACTCCTTGAAGGCTCTGTACTGACCTGCAGCAGTTTTCCCAGCAATGAGCAGTTGTTTAATTTTTCATGTTTGGTTCCACACCCCCCCCCTTTTCCCTTTTCTAATATTGGTTACTCTGTAGCAACAGGACATTTTTGATTAGTGATTATGTGGCTGGTCCACCAAGTCCTGGGCATTCAGAGGCAGGTTCTGGATGCCCATTGGAAATCCAATAAGCAGGAGGCTCAGGAGGCAGTGCAGCATATGGAATAGTGAGAGGGTTTTGAGGAATTTATTCTTATGAAAGGAAAAAAAAACCCATGGGTGTCCCTGTGTCTTGATGTAAGTGGTATACACAAGTTTGGTTGTTTTTAAAAAGAAACCCAGCATGTTTCCTCTCCAAGGCCCCTCTGGCATGTGGGGCAGTGTTGGGGTGGTATCCCCAGCACCTCCTCCTGTGTTCACTGGAAAGGACACCCCAGTATGGGGACATTCCTCATGTTGTCACTCTGGGGTACAGAATGGCTGGATGGCTGTCAGGGCAGCAGCAACAAACACGAAATGTGAGTGCAGTAAAACTGTCCCTGAGCTCTGGGGTGTGTCCTTGAGGACCATGAGGTTGCACTGTGAGTTTGAAGCTCCTCAGCTGGACCCAGAGCTTGGGGCACAGGGCTGCCCCCAGCACAGCAGCCTGCCCAGGATGAGCAGCTGGCAGAGGATTTGCTGTACACAGGCAAGTGTTAAAATGACCTTGCACTGGAGTAGTGTTTAAAATCTGCTCTTTCATGTTAAATAAATGGGAGGGGGGAAAGGATGGGTCAGATGCTGTACAATGACAATTAGGATAATGGGTAACCTGTCATGCAAATGAGTCTAAAAGGCCTTTAATCATTGGGCCCGCAGGAGAAAGGATCTGAATTTATAACTACTTGTTATAAATGCATTAAGAATAAATACTGGGAAAGGGAAAAGGACTATTTAACCTGAAGGAAAATGTGAATAAAAAACCTGGAAGGTACCATCTGGCCATGATCAAAGTGGATCTGTCCAGCTTACCAGGGATTGAGATTCACCTTTGAAAAGTTCCATGGGGTCAGCAGAGCTGAGTTATTTCAAGGCAGAGTGATGGCAGTTGGCAAAGACTGTCAGAATGGGGGTAATTGCAATAGCAAAGGATTGTCCAGTTACCCAGAATCTCTTCCAGACTGTTTCATCTTTTCCCTTATAAAGAATGCCTCTAAGTCACGACATTCTACCTCCTTTCACAAAACAGAAGTGTAGCCTTGCAGAATTAAATGTGGTGGGAGAGTAGAGGGTGGCACCTTTGGGAACAGAGAGGGGCTATAAATAATCATTACTGCCTTGTGAAGCTCAAAGGACTTAAGAAAGAAGAGGAAGCTGAAACATTTACTTTCTTTTCTCCAGCCCTGTCAATGTTGACATTTGACATAAGGTAAGGGAAGAGCTGTGAGCAAAACATAATGATTATAAGCAGCAGCAAAATATATTTCATTGCACAACAGTGTTGACTGTGGATTTTCTCTTCATGTGCTAGTGGTACCCTAACTACTGAGAATCAGTAGGACAGACACTGGACACTGTTTTTTAAAGAAGGAAGTATGGCTTAATGAAGTTTTGTATTTGATTATTGTAGAAACTTTGTCTGAAGCCAGTACCAGTCAGCACTGCATTTACCTTGTAGTAAACACTGTTAGACACCTTGCCACCTTTGCACACTGACACACCACTTAGCTGTACTCAAGTCTGGTTCTGCTCTCTATAGAGAGTATCTGTCAGATCAAATCAAATTATTTTTCTTTTTTCTGACGGTCATTTGAAAAATGTGTGTTCAAGAATACATTTTTGGTCAGAATGCTGTACATAATAATTATACTTGGAAGCAGTTTGTCCAGGAAGACACACGAGCTGTGAAGCAATTGCATCAGCAGTTGATATTCTTTTAATGTGCTTCAAATCATCCATGAAAAATGCTCCACTTAAAAGTCAAAGAGAAGATATGGCTATTCTTATGTGGGATATGAAAGTATCTGAGTAATGCAGAGTTAGTACTGACTTTTTTTAAAAAAATTCTGAAATTTTCAACAATGTGTGCTTCTGTATCCTGTCTGACTTAGCAAAGTTTGAGGACCCTGACTATTTCATTACAAACTTCCATTTTGATTATTGGGAATGAAAACCAATTAAATGCAGCTTGGCTATAGATATTGAAGACTTTCTGGGCAACCAAAAGTAAATCTTCCAAAGCTAAATATATTTAGTTTACCTTAAAGACATTTCTTCAGAGAATGAGGTGTTATCTTGCAGTCCTTTATAATATATTTACTGAGAAAAAGCCAGGCTATTCAAACACACAGAAAAGAACCCTAAAAGTCACTGTAGTTTCTGAATTTCAAATTAGGAAGAAGGGAAGAGTTAAGTCAACAGAGCCATTTGGTGTTTGTTTTCTTAAGAAAATGGCAGCAGTGTACAGGTAGATTGTACCAAGGGAGTCTGAGCTCTGTGCTGTTTGTCTGCAGGTTTCAGAACAGGATATGTGATTTAACACTGAAATATTTTCATACCTGCTCCTTCCAAGCCTCCCGCCCCCACCCCCTCCCCTTTTCTGGATGTACGTGATAAATGACAGATTCTCTCTGATGATATTCCTGTGGTGCTCCAAAATAATTCTGCAGACATGGTAAAAGCTTTTAGAGACTGTAAAACTGATTATCTCTTCTGTAGCTCTTTTCATCTTCAAAGCACTTACCAACATTAACTAATTAATCCTCACAGCATCCCTCTGAATTAGATATCATTGCCATTATACAGATGGAGGAATTGAAGCAAACACTTTGTGAGTAGCTCCTGAGCACCAAGGCAGTCGGTGACAGAGATGGAATCAGAATGCACAGACCTGGATGTCCAGGTTCTGTGGCTGAACTGCCCCACCATTCCTCTCTTGAGAAATGTGCCTACAGGTATTGGTTGTATGGTTTCTGTTAGTGAAACCCTGTTAGAATGGCTTTGATGGGAAATTTATTTATAGTCAGACAGACTATTATCCTGTTAAAACCCTCTTTTGCAATGTTTCCTGACTGGTCCAAGTTTGTTGAAAGATAAATCTCTCCTGTAGGATCACTGTCTGCTGACTGCAAACTTCAAAATTAAAGAGCAAGCAATTGTGGTGTTTAGGCAGGAAGTAGAAATTGGAAAACAAGCCTCATTTCTCTAGTCTAAATACAGTGGCTTGTTATCAAACCACTTAGAGCCATACAATTGAACTTAAAAACATGGAAATTTACCATGGTGCTATAATGAAATAATCTACACGCTATAAGGCTGAAGTATAGAAAGTCCAGAGGACAGACAGAACTTTCAGGTGTGGTTGAGAATTCTCCCATCTCCTTCAGGGCTGTGTTTTTTAACCATCTCAGAGGCTGTGAGCACTTGGCTGCATCTCTTTGTCTGTGGCAGTCCTTTCAGTTTGAGGGGCTGTTTGCCAGAGCAGCTCCTTAGGTGTAGGGCAAGCACAGGGCTTGGTGAGCAGATGTTGGAATTGCTGGTGCTGTGGCTCCAGCTCCCTCTGGTCCCACTGCTGGGGCTGTAGCTGCTCCTCAGGAGGGTGAGGGGATCTCTGCTCCTGGGGGAGCAAAGAGATGCTCGGAGCAGGCCGGGCTGGGGGCTCAGGTGCTGTCAGTAAATACTGCTCAAAGTTCAGCAGACATGCTCCTAAATTAATATTTAACCAGATTACTACATTTTGTCTGCTTCATTAATTTTTTATTAATTTATGAAAATGCTGTTGATGGAAGTAATATTGACAGGGTGTGTTTTTTGTTTTGGATGCTGGGGTTTTTTTTAATATCTTCTGGTAAATGGAAACTTATCTTCCTTGTGAACACAAACCATCCAACAAGCCATATAGGGCAGATGCTCTAATAAGACAACAATTATTAGAGCTTGATGCATTAATATTTTATGTTGTTCATAACTCAGCTTTAAGAGATTAATAATGGAGATGTGAGGGGAATGCTGTCTTAAGTGTTTATGATTATGTTAATATTAAGATATAGTGTAGGAGAGGAAATTGCTTTCAGGTAGTTACTTTTATTGTTTGTAGAGAGAGTATTGTGAAGGAAATGTTCTTTCTATCTTCTTCCAATAACTCTTAAGCAGTTCTGCTGGACTGAAGTTGCAGGAGCAACTCTATGAGAACCTCTTATAACTTAACTTTCTTAAAAAATAGCTCTAAAGTTGCCAGAGCTGAAACTCTTTACCCACAAATTAATGGGGAGTAAGATTTCCAGAACCTGAATTAATTTTGGAAATTTCACAGTTTTTCCTTCTATGTCTGAAACGAATCCTAATGGCTCAGAACTCTGTTATGATCTGACCTGTGCATTTGCATTTGGCCCATGCACTCAGATTGGCAAAGCCACTTATAGAGAAGCAGCTGTCCTTTCAAAAGGCAGACAAGAATGTTTGGAAAGTTTGGAGGTAGTATTTAATCACAAGGATAGGGTGAACCAATGTAGTAAGGAAAAGGAAAAAAACAAAAGAGATTAAAGGAATTTGTAAAGCTGTTTAGTTGTGTGCATAAAAAATAATATTCTGAATGTATTTTTTCTGAGCGCTTTCCAATCTTAAGCAATTGCTGAGTATTCTTCTTTCTTCAATGAGTCTCTGAAACAAAAGTGCCTTTTGCAGGAGATGAGAATTCTTCACTGTGTTTTAGAAAACAACACGCTTCAAAGTGGTGATGTGGCATTTTGTGGCTGTAGGTAGAATGAAAATGTGGAATTCACACCTTTGTGGACCAATTCTGTCACAGAGTAAATGTAGCTGTGTGGTCTTCACCTGGCTCCATTCTTCTGAATTTTTGCTCTCTGCCCCTTCTCTTCACATCTTTATCATATTTTCTGATCAGAACCCAAACCCTGTAACAGCTGAGTCGAGCTTAGGAGATGCTGAAGTGAGACAGAAGTTCAGCAACACAAGTTCACTCACACAGAATTGCTCCTGCTCCCAGCACAGCACAAAGTTCTTTGTGTGTCCCTGCTGCTCTCGAGTGCCTGCACAGGGACTGTCACTGCTTCCACCCAACGTGTGACACACACAGCTCTTTATCACAGCCCAGCAGGCAGGGTGCAGGTATTTCCAAACAGCACTACTGTACCCTTATCTCAATAGCACTAATATTATTATCCCCTGCCAAAACAGACATGATATATTGAAGTATCTGTAACCATTACAGGATCTCTGCATATTCCTTGAATTTAGCCTGCAGCAAGTCTGTCATCCATGGTGATCCTGATGTTGCAAGAAGCAGCTTAAAAATATCATCAGGGCATTGGGACTGGCTTAAAAGCAGTGTAGGCACTGCTGACCTGTGAATTGAGACATGTCCATTAAAATAGGCTGATTGCTTTACCTCCTTCCCTACTGCTTCTTTGTGTGCTGGTAGTAGTCTCCTGTCCTGTTTGCAGCCCTCTGTCAGAGGTGGGGTTCAGATCATAGCAACAAAACAGCCGGAATCCTTGCTAGGTTATCTAATTTTTAACAATAGTTAAGAAAATAAGTTCCAATCCACCAAATTCTGTTTAAGTTTTGTGAAAACTTTATTTATTTTTGCTGGCTGGGTTAAACCTAACACCACAGTGCAGGAAAAGGACAAGTCCAAGACTGAAAATCTTTTTATATTTTATTATCTACAATATTTGTGTACAGCAGTGCTCAATTACACCACAACAGTGCAGAGATCCAATCTTCACAATGTAATGACTTCCTGATGATCTGTCTTTAAATGATAAATGAAAAGAATATGCTGCCTTCTAGCTGCATATACAACAAAGTTTATTGCCACCCGAAATTGCTTTTTATTCCTTCTGTGGGTGGGGAGGCATAGAAGGAAGGTTGAAACTGAACTTTTTCCTAACCTGTCCTCAGGTTATATCATTGGGATGTATTTCCAGTGTTGTTCAATCTCCCTGAAATACATCTCCCTGAAATTCAAAGGGGAAAAGTGGCTGTATGGGGTTAATCTTGGGATTTGACAAAAGAGTTCAGATCAAATCAAACCCCTTGGCTATTGGTGAGCCACAGGTTCTCCTTGATCATGTAAGTCCTTCCATCACCCACTCCAGCACAGCACTTCTGAAATGCAGAAATCTGTCACTTCTGAGATAAAGCCACTAATCCACCTCTCTCCTTGACACATTCTCTGTTCAGTGGGCAGATTTCTTATATGGATATTTTCTGTCACTTTTGCCAGTACTACCTCTGTGTCATAAGCTGATGGCTTTAACCAGTGATTTTCTGTTTTTCAGACTCGACGCAGAAATCCAAACACCTCTCTGTGAAGTGTTTTCAGAGTTTATCCCCTGCTGAAAGTCTCCTCAAGGTAATGGTGGTGAATGACAGCAGGCATATTGTAAACTAAATTTTTGAAAAATGTTCCTTGCTCATCCAAAGAGCTTGTGAGTTCTGTAGTCTGCGTTTTTCCTCTCAGCACCAGCAGCAGTCTTGCTGCTTAAATATCCATCATTGTCCTTGTTCTGATTATTTTGGGTTAATTTTTATAATCATGCTTTCATTTCCCATGCTGTTGTGCAAATTTTGCAGTTTCATGTCTCTGTGCTATCTTTTCTTCTTTTGCAGTCACCCTATCTCTAATATCCTGCTTGAATTTTTCTCTGTTCTCTCTGAGAAGTCAACTGGATTATTACCTTTAACTGCTCTTAATTTTTTGCCACATCTGCTCAAGTATTTAGTGTTTCTCTTAAAAATACATTTGATGTTCATTGTCATGAGCTTGTGCACTTTATTTCTGAAATAGGTCTCAATCTAGTTCCAATGGGTTTTTTATATAAACTCATTGTGTGGATTTCAAAAGGATTTCCAGTGTAATGGTTCCTTTTGGGTTCCTTCTGGGTTCTTTAGTGGAAGGTTTGTATGTTCAGATCTTTAAGACTGTGTGTCTATATACATGGAATGCATTTGAATACCCACTTCTATGTGCATATATAAAAATACATAGAAAAATATGTATACATACTTATATATATGCACCTGCAACTTTCACTCCTACAGTGAGAACAAACCATATATATGTGCCTGTATCAGTGAGTGAGAGTCTCTTTTGAGAAGAGAGGACATTGTGATGACTGTAAGGTTCCTTATAATCTATTGATCTGCTTCCTGAGCTGTGGTGATAGTTCTGTGCTCTGCAGAATGAACAATATCCGTCGTATTATGGGCTGCAGTCGTGGAGCTTTGATATTCCTACTGACACTTGCAGCAGTCTGCTTCCCTCCTCTTGGGCTTCTTTCATCAGAAAGTCCTATTATTTGGGAAAATAAAAATGCATATGTTATTCCCAGAGCTTTGGCTGTCTGGTGAAAATTCAAGAGCTGGGATGTAATCAGGAGCCTTTTCAGGGGCTTGCATTGATTGCTGTTACTGTCTTGCTTAGGTTTGGGAGCAGCAAGGTGGTCAGTTGCTCACCCTGGCTCACTGGTTTGCAGTCTGCTGTTGTAAGGAATGACTGAGGAGGGGTTTCTCTCTTCCTGTGGCTGCCCTAGCCCTTTTTAATTATTTATTTCTCTAGGTGTTTAGAGGCCTGTTTTACAATATGGCTCTTTTTCACAGCAGAAAGATCCTGTCAGCAGAAGATTATGGCACATATAAACTGGTGACACAAGGGGTTGTGCCCGTCTGCAGCTTCCCTTTCCACTTGCAAGTCAGAGATGTACTGAAAGACCTATTTCTGAATTTTGAGAGTCAGTACAGCAACAGTCAAGGATGCTCCTTCCATGATTTCATTGTTAGGATAGTTAAAGATGATCACAGGGTTGTTTGTACATACAGGTTACACAGAACTGCCAGATGAAAAATCTGCAGCACATATGTGGCACAGCCAGGCAAAATGTTGTGTTAGAAGACTGAAAAATTTAGACTGGTTATTCTGGGAAAGTAGTAGTCAAATTAGAGAAAATTCACCTACTTGTCAGGGGGAAGATATGGTCAGAAACCTAGAGAAACATAAGAGTAACACAGATTGACAATGGGAATTCCTAATCCCTTTCACCTGACACATTTCATTTGGCCATTGTCGCCTTGCCCCGATGGCTGCCAGCCTCAGGTCCCAAAGGCTCTGCAATTTGTGATGCTAATGCACCACAACCTGTAAGCAAGTTGTTGGATCTGATCTCTCACTTTCTTCCCTGAAAGGTCATCAGGCTCTAAGCAGGTCTTAAATATTCAAGTGCACTTTTCAGCTATGATCTCAGGTTTTGTGCGTGAGTTAATTATTCAGCACTGCTAGGAAGGGGAGAAAGACAATTTGGGAAATTGATGTTTGTGTCATAGGTCATCAATTGAATTAATTACATTTATTCCTTCAGATCCCTAAATGATTTGGTCAGATTGCTCTAGAGGACAAAAATTTGGAATAAAGAGTTCTACTAGTAGTTTTTTAATAATAAATGTATCAAAAGGAAGAGAATCCAATCCAGATGTGCCCTAAACAACTGGGTTAGAATATACAGTAGCAATTCACAGGGGATATTTTTACACACTGTGTATCAATGGGGTGTATTAATCCAGTTTCTCATGAGATGGTAATTACACTTAATGAAAATCTAACATAAATTTCAGCAATTCAAAGCCACATTCTCTGTGGGGTTTTTGTTGAGATTCAGTTAATAGGAGAGCTCATGGGTTTTGCAAACTTGTTACTTCATACTTCACTTCTGCTTGGGAGTTCTTTCTCTGCATCTTGAGTACCACTAAATGTGATCAGTTCAATTTGGAACTGATGCTTTAGTTTCAGTCCCAGAGTTATTTGGGTTGTTTAGGTCCATAAACAACCCTGGAAGTCAGTTGAGGAAGGGATACTGGGTATCCAGTTTCCTTTGTCTCCAAAAGTTTCCACTGCTTCTGTCTTGCTTTGCTGCCTCATATAATGCAAAAAGAACTTTTCCAAAAGTGCATATTTGTGGAACTGCTTTAGAAACTCAAAGTACATTGTTTCAGAAACTGTGGTAAAACAGCAGAAAATAATTTAAATACAAATGCAAATATTGAAGTTGGTACCTAGAGGGATTAGAAACCAGGATTTTGCCAATCAAGAATAAAAACCAAAGCTCCTGTAATTGCTGGTGTCCTGTGAAAAGACTTGATGGAAAGGATAAAGAATTGCTCAAGTAATTCAGGCTTCTCAGTGGTAATTGATATTTACTTACCAGTGGTGTTGGGGCTGTTTTTCTCATTTTGTGGTGGCGTTTGCTTTTCTGGTTTTGTTATTTTCAGATACATCAAATAGACTGTTTTATTGTGATCTTCATCTAACAGTGCTTAGTGGTGTAGATTCTATGATAAATCATTTGTGGGGTTTTTTTTCCTCCTCAGAGCTTTTTTCCTGTCTATAAGTCTTTCAGAAAATATCTTATTTCAGTTTAGTTCCTGCAAGTGTACTACCACTGTAGCACTTTCAAGAAATTTTGATGAGGTTACTTCACAGCCAGCTACAACTATTTATAAGCTTGAGACTGTCTTTGATCCTAAATCAGCTTTCAATTACCATTTTTTACTGTGGGAAAAAAACCCGAAGATTTTATCATATTCAGGATACAGCAAACTTGGGAGGATGGAGATATTTTAAGGCTTGTGGTACTAATTATAGCTAACTTATTACCATACATTATTGCTGGCATTCTACAATACTTGTTTATATAGAACTTGTCTGGCCATTTAGCATTTTCCAGCATTGGTTCTTTCTTTAGTAATATATGACTTGCTCGATTACTTGAGCTGTGCTTTTTAATTATTGCTAAGATTTGGCTATTGAATGCTGTCAGATTTTCCTTTCTGTAAATGTTAATTGATGAGGTAAGGCAGTAATAGTTTTGGGGTTTTTTATTTAGCGCTCTGGTGTTCCTCTTGCTCACTGAGTAAACAACAAAATATCCAACTTGATATTTTAATTTCCCCTATTTTAACCTTTTCATCAGTGCAGGGAAATTAATTGAAATAGTTGTTCTTCTCTCCAGTATTACATCCTGTATTTTAATGCCAAATACATCCTTGTGCCAATGTCTTTAGCAAAACAGAAAAGGGGGCTGTTCTTGTAGCAGAATACTGAGCACTGATATTATTTTTTGCCATTAAGCCAATGGACATCTTAAAAAAAGAAAATGTTGTTGAGGAATAGAATCTCTGTGACTTCAGTACCAAAGCCTGCAATGATTATCACAGCAAGTACTCCATCATGGGACAACATTCTCACACTGGAGTCTCCAGACTCTTCACTTTTCTTCCTGTAGTTTTCTTGTGCAATAGTGAGGTATCTTTTTCACTTCAGTAGAATGGGAACTTTGTGATCAAAGGTTGCATTCATTTAATATTAGTCTCTGTTTTAAGTATAAAGGGAAAAGACCTGAAGTAGAATATGAAAGTACAGTAATGGTACTGTAATCTCTCAAGGTGTTAATCAGAAAGTGCCAGCAGAAATCTTGAAAGAGCAAAATGCAAATAAAGAAAATAAAGAGAGAGAGTTGTGTAAAAGTACTAGAGGATTGTGGGATATTTTATGTTCCTATTTTAAGTTCAGGGTAGATTTTGGGGAAAGGTTTTAGAGCAACATTGCTTTGCCAGTAATGTTGGATCAGTAACTTTACATCTGCATTTAGACCCCATGTTACTGAACACACCCGTTCTTCACCTGCCAATCCAGCAAATATCCATGATAGTGAGACTGAGGGTTAGGCAAAAACATGAATAAAATGATGGTTAGTTGCACAGCAACTTCAGTGTGAGTATTTTTGCATCCAGTGTGCATCTGCATTCATGAAGGTGCAGATGTAGAGAAGGGCAGGGGATGTGTACTTCAAAATCCAGCCAGCAACTTTCACTGCTTACAAAGGACATGTGTTAAATAAGAAGGAAATGCATTATATTCTTAATGTAATATTTAAGGTTATTTGCATTTTAATTCTTTTTTAGAAAGCTGCAAGTTTTCTCTAGCAGCATTTACATACTTGGTTATAAATGCCTTAATTTATAAAATCCTCCTCACTTTCTACAAACTGAAGAGTAAACTGCTGTAATTATTTGCTCAAAAATCTGTGTCTATCTTGGCTGCAAGGCTGGTCATTCCCAGGGTTCTTTAGGGAATGTTTACATAAATAGCTTGCTCACATTTCTGTTTATAAATATGATTTGTGCAAATGCTGCAATAAATATTTGTTTTTCCTTACAGTACTACTATTTCTATTTGAATTAGTAGAAGAATAATTAATGTGCAAATATCCTTCAGCTAATACAGCATAACTTTATACCTTCAAATTTTAGTTTCAGATGAATAACCTTCAGTCAGTACTGTTTCTTTAAACATCTAAGAGCTAGAGATTGTTGCTTCTGTATGGTTACACCTTGGCCAAAAATGAATGGAGAAGTGACACATGACTGATGCTCCCATGTGCAATTATGTTCTTGCCAGTGAGAGAAACCAAAAGAAACAAGGAAATACACCCCAGAGCTGTAGTGAAGTCATTGTTTTTTTGGGTGATGATCTTGTGATTTATCCCAGAGATGTTGTCCTGCAGCACAGTGTGGCTTTGAGAGACAGCTCATCGTAATCTCTGGGGCCGTGACCTAACAGATTAAATAGAATGATGAGTTTGTATTGTCAGAGCAATTCTGTCTAGAGGACAAAACATTTTATTTAGAGGGTAGATTGATGGGATTAAAGCTTTGCATTTATTTCCTTTACACACTCAAATTTACTGTAAGTTGTTTTTTATTAAAGCAGATGCTGGATTGCTAAAGGAATTATTTTAGGACAGATGATTTTTTTTAAATGAATATTGAATGATCAAAACCCTAAGAATTTATTAGTAAACTCAGTCCTTGCCATTCCTTTGCACAAAAGCAACTTAATCTTTTCTTATTTCATATTTATTTTAACTTGCAGATTATTTCGAAGAATTGGAGGCACGTAATTCTGTCTCTTCATTCCTTTTCAGCATTAAATAAACATGGAATGCTGCAAGGTATTGGAATAATCAGAAATTCAAATAATTCTTAAGTCTGTTTTCTTTAAATACTTTTGAGAAATGACACAAAAAAATAGTATTTATTATTTGTCATCCCTTTATGTAGCTACACAGCTCTGCAGAATAAACAGATAAATACACATGAAAGCACATAGCCTTTTCACAAATTTAATTCCTCACTGTAAGGAAATTACCTAAATGTTTAAATAAACAATTTACACAGAGAGCCTAGTCATTGTCTTTCCCTTTCCCTTTCCCTGTAGTTCTCAGCAGGTGTTTAAATGTTTTCTTTTTTTCACTTCAGACTATCAGTGTAAAGAAATATCAAAAAATGTGTTAGTTTTAGATAATCCAGAATTCCCTCTGCTCAGCTTCTTAGTTCATAGTTATCTGTGTGAATTAGAAATCTATTACAGAGTGTTCATTTTTCACCAAATCTATTCACCAAGCATCAAAACTCATCAGTGAGATGGAGTAATGCCATTTAATTAGTCTTTGATATACAGTTAAATTAGGTCTTAATAAGGGGTAGTGCATCCTAAAATCAATTATCTCGCTCTTCTTAATAAGAGCAACTAATTAGTAGGTAAATCGCCACAGTTCCCCTTTTATCCTACAGTTTTTACAATCTTGTGGAGGAGATTAGGCTGAGTAAATTACTCCCTGATAGCTCTGAGAAATTTTAGGATATACCTTAGAAAATGTTCTTATAAAAGAACTGCAGTATAGAAAAGAAACAAAAAAAATGGGAAAAAAACCTCTTAATTTCTTGATAGTTTTGCCCAAATAGATTGTGTGAGAACCAAAGCAAACAGAAACAAAGTGTTGCCCTGCCTGATGCACCCTGTTAGTGTACAGTGAGTTTCTGCCCTGGCATTTCTTTCAATGCAGTCATCTGTTACCCAAAATATCTATTTTCTTCGAAATTTGTCCAGCTGCAAACAAGGGATACTTCATGGGACTTAAGAACAGTCACTACAAAATATGATTTTATGGGAAGAATGGCTTTCTTTTAGGTGGAGAATCAGAATTTCAAAGATGGAAATTATTGCCTCACCATACAAAAGTGGCACTATGCTCATGGAAAAAGTGAGATTTTATCCATAGATATCAAAATTGTTACTTGCTTTAAGGAAAAAGGTGTTGCATTTGAGATTCCAGGCTTTTAGTTAAGACTTACATCTTCCTCAACTGAACATTTTTAATCTATATTCCTAGTTACAGCAATCTAACTGCTGGAAGAAACTCATGGACACAGAGGAATATTTTCAGGATGCTCAGGTTTTCTCCACAAGTTCCATCAGTCTTAAAATGCTGCTGGACTTCTACTGACTTTGACAGCCCCTAATTTCATCCACTCATGTAGGCCAAGACACAGTGTATTGCTATAGATTTGTCAAATTTGCTGGTGCCTTGTTATGCTTTGCTCTCAAAACATGGTATCATTCTCTTTCCTTGGATAAATTTTTTTTTGTCATGGTCAAAAGTTTGAAGGGAACTCAAGGACACGCTCATGATTAATCAACAAATGCAGAGGCTTTTTTTCATCCTTTTTCTGCTGCTACTACATCCTGCATTCACTAGTCCCTTCACACTAAACCTCCTTGCCAAGCATGTCAGAGAGATTTTATAACTGTGAAAGTGTGATGTTATTGCTTCAGTTTCCCTTATGCTTATTGTTGCAGCTTTTCCAGACACTTTCTGGTGTTAGTCATTAATGACAACACGGTGCCCCCGTTCAGAGAGTGAGAGGTTGCCGTCTGTTCTTTGCTTTTCCTCCCTGCTGCATTACTCATACTTTTTGTGGAAGGAAACGTTCTGCAGCAGCCATTCCTCCCTGAGAGCCTTGGTGGAACAATGTAGTCTTTGACATCTATTTCCGATTCAAATGCTTATCCCAGCAATTCAGTTCGTGATCTCACCAGTGCCAGAATAAGTGAGGGAGAAGCCAGGGAGCAGCCAGGGAGAAGCCAGGGAGAAGCCAGGGAGAAGCAGTGCTCCTGTTTGACTTTTAACGGGTCTGGGACAGGCAGTGATAGCGGTGAATATCTGACTCTCCAGACAGTGACATTTACAGCTGGTATTATGTCAGTGATCTGCTCATTGATGATCAGTTTAAGCAGCAGAGAACATCAAACCCAACGTGTCCAATTTCCTTCTGTGCTCTCTGGGTATAACCACAGAATCTGTACACAAAATATTCCTAAGCACTGATAGAGTGCAGGTCCCCATATCTGTGCTCCGTGCATGTGCTAATGAAATGGAATGTGTTGGAATGCATGAAAAAATCCATATTACAAATAAT